>VXBP01002567.1:384799-570279 GCA_013400115.1 Rhinopomastus cyanomelas
GCTGCTTTGGAACCTGATGTTCCTGTACCCTGACAGTGTCCTCATCTGCAGCTTTGTGATTTAAAGCAGAGCAGGGTTGGTTTGAGCTGCCTTTTTGCAAAGGACAGGGACCTTGTGCGTAGTGATGAGGGCAGTGTCACTGGAAAGACAGAGGTCTATACTGTACTGTCATGGAAAGGTCCTCTGCAGTATCAAGACTGGAATGGAAGGTTAATTGTAGAAGAAAGACAAGAGTCCCTTCCAATCCCTAATGTTCCGTGATTCTGTGAAAGCTGCTTGTTTGTTTTCCTCTGTGTTTGTTATTTTTAAAATCCTGATTAGTGCTGATTATTCTAGATTTCCATGCTGGTCAGTTTTATCACGGTATCATTAGGGATTGGAAGGGACCTCGAAAGATCAGCCAGTCCAATCCCCCTGCCACAGCAGGATCACCTAGAACAAGTCACACAGGAACACATCCAGGTGGGCCTTAAATGTCTCCAGTGAAGGAGACTCCACAGCTCCCCTGGGCAGCCCCTTCCAGGGCTCTGTCACCCTCACTGGGAAGAAGTTCCTTCTCATATTGATATGGAACCTCCTGTGTTCCAGCTCAGCCTTTGCCCCTCGTCCTATCACTAGACGACACTGAGCAGAGCCTGGCTCCATCCTCCTGACACCCACCCTTCACATATTTATAGACATTAATGAGGTCACCCCTCGGTCTCCTCCGAGCTCAAGAGACCCAGCTCCCTCAGCCTCCCCTCATAAGGGAGGTGCTCCACTTCCTTCATCATCCTTATTACCCTATGCTGGAGCCTCTCCAGCAGCTCCACATCCCTCTTGAACTGAGGAGCCCAGAACCGCACACAACACTCCAGATGTGGTCTCACCAGTGCAGAATAGACTGGGAGAAGAACATCTCTTGATCTGCTAACCACTCCCTTTCTGATCCAACCCAGGCTGCTGTTGGCCCTCTTGGCCACAAGAGCACACTGCTGGCTCAATGTCATCCTGCTGTCCATCAGGACCCCCAGGTCCCTTTCTCCTACACTGCTCTCCAACAGATATCACATATCCAAGGTTGGGAAAATGATGTTTTGCTGGTTTGAGGTGGATCTCAGCCCTATCTGGAGCTATAACATTCGGACAACTTCAGATGAGACTTTCTCTGCAAACCTGTACATCACTGGTTCTGTTTTTCCCCCGTGTTTTCAAAGATGCAAGTAAAATCCTGCTGTTTGATTGGGACTGGCAAAGTGTAGCTCCATCAGTTGGATGTGAAAGCCCCTTGAGGACAGGTAGAAAGCAATAGTGGATTAAATCTGGGTGTTTAGCCTTTAACATCTGTGGGGAAAAAGCCATCTATTTGAGCTTTTACAGGCCTTGGTGGACATAATAGTGTTTTCAACCAAAAATCTCTCTTTTAATAGCTGCTGAATGCATCATTTTCAAATCCTGCATGTGCAAACAAGGTGTAAGCACAGCTATTTAATCTTCAGATAAAGGAAACTGGAAGGGGCTGCCCGGGGATGTTGTGGAGTCTTATTCTCTGGAGACGTTTAAAACCTGCTTGGATGTGTTCCTGTGCAACTGGATCTAGGGGATCCTGCTGTGTCAGGGGGATTGGACTGGCTGATCATTTGAGGTCCCTTCCAATCACTAATGACTTAATCTAGGGGATCCTGCTGTGTCAGGGGGATTGGACTGGATGATCTTTCGAGGTCCCTTCCAATCCCTAATGACTGAATCTAGGGGATCCTGCTGTGTCAGGGGGATTGGGCTGGATGATCTTTTGAGGTCCCTTCCAATCCCTAATGACTGAATCTAGGGGATCCTGCTGTGGCAGGGGGGTTGGGCTGGGTGATCTTTCGAGGTCCCTTCCAATCCCTAATGGTCTGTGACTCTGAAAAGGGGTGATACTGGAATGCAGGAAGAAAACCTTCTATACCCTCTGCCCATATGTTAACAGATTGCATGTAAAGGGTTGTCCTGGCTTTGGTGCTGCCTGGTGCCATCATACAAAGTCACTCTCTTCACCAACCAAGCTGAGGGACAGGTCTGTGCTCGCAGACATCAGCTGACCAGGCTTTCCAGTACCCATATATAGTTAAGTTCTGTTAATACAACCTTTGTTATCAGCTGGGGAATAGGTCAGAAAATCAGACATCACAGAATGTTCGGGATTAGAACAAAGATTGGAACAGGTTTTGCTAGAAGAAGGTCAGACTTTTACAAATGCTTCTGTCCATCTTGCATCTGAGGTACAAATGGAAGCACGGAGAGAGCAGCAGCTGCTGCTGCTTTGTGTGTTGGATGGCAAGCATGACCACACCTAGGTAGAGCCTCCTAATGTTGCCTTCAGCTCTGGCATGGATCTGCTTATTTGCTAAGTTTCCTGAGCTCGTAACTCACTCTGAAAAGACTTGAATGTCAGGTACTAGAAAGTTCAGGAAGGGCAAGGTCAAGTCCAGGGGCTGAGCATTTTCAGAGAGAGGAGCAAATTAAGTTCACCCCTCAACCCTCCACCGAGAATCCACCACTCCTGCAGAGCTGCTTTAGCTGTAGCCCCCAGCAATCTGCCACACAGGACCCGGGACCGTTTCAGTCTATATTTCTCCCGCAGCAGGCGGCGTCGAGAAATGGGGGTTTGTGAGACGGCTGCATTAGCCTTGAACTTTCAGACAAACCTAAATGAAGAGGAAGAGTTTATTCTGGCTTCTAGAAGCTAGATGGGAGCCCCGTGGGGCGCGGGTTCAAGTTTTTAAGTGTTCACATCAAATCAGATGAGGGCACCCACCCCCTCAAAAGCTCAGGAGGACAGAACATGCCCACGAGCACGCGCAGTCCTGCGGCGTTCGCTGGACGGCGAGCGTGTTTCAAAGGACCTTGAGAGCATGTTTCCAAGGGAGGGGGAAGGTCGATGCTTGGATGGGAGAAGCCAATTGAAATCAATGGGAATTGATTTAGAGTCTGGGGGCACTGTGTTAAAATCTCCAGTCTTATGATAGAGCTTCATGAATATTAACAGGAGCGGGATCAATACGCAGCTGATTTTCAGATGTACAGTTGGCTCCTTTTCGTCTGTAGATTAAAGACACAGCAGTCTGTCTTTCTTTTAGATGAGGCTGAGAATTCAAAAAAAATGGCTTGTGACTTTTAGATCCTGTTCCTCAGGACCGTTTGATAAGGTTTGTGGTGTTTCCCTGCTCCTTAAGGCGTGTGTTGTGTTCTCCTGGTTGTATTTCTCTCTCTGGTGCCTGTCTTGTCTGAAGTAGTAAAGTGGAGCAGGTTGCTCTGGGGTTGCTGAGGTGGCTCTTTCGCACTGTTACGAGCCCTGAGTTTTGGGGATGAGCTCCCTTCTTGCCTCCCACTTGCCAGCAGAGGCTGCCACTCTCTTAGGGAAGGGAACAGTTTTACCTCTTGTTCTGCAGAAAGAGTACTGCAATGAGCCCCCAGCTTCCCTAGGAGAAAGCTGTGGGAGGCTGTGGTCAAAGTCTTTGCTAAATTCTAGGTAGATGACGCCTCTGCTCTGCTGGGGAGGCCACTTTGTTGTAGAAAGAGATCCCCTTAGTCCTCGGATCCTCCTCTTCTCCAGACTGAACAGCCCCAATTCCCTCAGTCTATCCTCACAGGAGAGGTGCTCCAGCCCTCTGATCATCCTCGTGGCCCTCCTCTGCACTCGCTCCAGCATCTCCACATCCCTCTTGTAATAAGGGCCCCAGAACCGGACACAGTCCTCCGGGTGGGGCCTCACCAGAGCCGCGTAGAGAGGGAGAACCTCAGCCTTTTCCTCATCCCTGGTGGTGCCCTTTGGTCATTCACTGAATTCCTCACAAGTGGACTTCGGGTTGTTGAGCTGATGCTCGTGACAGGAAAAAACCAGCTAGAAAATGACCAGGACTGCTTTTAAAGTGGCTGCTGGCCGTTCTGAAGGGTCCCCACTGCAGCACCGCAGTGGGTTTCACAACAGGCTTTGGGAAAGCAAAACGGGCTGGGGAAAGGAACAGAGCAGTGGGAAACGGGGTAAACTTCGACTTTGTCTTTCTATACATTATTCATTGCGGCTAGTGGAAGGCAACTTGGCTTCTCTGGTGTCTTTGACGGCCAATTGGAAATGGTGAAAATGTTTGTAACTTCTATTGTGGGGTGGTTTTTTTTTTCCTAATGAGACAAGGCAAATAGTTTAGGAAGAGCAAGGACAGAATTAATGACGGGCTCTCGCTCGTCGCAGCTGTGCTCTGAATGCCTGACGGAGCCGCTTTATGGCAGAGAACTCGACATATAGAACAAACGGGCTACAAAGGACGGCGTTTGGGAAGCGTTTTCAGCGGGGATCACGGTTTTCTTGCGTCCTGAGCTCAACTGGCTACAAAGGAGCTGAATGGGAGCTGAGCAGCGCTTCGGGAAGTGAAATCCATGCTGGCGTCTCCAAAGAGAGCTCAATCTGGATTTGCAGCTTTTTATGCAGTTTAGGGACAATTTTGGTGTCTAATTTGGGGATTGTGTGAGTGTATCGTAGAATCATTAGGGATTGGAAGGGACCTCAAAAGATTATCCAGTCCAATCTCCCTGAGACAGCAGGGCCACCCCAGACCAAGTCACACAGGAACACATCCAGGTGGGTCTTAAGTGTCTCCAGAGAAGGAGACTCCACAACCTCCCTGGGCAGCCCCTTCCAGTGCTCTGTCACCCTCGCTGTGAAGAAGTTCCTCCTCATATTGATTTGGAACCTCCTTTGTTCCAGTTCACACCCATTGCCCCTCATCCTATCATTAGATGACCCTGGGAAGAGTGAGTGCTTCCTGCAGGCAGTTGGTTACTTAAGCATCCAACTATCTCTTTGAGTTTAAAAGCATAGAATTTGGGAACTTCTGAGGATACTTCCAAGCTGCCTGATTCAAATCTTCCCATCTCTACCACTATCTGATAGGACCTGTAGAGATGTTGGTGCTGGTCTGTTCTCACAGGTCATTAGTGACAGAACCAGAGAGAAGGGCTTCAAGCTTCAATAGGGGAGGTTTAGACTGGACATCAGGAAGAAATTCTTCACAGAAAGACTGCTCAGGCGGTGGTGGTGGTGGAGTCGCCATCCCTGGATGAGCCTAAAAGATGCTTGGATGTAGTGTTGGGGGATGTAGTTTAGGAGTGAACTTGTAGAGTAGGGTTGATGGTTGGACTCAATGATCCCAAGAGCTGTTTCCAACCTGAATGATTCTGTGATTCTTCCTTGTGTATCAGTCTGAAGACTAGAAGCTGTATCTATACGAACTACACAAATGGTTTTTGAATGATCTGATACTGGCAGCGATCATCCTTAACGTGTAGTAACTTCAACTCTTATATTACTTAGTATTAGCTGTTGCAATGAGTGTTAACTGGTTATTCATTGCTTTTTGAATGCTGTTCTTTCCAGATAAATCTGAAATACTTCTCCTGTGCTACTCTTATTTTAAGTTGTCTCCCAGGTTTTCTTCACTAAGAATGTCCACTCTGGAGAATAGAGTTGCCCTGTGAATAGGAAAACACTACTTCAGGTTTACAGCTGAAAGTGCATGGAGCTGCCTTCCAGTCCCTCATGTTCTGTGATTCTGTGTTCTTGTGGAAGTGGCTCCTCAGTCTTTCCCTCGAGCCAGACTGAAAATGCTTCACAATCACTTTCACTCACGAGTGATGTTTGTCTGCCCTGTGCCTGCACTTGGGTCACTGACCTCCCAGTGCAAATCCTGCCCAGATGTGCAAACGCCGTCTCATCTGCGAGGTTTAAGTAGTTGTGTCCACGCTTTAAAGGTCTGCTGTAAATCACTTGGAGCATCTCCCTGACAGACACAGCTCTGAACGCAGATGTTGGTCCATAAAGCTTCCGGTGTGAAGACAAGTGAGTAATTCTCTCCTGCATCGTTACGTTGCACTGAAGGCTGCGATAGCCAGGTTGATGGGAAAACTGAATGGAATGAAAATGGGGCTCATTTGGCTCTGGGTTTGTCTGTTGTTAGAGTAAAATGTTTGCAAAAGGAAATGGGAATGTGCAGTGTTTGCAGGTGGTGTGGCTGCCTGAAACCCTCCTGCTGGCTGGGTGAAAATGCCAAGAGCCTTGCAGCTACGTGGGTGAAGGGTCTGAAGGGGCAGGTGCTTAGTGAAAACAAAGTCTTCTCGAGTAATTTGGTCTGGTATTGGAACAGGCTGGCTGGGGAGGTGATGGAGTTGCTCTCCTTGGAGGGGTTAAAATACATGTCCATGTGGTGCTAAGGTCCACAGTTTACTGGGCAGGGTTGGGTTGGGTTGATAGTTGGACTTGATGATCTTTGAGGTCTCTTCCAACCTTAATGATTCTGTGATTTGAAGTCTCCACCAGTTGTCCAGCACTGTGCAGTATAAACTTGCGGTGGGTGTTGCATCAAATGCACAGCTGGCTACTGATTTTTTTTAAAGCATTGTCATGTAGGGGAACAGTAGTCAATGTGCCTTGTGGCCAAGAAGGGCAACAGCATCCTGGGGAGGATCAGAAGGAGGGTGGTTAGCAGATCGAGATAGGTTCTCCTCCTCCTCTGTTCTGCCCTGGTGAAACCACAGCTGGAATATTGAGTCCAGTTCTAGGCTCCTCAGTTCCAGAAGGACTCAGAGCTGCTGGAGAGAGTCCAGTGCAGAGCCACAGGGATGGTGAAGGGAGGGGAGCATCTCCCTGCTGAGGAAAGGCTGAGGGAGCTGGGGCTCTTTAGGTTAGAGGAAAGGAGACTGAGGAATGATCTCATTAATGTTGATAAATGTGTGAAAGGTGGGTGTCAGGAGGATGGAGCCAGGCTCTGTCATCTAATGATAAGACAAGGGGCAGTGGGTGTGAGCTGGAGCAGAGGAGGTTCCACATCAATGTGAGAAGGAACTTCTTTGCAGTGAGGGTGACAGAGCACTGGAAGGGGCTGCCCAGGGTGGGTTGTGGAGTCTCCTTCTCAGGAGACATTTAAAGCCCTCCTGGCCATGTTCCTGTGTGACTGGATCTAGCTGATCCTGCTGTGGTGGTCAGGGGGATTGGACTGGATAATATTTCAAGGTCCCTTCCATCCTTAATATTCTGTGATTCTTGACTTGATTACTTGTACCAGGAGTTACAAAGGCTAGTCTGTAGTGGCAGAGACATTTCAAATCCATTTGTCTCTTTCAGTTCCTGATCTCTCTCTCTGCCACACACACACACACACATTCAGTGGAGTTTAGAAGAGTTAGAATCCTCATAATATATAATGGAAAACAAACCCACTACTCTTTACTAGTACTTGGTACATCTTCAATATAGCAAATCAAAGTTTTACTGGGCTCAGAAATGCCAAAGCAGCACATTTCGTACTCCTCAAAAAACTATCAGCTCTGGAAGTGAAGAACATCTGCATCTAAAACACTCCAATTAGCAAGAAGGCACAAGTGATGCTAACACTCCTGGTCTATTTTTGATCACTGTCTACGTGATGGGGAAGAACCAGAATGTTATGGCTTTGGTTAACTCTTCTCCTTCCTTTTGTGAGAAGGAACTGCTGGAGAGAGTCCAGCACAAAGGTGATGGAGTTGAGCATCTTCCTTATGAGGGAAAGCTGAAGGAGCTGGGTCTCTTGAGCTTGGAAAAAAGGAGACTGAGGGGTGAGCCCATTAATGTAGATAAATATGTGAAGGATGGGTGTCAGTAGGATGGAACCAGGCTCTGCTCAGGGGCATCTAATGAGAGGACAAGGGGCAGTGGGTGTGAGCTGGAACATAGGAGGTTCCTCATCAATGTGAGAAGAACTTCTTCCCAGTGAGAGTGACAGAGCACTGGAAGGGGCTGCCCAGGGGATTGTGGAGTCTCCTTCTCTGGAGCAGTTTAAAAGCTGCCTGGATGTGTTTCTGTGTGACTTGATCTGGGTGATCCTGCTGTGTCAGGGGGATTGGACTGGATGATCTTTCAAGGTCCCTTCCAACCCTTAATGTTCTGTGGTTCTGTAAAACATTTGTTTTTATTTTCAGTAGTGAAAGGTTGATGAACAAAGGTTGTGCCTGTGGAGATGTTGAAACAGGGGTAGGAGAACTGAGCAAACACATGATCATTGCCAGTTTCTTTAAAATCAGCTCCCATTTTCAAACATTGTTGCTCTCATATCACATCAATTTAAACCAAACACGCTGCTGAAGCATCAACCCAAAAAGAAATACAGTCTCTTTCCCCAAGTTTATTTCACAAGACAGTGTGTATTTGCTGTCTATATGCAGGAATTCTCATGACAGATGTCTTTTCAATGAAAGTCTTAATCAGCATCATGTAGGGATGTTTTATAAACAAGACAAAGATGAAACTAGTTTGCAAGTCTCTGGATAGGAATTTACACGGGGCATGAAGTTTAGTGGTCCTCATCCTCCCATAAAACTTGAACATGTCAGTTATCATCAGAAAAAGGCAGGATTTTGGTTTGGTGTTGGAAGAAGATGAGGAGCAGTCCTCTGGTGCAGTCTGGTGTAGCTCAAAGAGCTTTTAGAAGCAGGACTTAGGGTCTGGATATGAAGTCAAGTCTTGGCTTTGAGCCCTCTTGAAATTGTTCTCCCTCTTTACTCCCTGAAGTTTCTGGGGTTTGTGATCTGATGGATTTTTGCTGTCTTACCCCATATTGTTCCTTACTGCAGCCCTGACCTGTTGGGAACTGTTTGCATGATGAGTTTTTGAAACTGGTGATGCATACTGAACAGTCTTGGGTGAAGAAATCTGAGTAGAACCCATCGAACTTCCATTAAACTGTGACTTCCAGAGAGCAGAGGTGTGTGGTCAGCACAGCTTCCTTTTTTCATGTGGGTTTCTTTTTTTTTAGTAGTTTTCTTCATAAGATTTTTGTCTTCTTCCAAAATCCCTGGTTGGAAAGTCTTTCACAGCATCACAGAACATTAGGGATTGGAAGGGACCTCGAAAGATCATCTAGGCCACTCCCCCCATCACAGCAGGATCATATGTGTAGCATAGGGGGAAATGAAAGATGTGTTGCAGGTACAGTAAGGAAATGAAGTCCTAATGAGTTATGGGGTAGAACTGACAACAAAAGAGGGCACCAGCTCTCCACAGATCCCAGGTTTGGTGTGTTCATAGGTTTCCCTCTCAGTCAGCAAGGAGCATGATAATGGAACAGTTATCTTTTTGGGGTGGGGTGAACTCTGTGTTTACTCATGTTTTGCAATTTCAGTGGAATCCTTCCAGTGCTATTTATGAGACCTTGAAGAGTCTCTGAGATAACGAGCAGGAAGGTTTATTGTGGAGCTGCCTCTATTTTAATCCTCCAGGCCACGTGTGTTGTGGGGAGCTGTAAGGATCTCAAAGGATTGTCTAGTCTAATCCACTGTAGGATGCACTATGTCCAGTCACACAGGGACATATCCAGGCAGATTTTAAACATCTCCAGGGAAGGAGACTCCACAACCCCCATGTGAATTGTGGATGCTGCCTTTCCCAGATTGGAAGAGTTGATTCCAGAGACACTTGCCAGTCCTTGGCTGCTCTTAAACGCTGCTGTTCCGGTTCCCTGAAGCATGCGGTGGTTGATTTGATTTCAAGAACATTTGGGAAGGGTTTGTGGAGTTGCATGGTTTGGTCACTGCAGTAAAGAGCTGACAATGCTCTTCGGATAGGCTGAATGTGGGAATCTCATGTGAGAAGTTGTGTGTCCAACCTTGAAGGCTGTAACAGCCGTTCTCTGTGCTGCATGATAAAGTGTTAGCTGCCCTAATCAGCAAGGACCATCACTGCCACTCATGTCCAAGGAATGGCTTTCTTATCCAAGAGAACCTGAAGGCTGTTCCCACTGATGGCTGGGCCTGGACATCATTTTCCTAGCATAAGACCGTGCTCCAGTCCCAACCTGTTGGAGACTGAATTAATTTGGAGAGAAGGCAGCTTTGTGAGGAGGAGCAGCTAGAGTCTGGCTTTGGGTGGGAGAAGTTGAATTCATGATGCCTCTTTGCATGGGCTGAAGAATACCTGTGTTACAGGCACAGTCCGTAAAGCCACTCTCTTTACCTGTCTGTCTCTTTGGCCAGCTGCAGAATGCTGTACGGTGGTGTCACGCTGCCAGAGCAGAACAGTTGTCTAGCTTCCTTTCTTAGAAGAAATGTCTTCAGCAGGGGGGTCGACACAGCTGGGCTACACTAATCACAGAACATGAGGGACTGGAAGGGACCTCGAAAGATCATCTAGTCCAATCCCTCTACCACAGCAGGATCACCTAGATCCAGTTGCATAGGAACATGGCCAGGCAGGTTTTAAATGTCTCCAGAGAAGGAGACTCCACAACCCCCTGGACAGCCCCCTCCACTTACTGGCAGCCCACAGGATGCTCTGGGCTGCCCCTCATTAAGAGCTCCAAGCTGAACTCTATGTGAACTAGCCCTTAAGTGTGGATGTGACGCCTGTTTTTCAATAGCACCAGGCACAGTTGCTTGAGGAGCCTTGTGAATTGTTTTGGTTGATTTTTGTGGGGATGTAAAAATGCTTGTGGGTTGAGGCACAGTTAAAACAACTGCACATCACGTGGCATCTTAGGTGGGTTTTCACAAGACTTCAGCAGAGGTTGCAGTCATTCTCGTGAGGGGTGACCTCATTGTTGATAAATATGTGAAGGGTGGGTGTCAGGGGGATGGAGCCAGGCTCTGCTCAGGGGCATCTAGTGATAGGACAAGGGACAGTGGGTGTGAGCTGGAACAGAGGAGGTTCCACACCAAGATGAGAAGGACCTTCTTCCCAGTGAGGGTGACAGAGCCCTGGCAGGGGCTGCCCAAGGAGGTTGGGGAGTCTCTTTCTCTGAAGACTCTCCTGGCCATGTTCCTGTGCAACTGGATCTAGGGGATCCTGCTGTGGTGGGGGGGATGGGACTGACTGGTCTTTCAAGGTCCCTTCCAATCCCTAATGTTTTGTGATTCCTGTCATAAGCTGCTGGCAACAGTCTGCCCCAGAGACCTTCCAGCATTGCTTACAGCCATGGGGAATTACAGCTACAAGAGGTGGCTATCACAGCAGCCCAGACTGGCACCAATTCCTTGCAGGTGGCCTGCAGCATGTCCCTTACTCGGTGTCACTGCCTCTAACACAGCAAAATTACAGGAGCACTGCTCTAGTAGCCTCTGTCTATCCCTTATTTTGCTTCCTTCAAGTGTTGTTATACTCAGGCCAGTTCGTTAAGAACTCATGCCCCTTTGTGAACTAGGGATAATGGATTGGCTACCTTCCCTCTTGTGCTGGACTGTGATTTACTAATAGGGGCTCCTAGGGAAAGGATCATAAGAGAGTGAAGCCTCCACCTCTGGATTAATATTTAATCAAGTATTAAGAGATCCTAGAGTTTCTAGTAGAAACCTGCAGGGGAAATGAGAGAGTCCTGCATCTTAAAGGGGCAACACAATTATAGTTAAAGACTTGATCCAAAGCCTGTGGACACAAGCTCCTGTTGATTAGAAGACCTTTGGATCTGGCCCAAAGGGAACCAGAAGTAATGAGTGGTCTTGTGTGTGAGACAGAGAGAAATACTTTTAAAAAGATAAATCTCAAAGGTATTAATTGAGTTTAACGTGTGTGGTCTGAACTTAAAATGAATAGGATGGAGGAATGACTGATTCTGACTTGGTCTGGGTGATCCAGCTGTGGCAGGGGGATTGGACTGGATGATCTTTCGAGGTCTCTTCCAATCCCTAATGTTCTGTGACTCTGATTCCTAGAATTATTAGGGATTGGAAGGGACCTCGAAAGATCATCCAGTCCAATCCACCTGCCCAGAGCAGGACCACCTAGATCCAGTCGCACAGGAACACATCCAGGAGGGTTTTAAACATCTCCAGAGAAGGAGACTCCACAAACCCAATGGGCAGCCTGTTCCAGCTGCTGAAGAGAAGCTGGGGCAGAACTGATCCAAACTTCTGCAGTGTGAGAGTGTGGTCTTGGATGGGTGGTTTATTGTCCTCTGAGAGAAAGCTGTGGCAGTTGGGTCATTTTAAGTTTCATTAAGGTTTGTGGGCTGTAGATCAACAATCTGCTTTTAAGTAGGCTCAGAGCAGATCCCTTTTAGGGGATGCCTAGGGTTCGCTAAAGAAGCTGTAGCTGCAGCTCCTGTCAGGCTGCTGCTGCAAAAGGTCTCAGTGGGATGCAGCCCAACAGCTCACCAAAGCAGAAAGCACAGACAGCACTTCATCTGCTGCTGCATCTTGTAAATCTGATTTCTGCAAAGTAAGTGCCTTTTTCAATTACTGTATCATGTTTCCAGCACCGTTGCTAGGCTATTTCATCATAAAGCTGGATCTCTGGATTTACCAGGGCTCTAAAAAATGTTCTTGTCTTCAAATAGGCTGTTGGGTTGTTTGGTCAATAGAGATGACTAATGTGTTTGAAACGCTGGGCCTATAGGAGAAGCTTCCAGCCAATGTGAAACCCCTGATAAACAAAAAGGAGGCAAAGATCCAGGTTGTGTTGTCTGTTCTCTCCCAAATGATGTGGGAGAGGGATGACTGCCTTGCTCTTGGAGTGGCTGAGAGAAGGTGAAGTTTGGCTGTAGCAGATCTCCTCACCAGAGAGAGTATTTGGTTTTGTAGAATCACCAGGGATTGGAAGGGACCTCAAAAGATCATCCAGTCTAATCCCCCTGTCAGAGCAGGATCACCTAGACCAAGTCACACAGGAACACATCCAGGTGGGTCTTAAACATCTCTAGTGAAGGAGGCTCCACAACTCCCCTGGGCAGCCTGTTCCAGTGCTCTGTCACCCTCACTGGGAAGAAGTTCCTTCTTATATTGATGTGGAACCTCCTCTGTTCCAGCTGACACCCACTGCCCCTTGTCCTATCACCAGATGCCCCTGAGCAGAGCCTGGCTCCATCCTCCAGACACCCACTCCTCACATATTTATAGGCATTAATGAGGTCACTCCTCAGTCTCCTCTTCTCCAAGCTGAAGAGACCCAGCTTTTCCTGGGAGCTGGCGCTCCCCATAATTTCATGGAAGATGAGAAATGATGAAGGAAAACTGAGTGGTGCTTGAAATGGAGTAGAGAAGGGAATTTTTCTGTTAATGCAATGGTAGTGGCTGCTTTGTGATTCAGCCCACTGCCCTCTCGTGAAAGTAGTGCAAAATAGCCCATTAGTGGCTCGTGGTGCTGCAGTGACACTTAGGGAAATTATTTATTGCCACATCAAGCTGTGTAGTTCCTTAAAAAGCAAGATAGAGCAGAAAATGTGTAAAGGTCAAGTGTTTAGCATTTAGTTCCCAAATACGAAGGTCTTACCTAATCTGAATTGTATCCCTCACAATGAAGAGTAGAAGATAATGATTTTTAGTAGTGTCCTCTTTTTTTCCCCCTGGGAAGATTTGGCAGCGTGGGGCTGGGCACAAAGCAAGTAGCCTACAGCTCATGCAGACCTCCAGCTTTGTTCTTTCTTCAGAACATGCAGAGCTCACTTCTCAACCTCAGTTTGCTTGTGTTTTTGGTGGAGATGTCCTCTCCTGCAGAGGCTGCTGCCTGGAAGTGTGGTGTTAGTGCAGTCTTGGAGCATGTAGGAGTGTATCCAGCAGATCAAGGGAGCTTCCTCTCTGTCTCTACTCTGCCCTAGCAAAGCCACATCTGGAATAGCGTGTCCAGTTTTGGGCTCCACAGTTCAAGAGGGGCAGAGATCTGATCGAGAGAGTCCAATGAAGGGCCATGAAGATGATCAGGGGACTAGAGCCACTTGCCTTATGAGGAGAGATTGAGAGACCTGGGACTTTTCAGTTTGGAGATGAGAAGATTATGAGGGGACTTCATCCCCTTGTATAAATCCGTGAGGGCTGGGTGTCAAGAAGAAAGAGAAAAGCTCTTTTCCCTTGTGCCCTGTGAATAGGACATGGGGCAGTGGGTGTCAGTTGGAGCACAGGAAATTCCACCTCAACATGACGAGAAACTTCTTTACTGTAAGGGTGATAGAGCACTGGAAGGGGCTTCCCAGGAAGGTTGTGAAGTCTCCTTCTCTGAAGACTTTTAAGACCTGTCTGGATGCATGTCTGTGAGATGTGTGTTCTGCGATCCTGCTCGAGCAGGGCAGTTGAACTTGATGGAGGTCCCTTCCAACCTCTAATTATCTGTTTATCTCTCACCAGTCCTTGTTCTCCTGGTGTCTAAGAGTTTCAGTAGGTAATGGCAGGTATCTCATCTGGCAGAAGGCTCCTCTTCCTGCGGTTGGTGTGAGTTTTGCCACTGACCTGTTTAAAGTCATAGAAGGGACCAGATGATCTTTCAAGGTTCCTTCCAATCCCTAATGATTCTGTGATTCTATGATTTCAGCCCTGACGTTCTCAATGGGACATTGATTATTCCTGGTGGACTGGATGATCTTTCGCGGTCCCTTCCAATCCCTAAGGTTCTGTGATTCTGCGAAAACACAACAAGGTAGTTTGTCAGTGAAACAAGCACAAATGTGCAGACAAAACCACAGCTCATAAAGCTCAAAGCTGTTTAATGGAACTTCGTGAAGTTATGAACCACTTAACTCCTCATGAACTCCTATTTTCAGCATTTCATTGGGCCGGTTTGAGGAGAACCTTCACATGGGGTTGAATTTCAGCCTTTGCAGAGCAAATTGGAGGAGGTTAGTTTACATTAGGCATCTGTGTCTCGCTCCCTAAGCAGCGTTTAGGCAAGTGGCTGCAAACAGCACACGGTGTGTTATAGCCACAATTCAATCCGCAGGCACCAGCGTGTGAAGCCCACGCTAGGGCGAAGCCTGGATGCTGCGAGAGCTGCGTCACGGCAGCGTTCGTGGGAGCCATTAGGCTGAGCAACAAGTGGCACCTCAAACCTCTGAGCCTGCCACAGCCTCACGTGGTTTTGCACGATGGATATTTTTCCTTAGGTTTCTTGTCTTTCCAAATGCTTTTGCTTACTGTGGAAACGGGGCTGCATTAGCATGGGTGGACCTGAGCGGCGGTGGCAATCAATTTATTCTGTGGCTTAAGATCTACTTCATGGTTGGAGAAATAGCAGGTTAAGTGATGATTGTGTTACCCAAGTATGTGGTGCCGTGTCTCTGTGTCTAATGTAAACAGTTCCTGGGTTTGGGTTGCCTGTGTGGCTGGAATGGGATGGTGTGGTGCTGAGATGTTATCGGGGTCGGACCGGTCGTGTTACTCAGCCATTCAGACTTTCCCTTTTGGTAAAACCTTCGTATCTGTGCAGGTCATCCTGAAAGAATATGAGCAAAACCTTCACACCACAGGGCTATCATCATCTATCCCACCACTGCCACATACTGCAAAGGCATATTAGAGATTCTGGGCTACCGGGTCCTTAAAGTCGCTTGTGGGACTCTGCCTGGCAGAGCTGACTTCATTGTCAAGTTTAATTGAACAAACTCTAGTGGCAAAACCAACTTGAAGAAACTTGGGCTATTATTTGTTTATAGCTCAGTGATGAAGGGAGTGGAGCATCTCCCTGATGAGGAAAAGCTGAGGGAGCTGGGTCTCTTGAGCTTGGAGAAAAGGTGACCCCATGAACATTGATAAACATGTGGAGGGTGGGTGTCAGGAGGATGGAGTCAGGCTCTGCTCAGTATCATCTAATGATAGGACAAGGGGCAGTGGGTGTGAGCTGGAACATAGAAGGTTCCACATCAATATGAGAAGGAACTTCTTCATCGTGAGGGTGACAGAGCACTGGAAGGGGCTGCCCAGGGAGGTTGTGGAGTCTCCTTCTCTGGAGATGTTTAAAACCCACCTGGTCATGTTCCTGTGCAACTTGATGTAGGTGATTCTGCTGTGTCGGGAGGATTGGACTAGATGGTCTTTTGAGGTCCCTTGCAGCCCCTAATGTTCCATGATTCTGTGTTTCAACGCAAGCTGTAGAGTAGGGTTGGTGGTTGGACTCAGTGATCCCAAGGGTCTCTTCCAACCTGAATGATTCTATAATTCTAAGAGCTTTTGGCAATGAAGGTCTAAGTGGTTTGAGCTCCTTGAAAGTGAACAAGGAACTTGTTCTGTTGGACAGCACGGGTCCCAGCACCAGAACAAGAGGACACAGCCTCAAGCTGCGCCAGGGGAAATTTAGGCTTGAGGTGAGGAGAAAGTTCTTCACTGAGAGAGTCATTGGCCACTGGAATGGCCTGCCCAGGGAGGTGGTGGAGTCGCCAACTCTGGAGCTGTTCAAGGCAGGATTGGACGTGGCACTTGGTGCCATGGTCTAGCCTTGAGCTCTGTGGTGACAGGTTGGACTTGATGATCTATGAGGTCTCTTCCAATCTTGATAATACTGTGATACTGTGATACTTCACCGAGTACTGGACTGCCACTTCATGGACTAGTTCTACCATTCTTGTAATCCGTGTTCTGAAAGTGTGCCACAGAAAATAATTGAAAAATATGGAAAATAGAAGAGCTTCTACTTATGCCCAGCTCATTCTTGGTCCTAGTGGTGTGTTTGGAGTTCTAGAGTCAAAAACTGGAGAGGTCGGGTGGGTGGGATGCCTCCATGCCTGGTCTGTGAAGGCATGTAGAAGGATTATCAAGCCCTGACTGTGGTTTGTTGTGCTCCCAAAGCCTCTTCCCTCCCCTGGTGCTGTGTTTGATTGGTGGACAACCAGTCAGGCTAACCCAGACTGGTGATACGGGTTGGGTATGAAAAGTGGCCCCATGGCAAACCTCTCGAAATAGCCAGAGCTGTGCTTTTGGTTAGTTAAGGGAGGATGGGAGGAGGAGGGGATCAGCTACTTCTCCCTTGGAGCAGGCAGATGGGTGTTACCATCTTCCCGTGGCATTTCAGTCTTACCTCTTCCTTGAGTTCCCATCCCCCATCCTCTCTTCAGCTTTTAATATCTAGGTCTGTCTGATTTTAAACTGGGTTATTTGAATGTCAGACTTTCAATAACATTTTAATAGAGGTGTCCATTAACCCGTGCTAAATTACAGCCGAACATCTCTGGAAGTGCATGTGACATCCGCATGAATACCAAATGAACTCATTAGCATCAGCGCTACCACAATGAATACCAAATGAAACCCTCGGTGGTGGGGACACCGCCGCGCGGCGCGGGCAACCGGCAGCGTTCCTTTGGCACTAGTCAAACACATCAGCTGTTTGTTTCCGCTGATGAGAGGTGGCAGTCTAGGTTTTGGTTAGATAAACAGACGATGACACCAGTAATCACTTAGTTGGTGGCTCTAATGCCTAATAATCGCATCCCGAGATCGCGCGTCCTCGGAGCGGTGCCGCGCTTTTAGTGCATAATGAATCCCAAACACTTCATAAAAGGTGATAACTTTCTTTGACCACTGAATATATTATTTATAAAAGCTCTGGGCTCCCTTCCTCCTCCCACCCTTGGAGACTCTTTTAAATTATGATATTTTTGTTATCGCGTCGAAGGCACTGGTAGCGTAGCTCAGACTATGAGGGCTCTTCTTATGCATAATTTATAAAACAATTTACAAGTGATTTATTTTTAGCAATACGATAAAACACGGTGTGAAGGGTTTCGCCAACGGAGATACAGACGGTTTGGGAGCAATACTTGTGGAGGTGCCTGGGGTCAAGTGAAATTTCTTTTTCTGCTCTCCCTTGAGGTGAAACTTGAGGAGGTTTCTTCTGTGCTGGTTTACCCAGGGCTCCCCTTACATCACGGAATCACAGAACATCAGGGACTGGAAGGGATCCTGGAAGGTCATCTGGTCCAATCCTTCTTGTGTGACTTGGTCTAGGTGATCCTGATGTGGCAGGGGATTGGACCAGATGACTTTTNGAGATGTTTAAAACCCACCTGGTCATGTTCCTGTGCAACTTGATGTAGGTGATTCTGCTGTGTCGGGAGGATTGGACTAGATGGTCTTTTGAGGTCCCTTGCAGTCCCTAATGTTCCATGATTCTGTGTTTCAACGCAAGCTGTAGAGTAGGGTTGGTGGTTGGACTCAGTGATCCCAAGGGTCTCTTCCAACCTGAATGATTCTATAATTCTAAGAGCTTTTGGCAATGAAGGTCTAAGTGGTTTGAGCTCCTTGAAAGTGAACAAGGAACTTGTTCTGTTGGACAGCACGGGTCCCAGCACCAGAACAAGAGGACACAGCCTCAAGCTGCGCCAGGGGAAATTTAGGCTTGAGGTGAGGAGAAAGTTCTTCACTGAGAGAGTCATTGGCCACTGGAATGGCCTGCCCAGGGAGGTGGTGGAGTCGCCAACTCTGGAGCTGTTCAAGGCAGGATTGGACGTGGCACTTGGTGCCATGGTCTAGCCTTGAGCTCTGTGGTGACAGGTTGGACTTGATGATCTATGAGGTCTCTTCCAATCTTGATAATACTGTGATACTGTGATACTTCACCGAGTACTGGACTGCCACTTCATGGACTAGTTCTACCATTCTTGTAATCCGTGTTCTGAAAGTGTGCCACAGAAAATAATTGAAAAATATGGAAAATAGAAGAGCTTCTACTTATGCCCAGCTCATTCTTGGTCCTAGTGGTGTGTTTGGAGTTCTAGAGTCAAAAACTGGAGAGGTCGGGTGGGTGGGATGCCTCCATGCCTGGTCTGTGAAGGCATGTAGAAGGATTATCAAGCCCTGACTGTGGTTTGTTGTGCTCCCAAAGCCTCTTCCCTCCCCTGGTGCTGTGTTTGATTGGTGGACAACCAGTCAGGCTAACCCAGACTGGTGATACGGGTTGGGTATGAAAAGTGGCCCCATGGCAAACCTCTCGAAATAGCCAGAGCTGTGCTTTTGGTTAGTTAAGGGAGGATGGGAGGAGGAGGGGATCAGCTACTTCTCCCTTGGAGCAGGCAGATGGGTGTTACCATCTTCCCGTGGCATTTCAGTCTTACCTCTTCCTTGAGTTCCCATCCCCCATCCTCTCTTCAGCTTTTAATATCTAGGTCTGTCTGATTTTAAACTGGGTTATTTGAATGTCAGACTTTCAATAACATTTTAATAGAGGTGTCCATTAACCCGTGCTAAATTACAGCCGAACATCTCTGGAAGTGCATGTGACATCCGCATGAATACCAAATGAACTCATTAGCATCAGCGCTACCACAATGAATACCAAATGAAACCCTCGGTGGTGGGGACACCGCCGCGCGGCGCGGGCAACCGGCAGCGTTCCTTTGGCACTAGTCAAACACATCAGCTGTTTGTTTCCGCTGATGAGAGGTGGCAGTCTAGGTTTTGGTTAGATAAACAGACGATGACACCAGTAATCACTTAGTTGGTGGCTCTAATGCCTAATAATCGCATCCCGAGATCGCGCGTCCTCGGAGCGGTGCCGCGCTTTTAGTGCATAATGAATCCCAAACACTTCATAAAAGGTGATAACTTTCTTTGACCACTGAATATATTATTTATAAAAGCTCTGGGCTCCCTTCCTCCTCCCACCCTTGGAGACTCTTTTAAATTATGATATTTTTGTTATCGCGTCGAAGGCACTGGTAGCGTAGCTCAGACTATGAGGGCTCTTCTTATGCATAATTTATAAAACAATTTACAAGTGATTTATTTTTAGCAATACGATAAAACACGGTGTGAAGGGTTTCGCCAACGGAGATACAGACGGTTTGGGAGCAATACTTGTGGAGGTGCCTGGGGTCAAGTGAAATTTCTTTTTCTGCTCTCCCTTGAGGTGAAACTTGAGGAGGTTTCTTCTGTGCTGGTTTACCCAGGGCTCCCCTTACATCACGGAATCACAGAACATCAGGGACTGGAAGGGATCCTGGAAGGTCATCTGGTCCAATCCTTCTTGTGTGACTTGGTCTAGGTGATCCTGATGTGGCAGGGGATTGGACCAGATGACTTTTCGAGGTCCCTTCCAATCCCTAATGATTCTATGATTCCTACCACAAGGATGTTGTACGGCACCGTGCTTTGGATGGCTTTGAGCCACCAAGGGGGCCTTGTGGCCAAGAAGGCCAATGGTATCCTGGGATTGATTAGAAGGGTGGTTAGCAGACTGAGAGAGGATCTCCTTCCCTTCTACTTTGCCCTGGTGAGACCACAGCTGGAATATTGTGTCCAGTTCTCTGCACCTCAGTTCAAGAAGGACACAGAGACAGTCTAGTGCACAGCCACAAAGATGATAAAAGGGGTGGAGCATCTCCCTGATGAGGAAGGGCTGAGGGAGCTGGGGCTCTGGAGCTTGGAGAAGAGGAGACTGAGGGGTGACCCCATTAATGTTAATAAATATGGAAAAGGTGGGTGTCAAGAGGATGGAGCCAGGGTCTTGTCAGTGTCATCCAAGGGGCAATGGGTGTGAGCTGGAACAGAGGAGGTTGCACATCAATGTGAGAAGGAACTTCTTCCCAGTGAGGGTGATAGAGCCCTGAAAGGGGCTGCCCAGGGGGCCATGGAGTCTGCTCTGGAGAAGTTTAAATCTCTCCTGGCCATGTTCCTGTGCGACTTGATCTAGGTGATCCTGCTGTGTCAGGGGGAATGGACTGGCTGATCTTTTGAGGTCCCTTCCAATCCCTAATGTTCTGTGATTCTGTGTGAAATATCCTTTAGCTGAGCACATGGGTAGTTAGATCGTGTTGACAGACACAGCAAGGATGTCCTTTCCAGATGCTGACTGGTTTTTAATGAGTGACTCTTTCTGGCTGAAGCCCCCACAGAGTTGTGGAGCTGCTGATGTCCACACAGACGATGTCAAGCTCCAGTTTACGGTAACACAAGCCATTGCCAAGAGGAAGAATCGAGTAATCTCCTCTCTTCCAGGAGATGGCAGTGTTTAAGAGCATTAGCAGAGGCTCTCCCACGCCATTAACCTCGTGTCCTTGCACCAGTCCTGGCTCTGACAATCAGTGAGCCATGAATGTCATGGTAGTAGTCTAATGCAAGAAGAAACATGAGTTGTCCCAACTTTGGAGAGGGCTGTGTTGCACCAGAACATCTTTGTCAGCTGTGGTGGTCTTTAATGTGAGGTAGTTACTGGTTTGGGCTTGTGCATAACAAGATGTTCCGTGTTGACCTTGTAGCTTTGCTTTTGGTCCAGCCTCTAGTCTGTACATGCTGCAATGGGAAAACCCAACCAGCTGGCTGCTTCTCCTAGTGCAGCTGGTTTCATCACGTGGAGCTATCAGCAATGGTCAAAAGCCCCTCACCTGCAGGGACCTGGCCTTGGAGCACTGGTTTTACAGCGCTGCAGGGTGCACAGTCACTTGAAATGATGTGATGCACCACCTACTCAGCATGTGGGTACCCTGCTGGAGAGCTTTGGCTACGTGCATGACTGTGTAAGGCAACAGAGCACAAGGCTCCACATCTTCGGTCTCTGTTTCCCATGTGACAGAATGAGGTGGTTCTAATAGTCTGTCCAGCAGAGCTGTGGAAATGTGTGGCTGCTGTGGGCTTCCAGGCAAGATCAAGGAACTGGTGCTTGTGTGTCTAGAGGAACTATCATCCTGGAAGGTCATCTGAGAGGGTAAACGCACCCCTCCCTAAACAGTTTTGGGGCTGAGGAAGAGGAGGCTGAGAGGAGACCTCACTGCTCTCTACAACTATCTGAAAGGACCCTGTAGAGACGTTGGTGCTGGGCTCTCCTCACTAGTAATTACTGACAGAACCAGAGGAAAGAGTTTCAAGCTCCAGCAGGGGAGGGTTAGATTGGACATCAGGAGGAAATTCTTCCCAGACAGAGTGGTCAGGCACTGGGATGGGCTGCCCAAGGTGGGGGTTGAGTCCCCATCCCTGGATGAGTTTAAAAGACTCTTAGATGTAGTGTTGGGGGATCTGGTTTAAGGGTGAACTTGTAGAGTAGGGTTGATGGTTGGACTCAGTGATCCCAGGGGTCTTTTCCAAGCTGAATGATTCTATGATTCTAACCAGCATCTTATCCAGAGCAGTGCCCACAGTCGGGTGGGTCAGTGTGGTGTCAGTGTACAGAGATTGGTTTAGGGGAACAGAGGAAGAAGCTGTCAGCTCAGTCTGGGCTATTCCAGAGCCTGCCTTCTTGCAGGGTTCCTCTCCACTCCTCCCTCCTCCGTGTCTCGCCCTGCTGCTCCTGGGCTATCACTAGGTTCTCCGTTGCGCAATCCCTGCCTTGAAAAGGTTCAGCCTTCTGACTCCTGGGGAACTAATTTTCTCGTAATCTATTTGTTTAAAATTAGTTATCTACAAAGTTTAACTCCTTGAACGTCCCAGGCTTTGATTTGGGGAGACTGGGGACACACACCCTGGCAAACTGTAATTGCAGGCACTGCTTTTCCTTCGCATCCAGAATTCAACAGAGCTGTCAGATAACACGTGAGACGTGGTTAATAATAAATTAAAAACATCGCAGCCACAGGGAAACTGCAGCTCTCCCCTCCCCACCAAATCCCCCCCCTTCCTCTCTTTTACTCTTTTTTTACCCCATGGGCTTAATCAGCATCAAAGAGTAACAAATCCAATAAAGTGCTTCCCTGAGCCAGGAACCAGCCTGAGCTGGATGCTCGCACGACCCAGCCCCGCTCCTCTCCCCATCGCTGCCAGCCCCCTGTGCAAAAGAGCTGACAGTCGAGGTGAAGATGGAACAAAGGAAGAGATGGAGAATGGTGAATCAGAGACACCCTGCATCTCTTATCTGGCATTAGAGAGCTCTAATAGTCCTCCTGTGCTTTTAGGCTACTGGTTCAGAAAGCTTTTCTGGCTCTTGACTTGTGTTCATCCCGCTAAGATCAGAGGTGCAGAGGGGAGGGAGCGCAAACGGGAGACCTTACAGTCATTTCTACTCATTTCCCCCCTTTTCAAACTGAATCCAAGCAAAAGTAGTTCTGACACTTGCAGCAGGCTGTAACGTAGCCCTCTGTGGCCACAATGCTTCACAAACACATGCCAGTGCCTTGCTCTGCTGGGAGGGCTGCCAGGACCCAGCCAAGGTCCATGCAGTGGGGCCCTTGTAGGTCTCTCTGTAGGGCTGGTAGGTCTCTCTGTAGGGCTGGTAGGTCTCTCTGTAGGGCTGGTAGGTCTCTCTGTAGGGCTGGTAGGTCTCTCTGTAGGGCTGGTAGGTCTCTCTGTAGGGCTGGTAGGTCTCTCTGTAGGGCTGGTAGGTCTCTCTGTAGGGCTGGTAGGTCTCTCTGTAGGGCTGCCAGAGCTGTAGGTCACCCCTGAGCAGAATGAGAAGGTGGTGTTTGTCTTCAGGGATGAAAATTTGGATCTTCAGGGGTGCAAACTGATGTGGCTATGTTTGAAGTCAGTGGGCTGACGCTGCTTTTCCGTAGCTGACGATTTGGCCTGAGGTAGCCACCTGTCTAACAGCAGCGTGCCGGTGCTCCGACAGTGCTCTTGGCAACAGGAGATTCAACTAAAAAAAATAATTAAACGAGGGTTAGCAGGAAGAAGTAAGGAGAAGCCTCAGCAAGTTCTTCATTTAGTACTGCTCTTTGTGGATCACCGCTCTGGGTACGCCTGTGTCCCCCAAAGCTGGAATATCTAAGCACTTCCTAGTTATTAATATTGTAAGCACATCTTCTCCATAGCCTTGGAGAGAGAGTTTCTATCGTTTGTGTCATGGAGATGAAAACTGGAGCACGGAGGAAGGGTGGTTTAGCTCATGGCCATGCAGAAGAGCCTATGGCAGAGGTAAGAAATTAATCCACATAACTCAAACTCAGCTGTATTGGAGCATAGCTGCAAGAACATCCTTGCCTTTGGCTTGTCTGTGTGAGCTCTAACACGTTGGTGAGTTCAGGCATCAAGCCTGCTCTGCTCTTAGTCCAACTTTCTAAACTTGCTGTTCTGTGCTGGGGCATGACTGTGCTGAAGGCAAAGAGCTCAAGCAGCTGAGACAGCTCTGCTGGCGTCATCCAAAAGCTCGAGCCTTACTGGGGAGGTGGCTCTGGATTTTGCCTGTCTTTCAAATGAGACCCCAAATCCTCCATCTTGTTTGATGGAAGGTCTTTCTGGTGATTTTTCATAACAACTGGTCACCTGTGTTTCCTGCTCTGGAATAGGTCTTCCTGTGTGGGGTGCTGTGGGTGCTGTTCATCTGCTTAATACCTGTCTCCCAACAGACAGCTGCTAGGAGAGTGCCAGATGCTTTGTGTGGCCAGGCTGAGTGTAAGGGAAGAGCACGGGCTTTATCACTTCTGCAGCACATAGGTACCTCAGGTGAGGTTCGATGTTGAGGTGGTGCTGCTGAAGTAATTATACTGTAGAAAACACTGCTTGTCTGGGAAGGAATGTTTTACAGGGGCTTGTGATGATAAAACATGGAGTAGTGGCTTTAAACTGATAGTGTTTAAATTAGGTGTAAGGAGAAAGTTCTTTGCTGTGTGGGTGGTGAGACACTGGAACAGGTTACCCAGACAAGGTCATAGAATCATAGAATCATTAGGGATTGGAAGGGACCTCAAAAGATCATCTAGTGCAATCCCCCTGCCACAGCAGGATCACCTAGACCAAGTCACACAGGAACTCATCCAGGTGGGTTTTAAACCTGTCCAGTGAAGGAGACTTCACAAGTCCCCTGGGCAGCCCTTTCCAGTGCTCTGTCACCCTCACTGTGAAGAAGTTCCTTCTCATCTTTATGTAGAATCTCCCTATGTTCCAGCTCACACCCACTGCCCCTCGTCCTATCACTAGATGACATTGGCTCCATCCTCCCGACACCCACCCTTCAAATATTTATAGACATTAATGAAGCTGTGGATGTGGATGCTCTGTCACTGGAAGCGTTTGATGCTAGGTATGAGCAACTTAATCTGGTAGGAGCTGCCTGTGGCAGAAGGAGGTTGGGACTAGACGATCTTTAAGGTCCTTTCTAACCTCAATGATTCTGTGAAAGTGCTGGCTCATCTTAATTTCCCTTTTAAAAACGAGGTTATGTTTCCCATTTTCCAGTCAGTGGGAGCTTGACTGGACTCCTTGGTTCCTCAGGTATGATAGAAGGAGATGATGGAATGAATGAGTGGTATTTTAATGAAACAGTTGTAAATCATTTTCAGTTCCTATGGTTTTCGTGGGGAGCACAACCACAGCAGAATCCTTGGGATGCAGAGGAATGCAGGATGCAAATCCCACACCTGAGCACCATCTCTAACAGAGGCAAGCCAGGTTCTCAGCAATCAGAGCCAGATGTGAGCGTGGAAGGCTCTCACAAAGGTCAAAGGCTCTGTGAATTTGGAAAAATAGTGCCAGTACATTACAGAGGTTGTCCTAGAGCATGAAGAAAATGGGTTTGGAATGATTCTGGACTGTGACAGGGTTTCAAATTTATCTGGGATGATCTGGGACTGTGATGGGATTTCAAATAATTTCACAGAATCATAGGATCACATAGTGTTAGGGGTTGGAAGGGACCTCAAAAGATTGTCTAGTCTAATGCCCCTGCCACAGCATGATCCCCTAGATCTGGTTGCACAAGAACACATCCAAGTGGGTTTTAAATGTCTCCAGAGAAGGAGATGCCACAACCTCCCTGGGAAGCCCCTTCCAGTGCTCTGTCACCCTCTTTGGGGAAGAAGTTCCTCCTCATATTGTTGTGGAACCTCCTCTGTTCCAGCTTACATACATTGCCCCATGTCCTATCGTTAGATCTTAGAATCATTAGGGGTTGGAATGGACCTTGAAAGATCATCCCGTCCAACCCCCCGCCACAGCATGATCACCTAGACCAAGTCACACAGGAACTCATCCAGATGGGTTCAGATGACACTGAGAAAAGCCTGGCTCCATGTGGACTTTCCTGCTGAGTCTGTTTATGTTGGGGAAAAAGGTAACTGGCTGTGAAATGTGAGGAACCCCTGTGTCCTGTTGGGATGTGGGCACCCAATTAGTGTACAAACAGAAAAGCTTGCAAGCAGTCCTGACATGGCTGCATTAAAAAATGTGGGGAAATACTTGTGGGATGTTTTTCTGGAGCCTTTGCACTGCTTTACTGGCAATGACACGGACTTTATATCTGTCCTGAAATCTCCTGACGTTCCTACCGCTGTGTTGCAAGGAGGTCATTAGAAAATGACTGAGATGTGGGCAAAGGAGGAGCATTCCATAGCGTCAGTTGCCAGTGCTGCCATCTCGAAGCCATTAAAACCCGTGAGATCAAAAATGTGATGTTTCTCTATAGCTTAAATTCTTGGAGAACGTGAAGCTATTTGGGGAACACTAAAGTAACTTGAAAGAATCTCAAGGAAACCTGTTGGTTTGGGTTTTTTTCCATCCATTCAAACGGACTTGATAAGTTGGGGACTGACCTGTTGGAGAGCAGTGTAGGAGAAAAAGACTTGGGGGTCCTGGTGGGCAGCAGGATGACCATGAGCCAGCAATGGTCCTTGTGGCCGAGAGGGCCAACAGCATCCTGGGGTGGATCAGAAGGGGGGGTGGTTAGCAGACAGAGAGAGGTTCTTCTCCCCCTCTACTCTGCCCTGGTGAGACAACATCTGGAGTGTTGTGTCCAGTTGTGGGCTCCTCAGTTCAAGAGGGATGTGGGGCTGCTGGAGGGAGTCCAGCGTAGGGCAATGAGGATGATGAAGGAGGTGGAACACCTCCCTTATGAGGGGAGTCTGAGGGAGCTGGGTCTCTTGAGCTTGGAGAGGAGGAGGCGTGACCTCATTAATGTCTCTAAATATGTGAAGGGTGGGTGTCAGGAGGATGGAGCCAGGCTCTGCTCAGTGTCATCTAGTGATAGGACAAGGGGCAGTGGGTGTGAGTTGGAACAGAGGAGGTTCCACGTAAATATGAGAATGAACTTCTTTTTGGTGAGGGTGACAGAGCACTGGAACAGGCTGCCCAGGGGTGTCTCCTTCTCTGGAGAGGTATAAAACCCTCCTGGACCACGTTCTTGTGTGACTGGATCTAGACAATCCTTCTTTGGTGGGGGGGATTGGATTGGCTGATCTTTCAAGGTCCCTTCCCATCCCTAATCTTCTGTGATACTGTGTGAGACACGTAAAGTTTTTATATAAACTCCATTTTTGAGAACTTCCTGTGATAAACAAATTTGATAGAAATCACTTTTTGTTTTCTGAGGTTCCATCAGGTTTTATTTCAATTGTTTATGATCCTGAAGGGAAGAGTC
This sequence comes from Rhinopomastus cyanomelas, assembly GCA_013400115.1. Taxonomy (NCBI): domain Eukaryota; kingdom Metazoa; phylum Chordata; class Aves; order Bucerotiformes; family Rhinopomastidae; genus Rhinopomastus; species Rhinopomastus cyanomelas. The sequence continues at coordinate 411,747 of VXBP01002567.1, forward strand.
AGTCCAATACCTGCAGTTGCCTCTGTCACTGGTCTGGCCAGCTCACGTGGGCTACAGAGGAGCCAGTGTGCCTGGGAACATCATCCTGATGTAGGACACTGGATCTGGGAGGAGAGTTTTTTCAGGGTTCCCAGCTCCTCACCCATGTCATGTACTGCAACTGATCCGTAACTTTCATCGGCTTTTGGATCCCAGAAGTCTTTAATTGCCAAATGGCTGCAACAGATCTGGAATCCAATGTGACTCTTCAGCAAGGAGGGTAAGGGCAAAGTCTCAGAGATGCTATTTCACCCTCGCTTGGCGCTGACAGAAAGTGCTGATGCCAATGAAAATTGTATCAGGCTTGAGCTGTTGTGACCAAAGCTGTTGCACTCTCAACAGTCCTCCAGGAAGGTATTTAGATATCTGAGAGATCATAATTCATTCTGAAAATGACCCGTATTTCAGTGTTCAAGCTGAATTTCACTTCCATGACATGGAGCTGATTTCTGACTCCAGATGGAAAAAATTCCCAAACTGAAATAACTGAATGGAGCCGATATCTGGTTTCCTGACCAGCTGTACTTCTCATGAGGCAATAAGCTAGAGTTCTTGAGAAAGTCGTCGAGTATGGAGAGAGCTGAGGGAATGGGTGTGTGGAAAGGCTCGGCCAGGCTCCTGCTGTCAGTAAGGCACGTAGGGTTGTTTCCCTGCAGACACCAGGCAGAGCCTGCTGATGGTGCGGCTGTTAATAAAACAGGAGAAAACTAGTGAGCTTTGTCTGGACCTGCTTTGAGTTTGTGGAGACACCTTTTAGCCCTTCTGGATCCAGATGTGTGATTTATTCCCACCAAGTCCTAAACTGGGCAGAAGATAAACCAGACCAGGTTGTCCTCACTCAGCTTGGAATTTCAGTGTGTTGCTGGACCTTGATTTTGGACTGCAGGACTGTGGGTTGACCAACAGGACTACATCTTCGTTGCCATTCTGCTGCCTGAGGCTGGGAAGGGCCACCTTCTTACACACCAGGGTGTTTCAGTGATGCAGGAGAGAGGAGGGCTGGCTCAGCTGGTAGAGCGTGGGATGCTGAATACCTGGGGTCATGGGTTTGAGCCCCATGTAGGACATCTTGAGACAGTACTGGAGGCTTATCCTGCTCCAGCAGGGCTGGTTGGACTTAGCTGATCTTTTGAGGTGCCTTCCAACCTCCAAGGTTCTGTGATTCTATGATTCTTCCCAGTGAGGGTGACAGAGCACTGGAACCAGGATGGAGCCAGGCTCTGCTCAGTGGAACCAAATGATAGGACAAGGAGCAATGGGTGTGAGCTAGTACACAGCAGGTTCCACATCAATATGAGGAGGAACTTCTTCCCAGTGAGGGTGACAGAGCACTGGAAGGGGCTGCCCAGGGAGGTTGTGGAGTCTCGTTCTCTGGAGATATTTAAAACTCACCTGGACATGTTCCTGTGCAAATTGGTCTAGGTGATCCTGCTGTGTCTGGGGGAATTGTACTGGCTGATCTTTCGAGGTCCCTTCCAATCCCTAATGTTCTGTGATAATACAGCTGCATCTGGGTTACATGGGATGGGGTCTCTTATCTCCTGTTCAGCTACAGCTGGGATGCTGGGCGGGAGGCTGGCGGAGCAAGACGACTGTAGAGGCACCTGTTGCCCTTTGTTGGGAGAAGCCCTTTGTGCCTTCAACAGAGCACAACTGCTCCTGAGCCTCCCAGGCCATACCCCAGGAGACCTCTCTGCTTTTGGAGAGGTGGTGGCTCGCACTTTCCCAAACAGAGCGCAGCGATGTTTCCTGTAATTCCAAACAAAGAGACAACTCGCTGCTTTGTAATCTGTGGGTGGGGGAGGCACTGTTGAGTCAGGAAGCCCCCAGAGGGTGCTGGCTTTACTGGTTTCAGCTGTGAAATCAAAACACACGCATGAGTCAGGCCAGTGGTTAAGTTCTGCTCACTTTGAGGTCCTGGCTTTAATTAAGTTCATGTGTCATTTTCAAAGGTCCGTGTTTAGCTTGGTTTTGGATCATGCTTGCATAATTAGTTTATTTAAACTATGTCTCATGTTAAATCAGATTTTTGCCTGTGGCCTTAAGTACAACTATGTAATAAGATCTACCTATTAAACAGATGTTTAATCTTAATGACTGTGTTCTTGACAATCAATTGAAATTGAACATCTAATAACGACACTGCAGCTAGGCAGATCTCTTTGCATTTAATAAGGTACCGTCGTGTTATAATTATAGTAATGCAGGATATTATGAATAACATCGTCGTGGCAATGCACCAATGTTTGTATAACACACGTAATGTGTATCGAGTCATCTGAGAAATGAGGAGGCTTTCACTCAGCTCATCGTTTCCCTGATGGGAGAGAACAAAAAATACCAGCCCCAAATGCTATCCCCTTACAGAGGAAGCTGTTTGTATTGGTGCTGTGCTCTGAGTGGCCTTCAGTGGCACCACGAGCACAGGGCATCACACCACGTTCACAGAATCACAGAACTTTAGGGGTTGGAAAGGACCTCGAAAGGTCATCTAGTCTAATGCCCCTGCCACAGCAGGATCATCTAGATAAGACCCACCTGGATGTGTTCCTGTGCGACCTGGTCTAGGTGATCCTGCTGTGGCAGGGGGATTGGACGGGATGGTCTTTTGAGGTCCCTTCTGATCCTTCTGATCACTGATGATTCTATATGATCTAGTCATAGACCTAGTCTCAGGTTTGTGTGTATTGTGACTTGCAGGGTTCTTTTGTCAGACTCAAAAGGAGAAAAGGGGACTAAGAGAAATAAAGAGGAGAGAACAGAACCTGTGTAGGTGTGAAAAAGTTAAAGGAAGCCATTTGGGCAGCTCTTACATCAGTCCTTATTGGGACTGTGCTTATAGGTGCCTATGAATGTGATAGAATAATGGGGTGGCCAGGGTTGGAAGGGACCTTAAAGATCATCCAGTTCCAACCCCCTGCACAGGCAGGGACACCTTCACTACAGCAGGTTACTCAGGGCCCCAGCCAACCTGGCCTTCAACACTGCCAGGGATGGGGCAGCAACAACTGCCTTGGGCAACCTCTTCCAGCATCTCAGCACCTTCACAGGAAAGGATTTGTTCCTGATGTAAAACCTCAGTCTCCCCTTTTGAAGTCTGGAACCCTTTCCCATTGTCCTGTCGCTACCAACCTTGTCAAAAGCCTTCCCCTAGCTTTCTTGTAGCCCCCTTCCTTCAGAGATTGGAAAGCTGTTATGAAGTCATCTTGGAGCCTCCTCTTCTCCAAGCTGAACAACCCCAACTTGCTCAGCCTGTCCTCATAGGTGAGGTGCTCCAGCCCTCTGATCATTTGAGTTGCTCTCTGGACACCTTCCAGGAGCTCTCTGCCTGCAGTTTGACACTTGGTCCCAGGTTTGTATTTGTAGCTGTACCAAGAAATTCTTTCACTACCAGGTCATGCATCATCACACAACGTTAGGGATTGGAAGGGACCTCAACAGATCATCTACTCCAGTCCCCCTGCCACAGCAGGTCCAGAGAATATCTGATTGATCCACGACTTTGTTCTGATATCCAGGAGCTTTTTATTCTGCTGTCAAGTCATGTCAGACCGATCTGGTTTATGCCCCGTTGCTACGCTGCTGTGCCCTAAGTGTGGACTGAGGGGCATTTAAAGGTGAAAGCAAACAGCAGATTCATACTGTTCTGTTCAGACTTGGCAAGTTTGTGCCCCACAGCCTGTTGGAACAGTTGAACGTTTAGGTAGATGGGCAGGATTTTAGGAGTTTATTTGGTTATTTATTTATTAGGCCTTAGTTCAAGGAGGCTTCTAAGACCAGTCTGTGATTTCAGCAGATGAGCTACACGTGTGGTCGATGTGAAGTCCAAGCTGACTAGAAATAAACTGGTTACTTCTGGTCTTATGGTTGGACCCAATGCACACTGGAGTCTATGGGAAAATCTCCCATTGAATCCCAAGAGCCCTGAGCTAAACTGTTTAAATCTGTGTGATGAAGGCAGGGACAGAAGGGTGGGAAACAGGTGGGTTAAAATTTAGCTTTTGGATGATGTGGTCTGTTTTGGACTGTAAAATATGTCTAGAATGGAGCTCTTGTTCATGCAAATTACAACCACGTTTCACAGATCTGCTTTATAGCAAGTGTACAGTGCAGTGATGGACTGGGAACATATGAGGGACCCTCTGATGATAGTAAACATGAGCTCAGCAGTCTGCTCTTCCAGCATTGCTTAAAATTGGGGATAAAAAAGTAGTCCTCAAACCTTTTATGTTCCATAAAAATAGCTATTGAGGTCTCTTTGTTTTTTGTTGAGCCTCACAGATTCCTCCTGAGGAGCTGGCTCGTTTTCCCTGAGCATCTCTTTCCCAGAGCACTATATTTTCCCCGTGCCTGCCTGTATTATTTTTTGTTAATATTGCTGCTGCCATCTTTACACTAAAAAATGCATGAAGAGGAGAGAAATGTCTGTGTTTGTGTTCTCCCTTCCCCCTTTCCTCATCTAACTCAGAGACTGGGGGTGGGAAGAAAGATCCTTAAAAGCATTTTTGCTGCTCGTGCCAGGTTTGCAGTGTAAAACCAGTGAATTCTCCAGAGTGAGGGACTGTTCTTGTGGCCTTCTGGCCATGGTGTTACTGGAGGGCACCTCCAGGTGACACTGCACTGGAGCAGATTAGCCTTAGAACTTGTCGAGAGGTTATTTGTGCTGCTGCCTTGATTTAATCCACTTCACCCTCAATCTTTTGAGGTCCCTTCCAATCCCTATTCTTTTCAATCCAATCTCTGATTCTTTTCAGCTGGGAGAGGATCACAGAATCACAGAACATTAAGGTTTGGAAGGGACCTCAAAAGATCAACCAGTACAATCCCTCTTCCAGAGCAGGATCCCCTGGATCAAGTCACACAGGAACATGTCCAGGCAGGTTTTAAATGTCTCCAGAGAAGGAGACTCCACAACCCCCCTGGGCAGCCTGTTTCATTACTGTCACCCTCACTGTGAAGAAGTTCCTTCTCATATTGATGTGGAACCTCCTCTGTTCCAGCTCACACCCATTGCACCTTGTCCTATCATTAGATGCCACTGAGCAGAGCCTGGCTCCATCCTCCTGACATCCACCGTGGTGTCAACATTAATGGGGTCACCCCTCAGTCTTCTTTTCCCCAAGCTCAAGAGACCCAGCTCCCTCAGCCTTTCCTCATAGTGGAGGTGCTCCTCTCCCTCCATCATCTTTGTGGCTGTGCACTGGACTCTCTCAACAATGCTCTGTGTTTTCCTTTGGGGTTTTTTTACGTTCTGTGTGGTATTTTCCCCACCTGCCTTCACGGAAGGCAGCGATCGCACGCACGTTCGACTTGATATTCAACTCACACCATAACTTAACAAGTAGTTCAAAGATTAATTACCATGTACCTTGCAGTTCATAGATTCTATTATGATACAGCTTAAGCAAAGAGAACGGGGGGAAAATCCAGCTGATTAGCCTGTGCTCGTGGGCTCTGGCTGGTTGTCACTGCATGATGCAAGAACTGCTGCGCCGTTATTGTTTCCCATCTATATTAATTTTAACGCAGCTGATGAGTTTCAAGGACATAAAGAAGAATAAATTAGTGGCAGTATTTGTCAGGTTAGCACAGTTAAAATTGTTAATGCGTAAAGAGGTGAAATGAATCTTCTCCGCGGCGGAAGGGGGGGATGTTGTTTGTGTTTCACAAGTGGCCGTTTGGGCCGTGGCTCCGCGATCGCTAGCAGCGGGATTGAGCACTAATCCTTGACCCAGAGTACAAGCCTGAGCTGTCTGCAGTGGGGTCTGCTTGTGCTTCTGGCAGGTGTGGTGGGGAAGTTGCACTGCTGACTTGGTGGGTCCAGGAGGGACCATGGGGCTTTGAACCTGCACAGTGAGACTGTTGTGTTGTGGTTGGTGGGTATTAAAAAGAGATTTGCTTTATCCCAGTTAAAAAATGGGTAGTTCTTAGTCACTGTGGGTGGGTTCACTGGTGTAGCTCATTTTTGCCCTGGAAATGGTTGGTCTGGAGCAGAATGGGGTGCAGCTTGTTGAAGAGCAAGAAGCTGGTAAAGGGTCTGGAGAATAAATCTGATCAGGAACTGCTGAAGTAACTGGGGTTGTTTAGTCTGGAGAAGAGAAGGCTGAGAGGAGAGCTTACCACTTTCTACAACTACTTGAAAGGAAGCTGCAGCAAGGTGTATCTTGATGTCTAGCAATAGAATGAGAGGAAATGGTGTGTCATTGCAGCAAGGGAAGTTCAGATTGGATATTCGGAAAAGATTCTTCACTGAAAGAGTAGTCAGGGATTGAAACAGGCTGCCCAGGGAAGTGGTGGAGTCACCATCCCTGGAAGGGTTCAAAAACCATGTGGGTGGATGTGTCACTTTGAGGCATGGTTTAGTGGGCATGGTGGTGGGTTAACAGTTGGACTTGGCCATCTTAGAGATGTTTTCTAACCTTAATGGTTCTAAGTGCAGGTAAGAACCAGCAGGACAGAAATGTCCTGAGCTGGAGCACAGCTGAGGTCCGGTCATGCCTGGGCTTCTTCTGATTCAGCAGTAGTGTACCTAGACCTAAGGTCTAGCAGTACTGCACCTAGAACGAGCTTTGGCACCTTGTAAGGTTAAAGACCTCAGCAGTGTGCTGAAAGCCCTACATGGAGCAGTTCATCCTGTTGTCCCTCTGTCAACAGCCACAGTTCAGCACTTTAGGATTCGGCAAGGGGAACGGACTGGATGATCTTTCGAGGTCTCTTCCAGTCCCTAACGTTGTGCGATTCTGTGATCTGTCAGAGATGTGATTAGAATTTGCTTCCTACTCTTCTCCCTGCGAGCGACTCGCTGCTCCCCTTATTCTAGAGTAAATCAATTAGGACTCAATAAAAAGCACAGGGACAACCTGTTTGTCACTTCTTAAACGTCTCCGCCTGTTGGAGACTTTGCCTGAATCCCTCAGCGAGCTGAAGCTCTTTCTAGTGTGAATTCCCCATGTCTACAGTTTCCCTGGCTGGCAAGTGAAGGCAATATACATTGGACAGAACAGGTTTCTGTTCAGCCGTGGAGAAAGCACTTGTGAATGTTGCAGGAAATGAGATCTTAAGTCAGTGCATAAAACAATCTAATCCATCACAGCCGCTCGAATGGCCCCTCATAACTCAGGGGCTGTCATAGCCCTTTGTGTGCATGAAGGCAGTTGTGGAAGAAGTGACGAACTGCACACATATTCTGCTAAATCCGTTCTGGCAGCTGAGGTAATATACTTTCAATGCCAAGTCACATAATTTTACTTTAGCTCATTTGACTCCAGGCTACAAAGCTATTCCAGAAAACAAAGGGATGGTGTTTGAATAATGAATAATAATGAATTTAATTCAGTGGGCTTGTGCTGGGCTGAAGGCTCTAGGAGGTTAAACGCAGATATAGTCATAGGAAGCAAAAGTTTTACCTTGTGGAGTAGTAGGCTTTTTGCTTGACTTCATTAAGCATCAGGACCTGTAGACAGATGCAGTTGGCATCTGAATTTGAAAATGATCCATCACTAAGCATGATTTACAGATTTACACCTACAAAATAGCATGGAATTGCCTTTTGCCATCCAGTTTGGGTGGGTTTTTCTCCTGTTCTGTTATTTCCTCTTGGTTTTGATAGTTACAGACCTTTACAGTAGTTACAGGAAGATCTAGACACATCCTTGCATTGTGATAGACAGGTTGCACCCTGTTTTGGTGTCCCCCAACATTTGCAGTTGATGATTCAATGCTATTCAAGAAGTAAGGCTGTAGTTCTGGGCAGAGAGATGATGCCTGCCTCTGCTTGTACAATACTTGCTGTGCTCTAGTCCTGATGCTGCTCAACACTTCTGATAGTAGTTTATCATTAGTTATTACAGTAGGTATTAGTTTTTGTACTAGCTATCAGTTATAGATACTAGCTATATTATAGGCAGGCATGCTAGGAGAGAGATTCTTGTGTAGAGAAATCCAGCTTCAGGTAAGTGTTTGGTACTTGTTAATGTGCAATAGAGAAGAAATTAAACACCTGAGCAGAATTAAAGACCATTGAGCTCTGGCTGCTTATTCACAGAACCATAGAATGACCAGGGTTGGACGGGACCTTAAAGATCATCCAGTTCCAACCCCCCTGCACAGGCAGGGACACCTTCACTACAGCAGATTACTCAGGGCCTGGCCTTCAACTCTGCCAGGGATGGGGCAGCAACAACTGCCTTGGGCAACCTCTTCCAGCATCTCAGCAGCCTCACAGGAAAGGATTTGTTCCTGATGTCAAACCTCAATCTCTCCTCTTCATGTCTGGAACTCTTTCCCATTGTCCTATCGCTACCCACCTGTGTCAAAAGCCCTCCCCCAGCTTTCTTGTAGCCCCCTTCCTTCAGAGATTGGAAAGCTGCTATTAAGTCTTCTTGGAGCCTCCTCTTCTCCAGGCTGAACAACCCCAACTTACTCAGTCTGTCCTCATAGGGGAGAGGCTTCAGCTCTCTGATCATTTGAGTTGCTCTCCTCTGGTCACGTTCCAGGAGCTCCAAGTCCTTTTTGTGCTGAGGACTCCAGAACTGGACGCAGTACTCCAGGTGGGATCTCAAAGTAGAGGGGCAGAATTGCCTCCTTCATCTGACTGTCAACGTTAATTGTACTTTATCCCTTTGAAAATCTCCCTTTCCTTTATCATTTTAAGACAGTACAAATTTGTTTACACACTCTTTGGGTTGCCCATGAAGTTGCTTAAGACTTGCCAAGGTTGGTTCAGGCAAGATCCAGGTGACCAGGAATGTGGCAAAGTGTTATGGATGGTTGTCTGAGAAGTTTTACCCCATCTGGGGAGGAAGCTGGTGAGCGCACAAGGCTGCCTTAACCTTTGTGTTTCTTACACAGCACGCGTACGTGCTTGATCAGAGGTTCTGTTCCAGCTCAGTTGCTTCTTCTGAGGGTCTTTTACTGGGGATGGTGTCCTCAGAGCCCTAGTTAGGTCTTGTGTGGAGAGGGACTTGCATTGAGAGGTTCATGCCCAGATCCTGCTCTGAGACAGAAGGGAGAGGTAGAAGTAAGGCAGGAGTAGAGCAGTAGTAGCAAACAGAGCCAGTGGCTCTGTGTGACTTCTAGAGAGCTGCGGGAATGCCCTGGTGAGGTCATCCCATGAGAAGATGGAAAAGGTCCATGGAGAATGCAAAGAGAAGAAGGGCACTTGTTCTGAGGATGTTCTACATGGGCAGGGGGGATATGTCTCTGATCTTTCCTGGGTTTGTAATTTTCTGGTGTGGTGCTGAGGAAATCAGTGTGATACCAGAGATTCAACTTAATCTCTTAATTCATGGCGGAAGGGGATCAGATGAGGCAGGAAGTGGAAGTCACCTTTCAAAGCAATTTGATAAGTAGTGAACATTAAACAGGAAAGAAATCGAGGGTCTCGACAGGCACAGTGGGTTTATGGTGATACAGTTTTGGGATGGGGTAAATAGTGTTTTCTAATCATATTTTAGAAGAAATTGGATTTGTAGAATACTTATGTGTGGGACGTACATTCTTTGTAGCCTGGATGTGGGAACACTCTGTTAATCTGAGAGAATGAGAAAGTGAAGCTGATTGTAAACAGCAACGAAGCGCCCATCCAGGCACCATGTGCGTGGGACTTCTAGTGAGCTCCACTGGAGGTCCAGGCACTGAATATTTGCAGGATTATGTGTGTCTGTTTCCATGTTCAGAGCCATCTGGCAGACAGGATTAAACAACAACAGAAAGACAATGAGTAGGTTGGCTTTTAACTATTTTTTTCCAGCCTTAATACTATCAGAGCAAAGGATTGTTCATTATTACACCAAATCAGTTTTACATTACACCTGAGAGTAAGTAAAATAGGAAATGGAAGTTGATCTAAGGGATCCTGCTGTGGCAGGGGGATTGGACTGGATGATCTTTCAAGTTCCCTTCCAATCACTAATGACTGGATCTAGGGGATCCTGCTCTGGCAGGGGGATTGGACTGGATGGTCTTTCGAGGTCTCTTCTAATCCCTAATGTGCTGTGATTCTGTGAAGTCCCTTAACTGATGGTGATGTAGCTGGTTAGTAGTGAGTACCCAACACTAGTGCAAGCAGCTCTGAGCATGATTCTAGCTGTCACTAGCAGCTATGATGATGGAGAATATCCACTGGCTAACACCCCCTCACCCGATAGCAGCAATTCACAGTGGCTGCTTGTAACAGCGAGCACAGATTTTCACTGCAGTGATGGAAATAACGTTGAACCCAACTAGTTTCTTTTCTGATTTTGTTGAGAAAAGGCAGGTAAATGGGTTGCAGCATCTGCTTCTTTGACTTCACTATCTTAAATCACAGAAAATAGTATTCTCAGACTAGCTAGAAAATGTCTGGATTTCATCAAATTGGTATTTTGAGGTATTTCTACTGTGTTTGATTAACTGTAGAGTAGATTTAAAACCTTAGATCTGTCAAAGTAACCCAAATGTGTGTAGTCCAGGCCCACTGATACCAATTCATACTGTTTAATGATTTTGGTGTAATCTCATTAGGCAAGAAAAATGAAGAGCTTCTGGTATTCCTGGCTAAAGAGGAAACCCAGAGCACATCAGCAAATAGGCTTCCTAACAAAAGGAATGAAGCTCTTATGTTGTGTATTGAAGGTAGGAACTGCAACACGTGCACAAAGCTACACTAGACAGCTATTACTCCTCACTACAGGTTGAGTCGGTGGTTGAGTCGCCATCCCTGGAGGTGTTTAAAGGCTGCCTAGATCGGGTCTAGTGATCAACTTGGTAGAGTAGGGTTATTGGTTGGACTTTGTGGTCTCAAGGTCTTTTCCAAACTGAATGGTCCTATGATTCTGAGATGCAGACCTTCTGAAAAGCTGTCATCTACAAATGGTCGTGCTGGAGTTATTGCTGCTTCAAAATCAGCTGGTTAGTGTGGGCTGTAAGAGAACTAGGTGGGTTAGCTCAGGGTACCACTTATGAGTGATGATTAGAGTAATTATCATCCTATTAGAGCATTATCATCCTATGATCCTATGATAATGCTCTAACTCCACCAAACAAGTCAGTCCTACCATCCCTCCACCTCTAACTGCCTGCTTCTGCTGCATTTTTTGTGGTTATTGGCTGTTTAGCTTGAAAAAAAAAAGGAGATTGAGGGGTGTTAATGTTGATAAATATGGAAAAGGTGGGTGTCAGGAGGACGAAGCCAGGCTCTGCTCAGGGGCATCTAATGATAGGACAAGTGGCAATGGGTGTGAGCTGGAACATAGGAGGTTCCACATCAAGATGAGAAAGAACTTCTTCCCAGTGAGGGTAATGGAGCACTGGAAGGGGCTGTCCAGGGGGTTTGTGGAGTCTCCCTCTCTGGAGATGCTTAAAACCCACCTGTCATGTTCCTGTGCAACTTGATCTCATGATTGTTTTCTGGCAGGGGGATTGGACTGGATGATCTCTCGAGGTCCCTTCCAATCTCTAATGTTCTGTGATTCTGTGGTTTATGAGAGAAGCTTGTCCAAAGAGTTAAACTGATTGAGGAAGACCACTACAAAAAGATTGTCTACCAGTTCAGTCCCCTGGATCCAAAAGAGGAATGTTTTCCGCCTGAAAGTGTACAGAGCTAATTAAAATGAGACTTTTTGTCTGTTTGAAAGTGAAAGTGTTGTAGGAAAGGTGCCTTGAGATAAAACTGACAGCCCCACTGGTCAGTAAAATTTCCAAGAACTTGTCTCATTTGTTGTAGGCACAATGTGACATCTCCTCCCATCCTACACCACCATTTGCCAGGGTTTAAATCATCCTCCAGAAAACAAATGAAGGCAAAGCCTTTGGAAGCTGTGAAGTGTTAACTTCTTAATCTCTGCAAGGTGTGTGATTCCTTCTAACATCATGAAAGCAATTGGAAATATTAAAGACAAGGAGTAGGCTGAGGGGGTAGGAAATGACTTGATACTCTGAGGTGCTCGTTGTCTTGTTGGTTGCTTGCATGTGCGTAAGCTGGTAGTTGTTCGTGCCTGTTTGATCTCACTTCCCAGAAGCATTTCCCAAGCTATGCTCAGAGGCCATGGGCAGGAGCCTTCTGACTGGAATGGAGTCCCTCATTCAGGATGAAATCAGTTTATTCTTCAGTAAGCTGTTTCCTGGCCAGGTTTTCCTGCCACATTTGCTGGGAGGGTAACGCATTCATTTGAATCCAAGCACCAGCAGGAGCTAATCTGGATGACACTGGATCGTGCTTGGCATTTGTTTCCACGCTTGCTAGGTGCCATGTGAAACATTTCCAGTATTGACCCACGTTTCCAGCTTTGGACGCTGTGCTGGAAACTGCAGTCACGCTAGAAGAGAGGTCTGCTGGGGATGTTATGTTCTTTAATGAATAGTCCTATAGAAATGTGAAGGAGCTCCCAGAAAATACAGGTGCAGGGACGATTTCACCCCCGTGTCAGCACCAAAGTGGGCAGTTGGCACACGACTGCTGTCACGTTTACTGTGGCAACGCTCAGCTTCCCAACTGGAGGTGAGGATTTCACTCTTATGTCTACATGTGCAGCATCACCTGCTCTGGAACCTCACAGGGTGCCTCCCTGAAGCCTGTATCTCTACCTAAAGGCCTCCCAGAATGAGCTGTGGTCCTTAGGGAATGCTGCAGAGCTGTGCCTGGAAATCGTGGGTCGTGCTCAGGGTTGGCACTCCGCATCCTGTAGACTTCAGATTTAAATGCTGAGCAGGAAAACGGCTTGATCAGTCTGTGTTCATGTCAGTGATTAGCTGCTGGTCCACTTTCCAAGGCCACTTAGTGAGTTTAAATGCTTTTCCTGATACAGAGTCAGGGCACTTGATGATAGAAAGGATTCAAATACCATGGCTAGGCACCAGGTTCATACTTACTGTGGCACAGTGTGCATCGATTTGGGGGGTGTAGTTTAGGGGTGAACTTGTAGAGTAGGGTTGATGGCTGGACTCGATGATTCCAGGGGTCTTTTCCTACATGAATGATTGTGTGAATTTGTTTTGAAGGATATGCTATGAAGTATTTTTATGTACTTAAATTTCCATTCAAATAAATAAGTATCAGAAACTTACTGTGGTGATAGAAGGGATAGAGGAGTAAATGAAAGACCAAAAATCTTGTCTGGACAGTTTGTGTTGAGATGCAGAGAAGAGAGGCAGGAAGGATGTTTTCTAATCTTGGAGGCTGGTATTTGTGGCCAGCAGGTCATACTGGCTCGGGGGTGTGTGTGTAACTGATTTCTCTGGGCTCATAGAAGCAGAAAAAAGGTTTATGAAGAATAAGGAAAAGCTCCTCAGGTTCCTGCCCTTTAAGAAGAAAAGCTGCTTCACCTTGGCTTTGGGTAATGGGAAGAAGGATGAAACTGAGGAACTATGTGCAGTGCTGGGCCCATCACTTCAAGAAAGGGATTGAGGGACTGGACTGGGTCCAAAGGACAACAATGAGGCTGGTGAGGGGACTAGAGGGAAACCCTGATGAGGAGAGGATGAGGGAGCTGGGGTTGTTTAGCCTGGAGAACAGGACACTCGGCGGGGACCTGCTCCCTCTCTACAACTACCTGAAGGGAAATTGTAGTCACAGAATCACAGAACATCAGGTTTTGGAAGGGACCTCAAAAGAACATCTAGTCCAATCCCCCCACCACAGCAGGATCATCCAGATCAAGTCACACAGGAACATGTCCAGGTGGGTTTTAAATATCTCCAGAGAAGGAGACTCTACAACCCCCCTGGGCAGCCCCTGCCAGGGTTCTGTCATGCTCACCGGGAAGAAGCTCCTTCTCATGTTTATGTGGAACCCCCTCTGTTCTGACTCACACCCATTGCCCCTTGTCCTATCATTATTTGACACTGAGCATAGCCTTCCCTTTGATGAAGCCGTGCTGACTGTCCCTAATAACCCACTTGTTGTTCATGTGCCTAGAGGCAGCATCAAGGATAAGTTATTCCATCACCTTTCCTGGGATGGAGGTGAGACCAGTCAGTCTGTAGTTTCTTGGGTCCTCCTTCGTACCCTCTTTGAAGATTAGTGGGACATTTACTATCCTCCAGTCCCCAGGGAACTTTCCTGGTCTGCATGACTTAGCAAAGATAATGGAGAGTAGCGTAGCAGTGACTTCTGCTGTCTCCTTTAGCACTCGTAGGTACATTCCAGAAAAAAAGCAGGGCTCGTCCGGGATTTGAACCCGGGACCTCTCGCACCCAAAGCGAGAATCATACCCCTAGACCAACAAGCCAGGTAGGCAGTTGAGGGTTGGGCTCTTCTCCCAGGCAATCAGCACCAGGGTGAGAGCGCAGGACCTGAAGCTGCCAGGGGAGGGTTAGGTTGGATGTTAGGAAGCCCTTCCTTACGGAAATAGTGATCAGACCCTGGACTGGGCTGCCCATGGCAGTGGTGGAGTCCCCATCCCTGGAGGGTTGAAGGGCAGCCTGGCTGTGGCCCTTAGAATCATAGAATGATAGAACCATCATGGCTGGAAAGGACCTCCAGGGTCATAGAGTCCAACCTTTTCTCCTAGTGTCTAACCGCTAGACCATATCCCTTAGTACCCTGGCCTAGCTGACTGTGGTGATGTTAGGTCCTAGGCTGGGCTGGAAGAGGTCTTTTCCAGCCACAATGATTCAGCGATTCTATGAAAATTTCTTTGGAGGGAAAAGGCTTGGACAGACCCAGCACCACTGTAGCCATTCTTAAGGGGATTTCTAGGCTGCACTTTTCAGACCCTGAATGTTCAGATCCCACAGTCTTCTTGCATCGCAGGATAATTTCCAAGATAAAGTTGCAGAAACCCTGCACTGCCAGTTCTGGCATCTGGGAATTCAACCTGCTTGGCTCTGGAAGGTGTCTGCATACAAGAGAAGCTGCTTTTCCTCGAGTGAAGGGAAACATGCAAGTGGGTTTCCCTTGAAATTGCTCCAGTTCTGAATTCATCCTCTGTTGCAATCAGTCGAATCCTAACACGAGCAACTGCATTAATCCAAGCCTCCTCTGCACCAGGTTTGGTTATCTCAGACCTAATGTCTTTAGTAGGGGGACCTTTTCTGTCTGCATGAGTAGAAGCTGGATCAAACCCAGGTGAGATGTCTGTCACATTGGTACCTAGGAGATTTGTAATTCCAATGAGGCCTGAGGTTTGATTAAGAAATCTTTTGTGTTTAAACAGTTCATTTATAAAGGCTCTTCCCTGACTACAATGGTAATTGGATATCCCCAGTATTCAGTCATTTCACTGCCAGAGCTTTTACTCTAAGAAAAGAATTTCCAACCCATGTTTCTTCTTTTAACTTAAAAGAGCCTCTCTTGTCTTTGTGGTCACTGTGGTCCATTTGTAACTGCCTGGTACAAACTGAGATCTGCTCGTTCTTATCTCCGTCGCTTTGTTTTTCTGTACCGACTGTAAGCAAGCCCTGAAGTTTGTTCAGATTAGTGATCAAACACTGAATTCCTACTTCTTTTCTTGCAGATTCCCAGGGGGAAAGAGGAAAAGTCAATATGCTAATGTTGTTGCATCAAGCTTTCAAATCTATGTAGCTATCAATAGGCAGCTGTTCCCTGCTTTTAAACATTTCCTCCCCCTCTGCTCTGCCCTGGTGAGATGGCATCTGGAATGTTGTGCCCAGTTCTGAGCCCCTCGGTTCCAGAAGGAGGAGACAACTGCTGGAGAGGGTCCAGTGCAGAGCCAAAAAGATGATGAAGG
This sequence comes from Rhinopomastus cyanomelas, assembly GCA_013400115.1. Taxonomy (NCBI): domain Eukaryota; kingdom Metazoa; phylum Chordata; class Aves; order Bucerotiformes; family Rhinopomastidae; genus Rhinopomastus; species Rhinopomastus cyanomelas. The sequence continues at coordinate 427,454 of VXBP01002567.1, forward strand.
GAGTGAAGCATCTCCCTGATGAGGAAAGGCTGAGGGAGCTGGGTCTCTTGAGCTTGGAAAAAAGGAGACTGAGAGGTGACCCCATTCATGTTGATAAATATGGAAAGGTGGGTGACAGGAGGATGGAGCCAGGTCTGCTCAGGAGCACCCAATGATAGGACAAGGGTCAATGCGTGTGAGTTGGAGGTTTCACATCAATCTGAGAAGGAACCTCTTCCTAGTGGGGGTGACAGAGCCCTGGAAGGGGCTGTCCAGTGGGTTGTGGAGTCTCCTTCTCTGAAGACATTTAAAACCCACCTGGTCATGTTCCTGTGTCACTTGATCTGATGATTGTTTTCTGGCAGGGGAATTGGACTAGATGATCTTTCAAGGTCCCTTCTAATCCCTAATGATTCTGTAATTTTGGGCCAAGCTTCTGATTTCAAGCAGATATGATGTAAAACCAGAGACTCTCTGCAGGAGCTTCCCTGGATTTACACAGCTTGCTCAGGCTAGGTCAAACTGTTAAATCGATCTGCTATCAAACTTTTAATTTTCAATGACTATAAATATAATAATTAGACTTTGATTAGGAATTCTGCACCTTCGTAGCAGTCCCTAGGGAAATCAAACCACAGTTTTCCTACGCTGCATGCTGCCCAGCACATAGGGCTGTTCTCAGTGGGTAAATGCATATGAAATGGCATTTGCTACTTCACCAATTTACTCTGTCTTGAAAGGATTTTGTATTAATGTCCTCTGCTTTGTATTTGAAAGAGCAAATGAATCCCATGATACGCTGTATTTTTGCAATAAAGTTGATCAATGTGATCAGCCTCCACAATCTGCAGAACATACCGGTCACATTCTTTTGAGTAATACCGTTGTTTTACCCTGAAGTGCCTTGCTGTTGTTCCTGGTGTTAAGTTTATCATCCTAAGACTTTCTAATAGAAAGAAACTAAATGAAAATTGATTGATAAAAGCTCCATCAAGGTGTTTATTGGGTTTGCCCAGGGGTAGAGCTGAAACTTTGGAAAGCCAGGTCATTTGTATTAGATACTGTTTTTTCAAAGTGCATGGGCAATGGAGATGTGAACATAAAGGGAGGAAATTGCTTTTTATCATTAATAACTTGCACAGGGAGCTTGTACTACAAGGTAGAGTGCCCACCTTCGTGCTAGGTGATGATGATTTGTTGCAGAGAGTGGTGCATGGGGAGGTAGTGGAAGACCGTGTATGCAGTCACGGTAGTGAAAACAGCATCTACAGAACCTTGAAGGATATAGAAATGAGAGAGGAAAAATCTGATTGACAAGGGACATTGTTGTGAAGGGAGTAGAACACCTGCCTTACGAGGAGAGGCTGAGGGAGCTGGGTCTCTTGAGCTTGGAAAAAAGGAGACTGATTTGTGACTTATTCATGTTGATAAATATGTGAAGGGTGGGAGTCAGGAGGATGGAGCCAGGCTCTGCTCAGTGGCATCTAGTGATAGGACAAGGGGCAGTGGGTGTCAGCTGGAACAGAGGAGGTTCTACATAAATATGAGAAGGAACTTCTTCCCAGTGACGGTGAAAGAGCACTGGAAAGGGCTGCCCAGGGCAGGCTGTGGAGTCTCCTTCTCTGGAGACATTTAAGACCCACCTGGACATGTTCCTGTGTGACTTGATCTAGGGGATTCTGCTGTGGCAGGGGGATTGGACTAGAATGATCTTTCGAGGTCCCTTCCAATCCCTAATGTTCTGTGATGCTTCAGGCAGAAGTGCGGTAGTAGAGACAGGATATGTTTTGGAACAGTTTTCTGTAGAGCTTTTAGAGTTCTTAGACCTTTGGAGAAGAACATGAAAATGCTCATCTTTCCTGAGTTCTTGGAATATTGTGGTTTGTTCAGGGCAGAATCCAATTGGTGACCACCAGTAAGAGAATTTTAGTGAGAGTAAGAACTGTAAATTGTCCTATTAGGTAGGGAAATAACATCCAGTCTGAGAGCTCGGTGTAAGCAACAGGAAAGATGATGTTAGTGGAAGGAGTCTCAAGAGAATTGTGAGGAGGACATTTGTTCTTGGCAGTTGTGAAGGGACAGTGGCTTGGAAATGCCTACTGCAGACAGTCGTTTGCTCATGACTGCCTTTATCACCAGCTGCCAAGGCAAACCTGAGTTACCAGCTCAGTGATGTATGAGCAAGCAGGCTTGATTTAAACGTGTTTGGCTAATTTTATGCTGTACAGAGGTTATTTTTGCCTTAAGTGTTCCAAACTGAAATGTCTCTAATTCTGAAGAAGTGTGTATGTGCATGGAGAGACACCAAATTGGATTTCCTCTTCCACATGGATGCAGACAAGCCCAGTGACTTGCCTCTTTGGCTACTCGTGATCATTTTGCACTCTCAGGTCTCCATGGGCCTTTCACCTCTTCAGGATTTAGGCTGTGGCCACTCATTGCATGTTAACGGTGGTTACTTGAAGAAGTGAAGGGTAGAGGTGGGTCTGGACCCCTGCAGTCAAATACACAGACAATATCCTGTTATTTCTCCCAGACCACGATCCCAAGTACTGGGACCATAGTGGAGTGCTGATCCTTGTTAGGGGTAAACTCTGCACACACAAAACATGATGTCCAGTTCTGGACTTGAAAAGCCTCCAATCTAAATGGAAAATCAGCACCCAGATTGGAAAAGGGTCAGTGAGATGTGATGTCACTTGCTCCAGACCATGGGCATGTTGGTTGCAGAACCAGGACTGAGTTCTGGAGTGCAATGCAGTGCAGAACACAGTGGATTAGCTGTCAGGTATTCCTCACTTGCAAGACTGTAGTTGAATTTCTCCACTAGTTCTGCTCTGTTCTCACAGGTTAAGAGTGAAGAATTTTGTGCCTGTGTTCGTCATGGTTTCAGGGTTCTGTTTGGTTTCGCTCATGCAACGCAGTGACCACGGATGTGGCAGAGAGGCCAAGACTGCCTTTCATGGCCTGTGGGGAAGGCAACTATTAACTGCCCCAGCTTTGCCTCTAAGCTGAACTCCTCATTCCTAGGTTGGAGAAAGAAAAAGCATTTTGTTAAGATTTTCTAGGGAAAAACAAAACCACTGTATTGACCAGCCTGCTCCTTGTTTCGGTAGCCACGATTGAGCACTATTGGAGAAAACCCAACCCCAGACTTTAGTTCTAGAAAAGGCACTTGTGGTGAGAAGGCAGTTTAGCAAAACTCAGTAACTTGAAGTGGGAACAGGAATTCTTTGTTTCCGTTCACTGTATAAATTGATATAAACAGAATCACAGAATTATTGGGGCTGGGAAAGACCTCCAAGACCTTCCAGTCTGGCCCAGGCCTAACGTCACATCATCAGCCTGACTAAGAGCCACAGCCAGGCTGTCCTTCAACATCCCCAGGGATGGGGAATCCACCAGTGCCCTGGCAGTCCATTCCAGTGTCTGATCACAGTTTCCATGAGGAAGGGCTTCCTAATATCCAACCTAACTCTACCCTGGCAGCTCCAGGCCCTGCCTTCCTGTCACCAGTTGCCTGGGAGAAGAGCCTGACCCCCACTTGACTGCCTTCAGGTAGTTGTAGAGAAGGTCACCCCCTGAGTCTCCTCTCCTCCAGGCTAAACACCCCCATTTCCCTCAGCCTCTCCTCATCAGCCTTTCCCTCCAGCCCCTTCCTCAACCTCCTTGCTCCTCTGGACCCGCTCCAGCCCCTCAGTCTCTCTCTTGAACTGAGGGGCCCAGCTCTGCCCCCAGTACTCAAGGGGAGGCCTCCCCAGTGCCCTGTACAGGGGGAGGATCCGTAGTCCTGTTGGCCACACTATTGCCGATCCAAGCCAGGATGCGTTTGGCCTTCCATGCCAAAATGTTTAAGAACCATTGTGCATCAATAACCATCTTTTCCAGTGCTGGTGCTAGTTGCCTGGGAGAAGAGCCCGACCCCCTCCTGACTGCAGCCTCCCTTCAGGTAGTTCTAGAGACCTTTCTTTGATACTTAGAGAAAGAACTGCTTAGTTGGAGACAGTTAAACCACTCTAGTGATGAAATCCATCTTGCTGTGTGCACAAGAGGTGTGGGTGTGTGCCGTGTTGTTCTGCCAGCATCACCATTTGGGCCTTTCTTACTGGTAGATAGTCCCTCCAGCCCTTGCTCAGGGTGCTGGTGCGAATGAGTTTGTTCCAAAAAGAATAAACAGAACTCGACAAAACTTTTGAGTTGGCAGTGGGACTTGAGCTAAACATATGACAAACATATGGGAAACATATCCCTTTGCTTTGTGTGTCTAAAACAAATGGATCTTGCTCAACGTGCTACTGCCTTTGAGGGCTATGAGATAAAATGTTCCAAGGTTCAGTGACTTGGAGATGGGAGTCCTGGGCACAGCCCAGATGGAGGCCTGATACCAAAAGCTGCTCTTGTCTTTGAACGTTATTAGCCCCAAAGAATTTCAATTCCTTTTAGGTTTTCCCCCACCCCCTTTAAAACAATGAGTGCAAACAGCTTCTACTTTTTGTTTTGTGCCGGTGCCAACCTGCAGATTAAATACTGAAGGGAAAAAACTTTTAGGAGCATTTTGTCTTGGAAGTCCTCTTGAAGTCAATGTGCACCCTCAAGTTGTTTGGCAAGTCTGAAAAGCCCTTCTAATCTTCTCCAAGGTTGCTCCAGTGTAGCTATTGTGTTGCTTAGAGGAAAGGTGGTTTAAGAAAGCTGTGCTCTTCTTTAGCCCCATTCTCAGTTCCATCACAGGACATTAGGAATTGGAAGGGACCTCAAAAGATCATCTAGTCCAATCTCCTTGCCAGAGCAGGATCCATGCCTTCTGCTTCCTCACCCTGGTTGGACTGACAGTCATCTGTGGATCTGATCTTTGAGTTAGATCTTTGAAGTCATTGTAACTAACATCTATACTTCACCATCCTCATTTTAGAAGATATATTTTTATGTGGCATCATTTCATACTGATGCTGTAGAAACACTTCTGTTGGCAGCTGTGGGTAGAAGGGCAGGGCAGAATGTGGACAGGAGTGATGCTGCTGCCAGAATCAACCTTCAAATGATACCTCCAGTATTCTGGGACACTTGGCTGTCTCCACAACTGTGTAAAGAACAATCAGCTGTTAACCTTGTGAACTAGGCTTGTGTTGGAACACAGTCTGTGTATTCCTGCATGGTCATGATGCATGTCTCCAGGGATAAGGTGGGAGAGAGGCAGAGGGTGGGATGAATATGCTGATCTCTGACATCCATCAGGAAGTGTCATCATCAGAATAGGGTACTACTGATAACTCAGGTGAACCAATGACCTGTTGGCACGGAAAAGAATAGCCCTCTTCAGGCCCTCCAGGGGGAGGGGGTGTAGGCACCATCCCTGGAGGGGTTCAAATAATGGGTAGACATGGAGATGGTTTATTGATGCAGGGTTGTAGGGTGGATGGTTGGACTTGATGATTTTGCAAGTGATTTCCAACCTTGATGATTCTATGATTCTTCCTCCCCCTCTCCTGCCCCTCCTTTGTCTATTCCTGCTTCCTCCATCATAATCTTGAGCCGAGCTGGTTCAAGTTTATTTTTGAGTTGGTGTTGTTCGCTGGACTGCTCACTGAAGGGGTTCTGCGGGGTGGATACCACACAATTTCTGGGGAAGTGGGACTTCCCTGTTTGGTGTCAAGGCTAAGCCATGTGCTGGCAGGAGTAGCTAAGACCACTGGTTTGGTGTCAGCTAGTCGGCTGGTTAGAGCACAAAAGGTGAAAAGATGCCTTAAACTTAGCTCTTCTCTTCCTTCTTGCACTCTCGTGCCAAATGGGGAATGGAGAAGTTGGCTCAAACGTCTTTATTTTTTCCTGCTCTTTTACTGTTGTTTGTTGTTTTTATTTTAAAGGAGACTTGCAGGCCGAATGCAGTTTTCCTGTGGGAGCAAATGTTGAGTTCTGTCTGTGTTTTTATCTTTGTAATTGACAATAATAAAAATTCCAAGCAGCTTCCCCCGCATTTCCTGCTTTGCTGTTGTCGTGTTTCTGCTGGCTGACAAAGTCACCTCCGTGGCCTTAATCTTTGAGGGCACTTATTTCACAAAGTGCCAGGAGCTGCATCACTGGGTGATGTTTGCAAAAGCTTTCACAAAAGCTGTTGAAACACCACATGTTGCACAGTTAAGAATGGAGGAATTTTGCACTTCCACTCCCCAACTGGTTTTTGAGTTAGTGTTTTTGTTTCTCTAAAGCACCCTGCAAACATCTCCTGTCCACAGGGGGTGGGAGAGAGGCTGAGGAAATCAGTTATGCAGCTTGTCTTTCATAGAATCATCAAGGCTGGAAAGGACCTACAGGATCATCAAGTCCAGCTGTCATCCCAGTAGCTCCCTAACCCCCAGACTTGAGTGCTCTACCTACTCATCTTTTAAACCCCTTCAGGGATGGTGACTCCACCATCTCCCTGTTCCAGTACCCAACCACTCTCTCAGGAAAGAAATTCTTCTTAAGGTCCAATCTAAACCTCCCCTGATGCAACCTGAGGCCATTTCCCCTCATCCTATCATAGGTAATTCCATGAAATCTTACTTGTCCAACTGGGATCACACAAGAAAGTCCTGGAAAGATTATATCCAGCTTCTCTCCTTTGTAAGCACAACCCTTGGAATGGAAGTAAAATCACTGAACACTTAGAAGGGTTTCTTTTGTGGAGCTGAATCCTTTCCTTCTCCCATTCCTCCCTTGCAGATTCCCCAGGTATTCCAAAATATCACTAGCATAATCAGTGACTTTGTTTTATGAATTTGAAGACACTGGGTATTTCTTATAGATCTCAGGAAAGAGTAGCTTGAGAGATACTGGGTCTGGGAACAAGTGAGACAACAGCACTAGACTTAACTATAGGATGCTGCTGATAGACGAGGAGAAAGCCTGTTCTGGCCAGAGGAAGGAAGAAATGACAATCACAGAACACTAGAGATTGGAAAGGACCTCGGAAGATCTAGTCCAGTCCCCCCCACCACAGCAGGATCCTGTAGATCAAGTTGCACACGGACATATCCAGGTGGGTTTTAAATGTCTGCAGAGAACGAGACTCTACAGGTGATTCTGATGCTCTTTTACAGAGCCATTGCTGGTGCTGTTAAATCTGTGGCTTAGGGTCTAGGGGATGTTCAACAGTCTATTGAAAGACTTTTCAGGGCATGAGCATCTCTGAGAAATGCTGCAGTCTTTCCTTTCTGAATGGTCCTTCTGCTCTTCAGTGGAACAGCAATGCTAGAGCATCCTTTCTAGCCCTTTTCATCTGAGAAATCCACAATTTAAAATCTTACAGAGAAGAGAACGTGCAGCTTGTTGCTCGAAGACAACAGAAAGTTGAAGTTAGAATTAAAACCAGGACACACTGAGCTTTTCTTCCTCTTCCAATTCCCACCTCCTTCCTAGGCAGAGGGAGAAAAGATAAACTCAGTTTGCGATTTTGCAATGCCTGTTTGTTCTAAGAAGTGCTGTTTGGACACTACAGTAGCAGGTAGCCTCTGATTATGAAGGAAAATGACAACAAATCACTTTTTGCTTTAGAACTTCATTATGTTTTTAATGCAGCTTTGTTTATTTGACTGTCAGTGTTGGCTTTTTCGTGGATAATAGTTTCCTTATGCTGTAGTTTTATGTATCAGCTATTAATCTTGGTCACTTAATCTTACTTTGTGATGACTACTTCCCAATCAGGGTGACAGAGCTCTGGAATGGGCTGCCCAGAGGAGTTGTGAAGTTTCTGTCTCTGGAGGAGTTTAAAACCTACCTGGATATGTTCCTGTGCGACTGGATCTAGGAGATCCTGCTGTGGCAGGGGGATTGGACCAGATGATATTTCAAGGTCTTTCCAGGTCCCTTCCAATCTCTAATGTTCTGTGATTCTGTGATGTAAGGTGAGTCTGGTGCTGGAAGAGGGAAGATAAGCCACTCGTTGCATCTTGAGGAATCCTCAGGAGCCAATAACAGATCTCCTTCCACACATTAACATCATGGCTCGAGCTCTGATTTGAAAAGATTGTATCTTGTAGAACTGCCAGACCATGAACCTTGGCAAGCAAGAGCATCTACAAGATTCCAAAATGACTTGAAGAATAAAATTGGCTAAATTAACTGCTGAACCTGCTTCCCCTTTGCTAACATCTTCCAGTAACGGCAGTAAACATAAATAAGACCATTCACTTTTGAGTCGAATATTAAATGCGATAAAGAGGCACTTTGCGCTACAGAAATGGTCTTGATAAATGGAATGGTGTGCTGGATGTGTTCAGAAATTCACTGCCCTTCGTTTCAACCCCGTGTTATGCAAACCATATTGCAAAGGAAGCCTGCTCCCAGTGGATGAGCCAACCATCTGATAGGGAGATCTTGGCTGGCTGCTCCTCGTGTGTCTTAAGGGGATGTAAGAAATGAGTATCTGTAATTTTTATTGCTGTCTGAAAATACCATCTTTTCTTGTGCCTTACAAAAGCTACTTGATCGATTTTCTTCTTAAATCAGCTGTTATGGGGCCATTTCTTTTTGTGCAGACTGTTAAGCTTTTGTGTGTCTCTGAGTTTATCTTAATAATCACAAACCCAAAAGAACCCAATGACCCATAGCAGGAGACACTTTGTTCCTGTTAATGTCTTGCTCTGTGTACAATTTGGAAACGTCTCGGTCTGAGCGGAGCCGCGATTGAGAGTTGTGTAGGGTGGTCGGGGTGTGTGGAATTGGGCAGAAAGCTGGTGATACCTCCTCACTTCTGATGAGCTCAGCATTTCTCCTTTTGCTGTTTGTCTTCAAGCTAGAAGAGGGGAGGTTCAGATTAGATCTGAGGAGTAAACTCCTCCCTGTGAGGGTGGTGAGACGCTGGAACGTGTTGCCCAGGGAGGTTATGCCTTCTCTGGAAGTGTTCAAGGCCACGTTGGATGGGGTTCTGGGCAACCTCCTCTGGTGAGAGATGTCCCTGCCTATCGTACCAGGGCGTTGGAACTGAATCTCTGATGTCCCTTCCAACCTAAACCATTCCATGCTTCTCTGCATTGATTTCCATGCAGCGTTAATGAATGTGAATTAGCACAGTGATGAAACAGATGCGTTGATCTTATCATAGATTTGTTCCATTTTTACTGGGATTGTGTCAAAAGAGAGATTCTTTGGTAAAATTCCCTTTACTTTTGAAATTTTCTGTTTTCTAGGATAAAAGTATAATTTGCCTAAATGTATAGGTAATTATTAATTAATTAATAACCCGTTGTTACTAAGTATTAACTTAGTTACAACAATGTTTGTTTAGTGTTACAAGTTTCCTCAAAGTCTGTGCCTGCCATAAGCCAATGGCAGGCTGGTTAGTAGTAGTTGTTCCTGCGTGTTCTTAGCACTCAGCATTTGTAGGAAGATGTGAGTGTGTGGAATAGCAACATCACAGGATCACAGAACATTAGAGATTGGAAGGGACCTCGAGAGACCATCTAGTCCAATCCCCCTGCCAGCAAGTAACATTTCAGTTTCCTATCATCCGTTTGAAATTGGTTTGAGGAACTGTGTTTGCTTATTGTCCTTGTAATCACTTCTTTCTGAGTTTACTACCCTCATTCCACAAGCCTGGGCAATCTACAGGTTTATAGGGGAAACGTTCAGGCTAGCAGAGTTTGGGCCTTTAGGCATCTTACATCATATTTTCTATGATTTTCTACCCTACGAGGGTCCGAGAGAGAAGGGGATGCAGCAAGTGGGAGTCCTGAAGAGCAGAACTGCAGCACAGGATGGCTCCACAGTGATTCTCCTTATTATCCAAGTGTAATTTATCCAATTTGTCAATTCCATTAACCAGGTTCCATTAACTCTTCTTTTAATGTGTTTATATCCTGGAGCGAGTGACGGACGCATTGTTTGATATGACAGCTTTCTTTGTGTGTAGCTACCTCTTTATTTCAATCCAGTGACTGACAAGAGATAGGAGAGGGTTTTTTTGATGTAGCATGGGGAATTATTTCCTGATTTGACATCCTAATTGATCAGGGATTTTCTATTGTGTTAAGGAATCTTCATCCTGAATTGCTTAGCAAAGCAGCGTTGGTGCAGTGCAAGGAGGATGAAAATGAAGATGTCAGGATGAATCAAAACAGGAGAACTATAAGGATTCTGTCAATAATCTGTGCTGTGATTATTGCACATGGTTAATGATCTCTTTCCCCCTCCTATTACTTACAGCCCTATGCTTCTGCAAAGTGGCTTCAGAGCTTCGTTTGAAAGATAGTGGCTTCTTTTTAATGATTTTCAAATAGTGTAGTTTGAAAAATATGAATGACAGAACATTAAGGATTGGAAGGGACCTCGAAAGATCATCCAGTCCAATCCCTCTGCCACAGCAGGATCATTTAGATCCAGTCACACAGGAACATGTCCAGGTGGGTTTTAAACCTCTCCAGTGAAGGAGACTCCACAACCCCCCTGGGCAGCCCCTGCCAGTGCTCTGTCACCCTCACTGGGAAGAAGTTCCTTCTCGTAGTGATGTGGAACCTCCTCTGTTCCAAGTCACACCCATTGCCCCATGTCCTATCACTAGATAAAGCCTGTTAATGTAAGAAGTTGGCTCACTGCATATTTTGACTACAAAGGTAAAACTTGGGATATTCCCCTCTCTTCTCAATTTCAAATGGAAAGAGTTCAGGTGGTAACTGACAGAGTGAGTGCTGCCCAGATACTCTCCACTGTGCCAAGGGGGTGTGAGCCGATGGATGGTGCCGATTTCATACCGTTTGTTCCCATTTAGCCGAGTTCAAATGAGCACAAGTGATGGGTAAGCTTCAGGATCTGTGAGCTTACACTGTTGTTGCGTATTGGAACCTGGATAAAGCAGCTTCTAAGGGCTGATTGGACAATTACTTTCTTAGAGGCAGTTTGGTCTTGTATCTACCTTTCATTTTTTTTCCTCCAAGGAGTGAAAGTCTCTTTCACTTGTCTAGATTTATGTTTTAACTATATAGGAAATGGAAAATGAAGTGGTGAGAGGCTGAACATGCAAGTCTCCGTAGCTTATGATGGCACCAGAATCTAAGCCAGGCTTGCCTAGTTCCCACTCTTGTGTGTAGCTACTTGGAGCCCTTTTTTTCATGTGAGGCTTCTGTGTGTTTATTTCAGACATGCCTCATGGTTACGCCCTTTCATGGTTTTTTGAAATCAGTATTGGCTGAATGTGCTGCTAAAATAATAATGTATAGAGCTGCTTTTCAAAAGAAAGGTTTTGCTTTGATCCCCTCAATTTCATGGGGGGGAAAAAACACACCAACCCAAAATATCCCTCTGTGTTTTTCTACAGACTGAACAGTGCATTGCTGATGTTGGCAGTAGGAGACATAACATGGTGTGATGGGCATTGCAGCTCAGGTTAGTCAGGCAGGACCTGTCTGCCTTAAACCCATGCTGCCCTGGCCTGATTACCTGGCTGTCCTGTATGTGCTGTGTGAAGGCACTCAAGGTGACCTGCTCCCACGTCAGACTGATGGGTCTGTAGTTCCCAGGATCCTCTTTCTGACCCTTCTTGTAGGAAGGCATCACATGTACCAATCCCTAGTCTACTGGGACCTCCGTGGTTAGTGGGGAGTGTTGGTAACTGATATAGAGAGTGGCTGTGTGAGCACTTCTGCCAGCTTCCTCAGCACCCTTGGGTGGATCCCATCCAGCCCCACTGACTTGTGCCCATCTGAGTGGCACCAATAGGTCACTGATCATTTCTTCTTGGATTATGTGGCCTGCATTCTGCTCCCCATCCCTGCGTTCCAGCCCAGGGGGCTAAGTGCTCGTGGAGTAACTGGCATTGCTGGTGAAGACTGAGGCTAGTTAGCAGCTCAGCACGTTTCCCCCTGCATCCAGTATATGCAAATTAATATTAGGTGTGAAAGTACAACCATGGGATAGGTTAGAGGTCTTCTGGAAAGAGATTTGAAGAGTCTTGTTTGCTAGACCTTCCCAAATTCAGTCAGGTGATTTCAGAGCCTTAATAGGACAGAACCTCATTGGAAGCAGCTTTTTCTGCAAATACCAAGTTAAACAGAGTTTAAGGTGTGATGTGGTGGTCAGTCATGAAAAAGAGACTCCTGCGGAACCTGATGTGGGATCTTCCCAGGGTATGAACAGCCACCAAGGGGTTAATCATCCCCCACTGCATATGAAATTACAACAAGCCCTTGGCAGCTTTCCCCATTCTTTATATAACACTTCCAAGCGCTGAAGCTTGTATCCTCCTAGTAATGCTTTTAATTTGTGCTCTGTTGGGGAGAGGCCAAGATTTAATCGAAATCATTAGAATGTCTTTGCTTGAAGTAGCTGAGGGCTTGTAGTGAACTGGAGGAGGTTACTTCAGAATAATTAAAAGAAATACATAAGGTCGTCATTGGTGTCTGAGCTATTCCAGACACCAGGTTCAAGGGGAAAAGGTTGAGTTTAATGACAACTCCTCTTAAGTAGGATGCTTGCATGGCCACATAGTTTTAATAATTAAACTTAGTCTTCCTTCTCTTCCCACACACCTACCCGAGTGGACTTTGCTTCCAGCTTTATCTCAGTCCAGTAAAGATGGCCTTGAACCAAAGCCCGGGAGCCAGATTTCTTCAGAGATTTGGGGGCTCCACCGCCTGGATCCAAATCCACATGTTGCAGTTTATCTTCTCTTTCTGAAATGGGATGGGTTTCAGCGTGTCTGTGAGCAGGGACATGTGTTTGCTGGGAATGCGGTCATGTGTGTGAACAAATGTGTGTGTTTGTTTACAGCCTCCACTGAGGTCTGGTCCTAGATTTTGACTCCGTTTAAACGGGGCTGTCAGACTGCTGCTGGTGCTTTCAGTGTGATATCGATGTCTGCATATGGATTTTGATCCTTTAGGGGTCTGACAGGCAATGCCAACGGCATCCTGGGGTAGATCAGACGCGGGGTGGCTAGCAGATCAAGAGAGGTTCTCCTCCTCCTCTACTCTGCCCTGGTGAGGCCACATCTGGAATATTGTGTCCAGTTCTGGGCACCTCAGTTCCAGAAGGACACAGAGCTGCTGGAGACAGTCCAGTGCAGAGCAACGAAGATGATGAAGGAAGTGGAGCATCCCCCTGCTGAGGAAAGGCTGAGGGAGCTGGGGCTCTTGAGCTTGGAGAAATGGAGACTGAGGGGTGACCACATTCGTGTTGATAAATATGTGAAGGGTGGGTGTCAGGAGGATGGAGCCAGGCTCTGCTCAGTGGCATCTAGTGACAGGACAAAGGGCAATGGGTGTTAGCTGGAATAGAGGAGGTTCCAGATCAATGTGAGAAGGACCTTCTTCCCAGTGAGGGTGACAGAGCACTGGAACGGGCTGCCCCATAGGTGTTGTGGAGTCTCCTTCTCTGGAGATGTTTAAAACCCACCTGGACATGTTCCTGTGTGACTGGATCTAAATGATCCTGCTGTGGCAGGGGGATTGGACTGGATGACCTTTTGAGGTCCCTTCCAATCCCTGATGCTCTGTGACTCTGTGTGCTGTGCTCTGGGGGTGTGTGCACAGGACCGCTGAGGTAAATCGGAGGCACAGCACACACGTTAATTGATCCCTGTAAATTAGAACACACGCTCGCTTGCTTGTTGTTGGTTGTATATTAAACAAAAAGACACTCAAAGAAAAGCTAAAACACATGAATTTGGCATCTCTTGCCCTACATCCGTCCCCAAGTTGTAGACACAGCGATGGAGCACGCTGTCAAGTGATGAATTTGTGTGAGAAACCGTCTCTCTGGAGCGACTTTTTCTGCCTGCATTAGAACACAGCCCCTTACAGCAGGGTGGGTTCAGATAATGAACTAATAGCCAATGTTAAAGATTTAGGGAATTGGCTGTGAACTTTTGACCCTGAGAATATAAGGAGGTTTGCTTTTCAGGAGAATTAGTCTGGCTGGGCTAATGGGTGCCAATAAGGGCTGTGAGCAGTGTGTCAGGGACCAAACCTTTTAATTAACCACCGAGTGAAAAGTAGTTTGGGAAATGCAATAAGTCAGATTCAGGTCAGATCAAGCAGAATAATATGTGGGCAACGATGAAATTAACATACGAGGAAATGCAAGCTGAAAATCTCCAAACTTCCCTTATTAGACTGATAGAAAATGGGATTTGCTTCGATTTGCTTCAAGAGAACATCGAGCTTCCTTCTAGCCACTCGTTCTAGCATGGGTTAGACTGTCCTGGCTTAACATCATCTGCAGACAAGAAAGATTAAACTGGAGACATACCAAGGTCCAGCTTTCAAAAGTGCTGTGACCTGTAGGATGGGATGGCTCAGAAGCACTGGTTGTGCTGCAGTGGTTTTGTGTAGGGCTGTGATGCCCACAGAGTTACAACAAATATTAGTTTGCTGTTGTTCCTACTGTTTCTAATCTTTCTTGGCTCTGAGCTGTGAACTGTCAGTTTTTCTGCCTCCCCTGTTACCTGTTGCTCTGACAGCAGTGTTACAGCTTTTCAGGGGATGGTTTGTCTATTTGTCCCATGCTTGTACCTTCCCTGTCACAGCTGTGTGGGGGTTTGTGAGGTGAATAACCTAGAGGTTAACACAACATGGAGAATCACAGTCACTACTGTCCTGTAGCTGTAAGGATCTCCATTTTCATTAAAGCTTATTAATCAAATTAGTAAGATCAGGACTGAATGTAGAGAGTTTAGAAGGTGAACCAGTGCCCATCAGTGTATCATCAGAAATGCTGAAATCATAGAATCACAGAATAATTTAGGTTGGAAAAGACCCTTGGGATCATAAAGTCCAACCATCAACCCTACAAGTCCACCCCTAAACCAGATCTCCCAACACTACATCCAAGCATCTTTTAAACTCATCCAGGGATGGTGATTCAACTAAATGATTAGTTTAGTTCATACCTAACAGGATTTTAATCCTGCTCTGATTGTTCTCTATTCACAGCATAAAGTATGATTTTCCAAAAGGCCCATTGCCTTCAAGTTTGCTCCAGAGGGCTTTGAAATAAATGGGAAAACTCCAGCTGAGTTTAGTGGCCTTTGAATCAATCGGTTGGAGTCTTTCCCATCAACACTAACATTTAAATCTGCTTTGAAATCTTTGATTGTGGGTCCCTAATTTCCTAAGGATCATTATCAGCAACGACAGCGAGGTGTCTGATCTGCCAGATAACTCACTCAAACCTCTCCTCGTGTCTCAGATGTTACCAACTACTGCAGTCATTTCCTTAATTGCAAAGTGCACTAACTTCAGCGTCGCACACGATGCAGAGCACTGAGGGATTCCATAAAAGCAGAAATGACTTCCCAGAGCCAACTGCATCTTCTCCTGGCTTTCTGAGGGGCTCGAGCGGTGCAGTGTTCAGCTAGGATAATATTTTCATCCTTGGTAATTGTTGCAGAGTGCACTTCTTGCCAAAAATCAAAGGGATAAATTGCATTCACTGACTTCAGCCGAGTCCTGCTGTTGACTCTGGTGCATGTTTAGTTGTTCAGTCTGGATGTTGTTGGGCTGGAACAGTCTCAAACCCCATTGTGGTCCCAAGCAGTAAAAAAAATTATTAGAAAATCATTTTTTCTGTAATTGAAGACCCTTCTCTATACAGGAGTGAAACAAGATTTATAACCTCGCATGGATGTGTTCCTCTGCAACTTGGTCTAGTTGATCCTGCTCTGGCAGGGGGATTGAACTACATGATCTTGCAAGGTCCCTTCCAATCCCTCATGTTCTGAGATTCTGTGGTTCACTGGCTGTGTAGCGATGGCGCTTGAACTCGTCAGGGTTTTCATTGGGTAGCTCTGGCACTGGGCTGCTTTTCCATTTCTACCTGCTGTGGGTCATTGAGCCCTGAGGAGCAAAGGTCTACAGGGTGTCCTAGGTGGAGCACATCAGGCCATGTTTACAAACCACGGGTGGAAGGAAAGGCATTCTGTGGGCAAGAAGCAAATCAGTAGAAAGGAATTTCAAATGTGTTGGGGTTTTTTATGGTTCTTCTGAATGCTCTGATTGGAAAGGCTGAGGGAGGAGGATCTCTTTAGTTTGGAGAAATGGAGATTGAGGAGTGACCTTATTAATGTTTATAAATATGTGAAGAGTGGGTGTCAGGAGGATGGAGCCAGGCTCTGCTCACTGGCATCTAGTGATAAGACAAGGGGCAGTGGGTGTGAGCTGGAACAGAGGAGGTTCCACGTGAATATGAGAAGGTACTTAATGGTGAGGGTGACAGAGACCTGGAAGGGGCTGCCCAGGGGATTCTTGGAGTCTCCTTCTCTGGAGACGTTTAAAACCCACCTGGACATGTTCCTGTGCAACTGGATCTAGGTGATCCTGCTGTGCCAGGGTGATTGGAGTGGATGATCTTTTCGAGGTCCCTTCCAATCCCTAATGTTCTGAGATTCTGTGAAATGGCAAAGATTGACTCATGGACACATTCTTTTGGCATCTGACTGCTGATGCCAACACTGATAAAATTCTGTATCCCAGAGCCCCCTGGGCACTTTGCATTCTGCTCCCAGAGCAAAGGGTCCCAAAGGTCACATCCTGTCTCTGCTCAAGACGATGAGAACTTTGCCATTGATTTCAGAAGGGTCACAATTTCATTTCAGCTCTTTTACAATCTTGTAGCCTAATTTGCTTTCGTTGAAAATTGAGCAAATGTCCTGGATTGCACTGTGGTTAAATGGTAGCAGGAAAGGAAAGCATGGAAAATTGGAAAGCTGATAAGAAAATCAGACTTTGCTATGATTGTAGTCCCTTCCCTCTTCCTGGTTTCTCTTGTTGTGCTGAGAAAATACATCACTACTCTCCTTGAAGCTCAAAATGAGTAGAAGAGGGAATCATGATGTAAATATCCAGCAATAGTTAAAAGTGAATTTACCCAAAGTTCAATGAATATAAAAATGATTAATTTAGATGTAATGTAATTAACTCAGAATTACACAAGCAATAACTAAGTAATTACACCTTTAATAATGCATTAAACTTGTCAGGAATACTTAGTCATTCAACTAGAATTTAACAAGATAGCCTATAGCAAGTTACAGTAATTAGATATCACTACTGAAAACATTGACAGTTCCTAATTGATACCTTTTATTATCAAGTTTAAATGCCAAACATTTCTTTAGAGTGGATTAAGGAATAATATTAGCTGTGTTTAAGACCACCCTGCCTACTCTTTAGAAATTGCTCACAGGTATAAAAAAGCACCCTAAAAAAGAAAGGTACACCAGCTACACTCATCAGTCACAATGATTTGGTTCAAATTTTCACTCCTGAGATTTTAAACTGCAACCTAAGACAGCAGAGCTCCCTGAGAGGTCATAGAATCACAGAAAAAAACTGCAGACCTGTTTCATCACTCTGCTACTTCCCATTCATTAACACTGTGTGGAGATCAATGTGTGGAGTCATGGAATGGCTCGGGTTGGGTTGGGAGGGACCTCAGAGACCAACTAGTCACAACCCCCTGTCATGAGCAGCAACACCTCTTACCAGAGCAGGATGCCCAGAGACCCATCTAACCTGACTTTGAACAGTTCCAGGGATGGAGCAGCCACAACCTCCCTGGACAACCTGTTTCAGTGCCTCAGCACCCTTACATGGAGGAATTTCTTCCTGGGATCTCATCTAAATCTCCCCTCTATTAGCTTGAAACTATCTCTCCTGGAACCAGAGTCCCTTGTAAAAAGTCCCTCTCCAGCTTTCCTGTAGCCCCTCCAAGGCACTTGAAAGCTACTGTAAGGTTCTCCCTGGAGCCTTGTCTTCTCCAGGCTGAACAGCCCCAATTCTTTCAGCCTGTCCTCAGCAGAGATGCTCCAGCCCTCTGATCATCTCCAGCAGTTTTCCATGTTATTCTTGTACTGGAACTTGACTGTTCTTCTGGTACTCCAGAACTGAATGCAGGACTCCAGGTGAGGTCTCAGAAGAGCAGGGCAGGGGGGAGGATCACCTCTGTTGACCTGCTGGTGACACTTCTTTTGAGCCAGACCAGGATACACTTGGCCCTCTGGGCTGCCCTCACACACTCATATTGAGCTTCTCATCCGCCAGCATGCCCAAGTCCTTCTCCTCAGGACTGTTCTCAATCCTTCAACCTCCCAGCATGGATTTGTGCTTGGGTTCACCCCAACCCTGATGTAGGACCCTGCTGTCAACAACAAAGGAGAAAAGGAGGTCCTAAGAGAAAATGATGTGAACCAGGTTGTGGCATTGCAGGGGAGTGCAGGTCTCAGAGGTGACAGGGCAACCTGCAGCCTTGTGAGAGAACAGCAGAAAAACAAACCAGCTCCGGAGTCTGCAAGTTGATTAAGGAAGACCTCAGGCTTGTTAACATCCAAACCAGATTGTTTAGACTACAGTTAAATGTTTTTTGGGAAAGGGGTGGAACAGGCTTGAAACTCTGTGTTTACTTTCTGTTTCTAGACGTGGCCAATGTTTCTGCTGGTTTTATGTCCTTCACTCAGAGTGTTTAGGAAACAATTCTTTTTCTTTTGTTTCCTTGTAAGCAACTCAATTTACTCCAGAGAAAAGGCAATAATAATATAAAATAGAATTTAAAGGATAAGCTTTTTTTAATCAACTCAAAATGTCGTTTTTTGAAAGAAAAAGCAAATTTTAAACCATTTTCTTCTTCAGCAGCTCCTGTATTTGTCATGAATTCAGGAGTGTCTTTGTTTTTCCCAGCATTTGTCGTGTTAGCAGACTTCTTGGGGGAGAAAGTATGCAGTGCTGTTTTGGCTATATACTGGAATCTCTCGTGCCTAGTGGAACCTCCTGTACTTTAAACAGAACTAAAGAGCGACGAGTGTTGCCTGTATAAGAGTAGAGATCAGTTGGAACGAGCACGAAGAGCTTCTGCCTTTTTCCTTATCCCTGTAATTAAAAGTCTCCCCAGGCTGCAGGCTGAGCAAGGGCCTCTCTTGGTTGCATTTTGTACAATTGCTTCATTTCTAAACAACCACCATAGTCTGCACATGCAGCATCCTGCATCTTTTGCTGTGCTCCTGGTGGAATCTCCTTCTCTGGAGACGTTTAAAACCCACCTGGACATGTTCCTGTGCAACTTGGTCTAGGGGATCCTGCTGTGGCAGGGGGATTGGACTGGATGATCTTGCAAGGTCCTTTCCAATCCTGAATGTTCTGTGATCCAATTAATTCCTAAAATGTTGGAATGAAGAGTTAATTTCTCTTTAGTACTGCTCCTGTACTCTGATGTATGGTGCCTCTGCTGAGCCCTTCTCTCCAGACACAGCAGATTATTCATGGAAATGAAACTACTGCATTTATGTTTACATGATCCTCAGCCAGTTGCATGGCAACTAGGATTGTCTTTACTGCTATGCATAGTCAAGCACTCAATATAGACCCTTTCAATAATTAATTGGTAATGAATGTAGAGACTGTAGAATGCTTTAGCTTTTGTCATCTAATGATAGGACAAGGGGCAGTGGGTGTGAGCTGGAACAGAGGAGGTTCCACGTCAATGTGAGAAGGAACTTCTTCTCAGTGAGGGTGACAGAGCACTGGAACGGGCTGCCCAGGGGGTCTGTGGAGTCTCCTTCTCTGGAGATGTTTAAAACCCACCTGGACATGTTCCTGTGTGACTTGGTCTAGGTGATCCTGCTGTGTCTGGGGGATTGGACTGGCTGATCTTTCAAGGTCTGTGTTTCTGTTTCCCCCTTCTGATATGTGAAGTCTTTGTGATCCATGCAGCAAACTAATGGAGGCCCTGAAATATGAGATTAACACAATTTGAAGATGAAGAGATTTGAGGTAACATACTTATTAAGTTGTTTTTGAGAGCATTAACCTGCAGTGGCAGGATGAGGGAAAATGAAGTTAAGATGACCTGGCTGTTTTATAACAGTCTAAGACCACAGTCTGTACAGACAGCTCTGCTTCAGACAGCAACTGGAGTGATTTTTGAGTGTCCACCAAAACCTAAATTTGGTCTTTGTGTACTGAAGCCCTGACTCAGCAAATCCCTCCAGCATCATTTTGCTTTTAATTACATTAAGCACAAACTAGCTTAAATGCTCTGGGCTCCCCAGCCTGATTGCAAGTGAGATAAAAGAAGGGAAAATTGAAACGATGGAACCAAGAGGTGCACTAATCCCTGATGTCCTTGGTGCCAAGATGTGCTTCAAGTCTGGCCCACGTGCAAAAGATCCTCTTCCCTTTTTCTAGCTCTTCCAGTCAGGGGTGTTTTTGATGCAAGCCAGCAAAGTCTCCTGGAGTTACCTAACGTGCTCCGAGTGCTTGCCCGGTGGCTTGAGCAGCGTTCCTACGCAGGGGCTGTATAAAAGTGTTCTGTGAACAGGAGGGTTATTTGATGCAGCATCAGTGCCCAGGAGAGGAGAAGGGGCTGGGGGAGGGAAGAGAAGACGAGAGGCTGGCACAGTGCCAGCCTCTGGAGTTTCTTTTCTGTGATGATAAACGGTTCACGAGGAGTCAGCATGACCTGCCAAGTAAACCCAAATGCTCTCCGAAAGCCACGGGCTCCAGATACTGCTGACAGATGAGTGCTCCTTATCAGCTGTGCTCTTTAAACACGCAGGTAGAGCGTGCAGTGGAGGGTATCATCTACAGCGAGGGAGAAGTCACCCCAGCGAGGTGGGCTGCACTGCCAGATAATGTCCACCCAGATGTTCGGGTCTCATTTCTGCTCCCCTTCCCCAGTTTCACTCTGGAGAGTGAAGAGAGCAGAAGAAACACGTGGAACAAGCTGTGCTGTGTATCCCTGAGACAGCTCTGAGTGAGTGTCTGCACTGTGCAATGAAGCAGTGGGAAGAAATACTGGTGTGGGCTTCAGGAGTGGTGTTAGCTACCTTAGCTTTGTGCCTGAGATTAATAGCTCAGCAAGCTCCTGGGGCTGGTTACACCAAGCTGGCGAGGATCTTCTCTTTCTGCTTTGGAACTGCCTTTGTCAGTGTTAGTGCAGGGGTTGCTGGGCTGCAAAGTAAGTTGTCCATGAATCCAGAGGGCTTGACCATGAACTTATTTGATCAAGCTGAATCCTCTCAGGTTCTCATAGAGCATGTGGAGTTAATGGAATAATAAGACCCAAGAGTTAATGCTTGTGGTCCACACCTGGCTTTCAACTTGACTGACTTTGTTGTGACTCAACTTTCCTCATTAATTTGTGCATCTGGAAAATGAGGAAAAGTGGCAGTAGGCATCACCTTTGTGTTAGGACTGGAGAGAAATCACAAGCTGATAGTGAAAAGGAGTCTAGGAGATGTGTGGACACAAGGAATGAGGCTTCCAGGGATAAGTAGGTGGATTAAGAAGGACACAGAGCTGCTGGAGAGTCCAGCACAGAGCCACAAAGATGGAGAGGAACATCTCCCTGATGAGGAAAGGCTGAGGGAGCTGAGCCTCTTTAACTTAGGGAAAAGGACACTGAGGGGTGACCTCAATGTTGATAAATATGTGAAGGGTGGATGTCAGGAGGATGGAGCCAGGCTCTGCTCAGGGGCATCTAATGGTAGCACAAGGGGCAATGTGTGTGAGCTGGAACAGAGGAGGTTCCACATCAATATGAGAAAGAACTTCATCCCAGTGAGGGTGACAGAGCCCTGGAACAGGCTGCCCAGGGAGGTTGTGGAGTCTCCTTCTCTGGAGAAGGAGTTTAAAACTCACATCAATATGTTCTTGTGCGACTGGATGTAGAGGATCCTGCTGTGTCAGGGGGATTGGACTAGATGATCTTTTGAGGTCCCTCCCAGTCCCTAATAATCTGTGATTATCTGATGGGGTAACCAAGTGCTCCCTCTCTTCTTTTGCTGTTGCGGCCACCAAAGTGAAGGCCCAACATCGACCATAGATATTTGATTTTTTGAGCCAGACTTAAGCAGGCAGAATATCAAACTGGAGCCAAAATCTAGCCTGAAGGCAGGCACACTGTAAAACTGCATTTTTAAGCAGAGATTTGAGCGTTCCCTGTGGCACAGCTTCCCGTCCCACAGCCGCTGATGCAGCATGGACCACTTTTCCTCCAATTTCCAGGAGACCAAAGAAATACAATACAGTTCTGTCAAAACCAAAGTGGCTCTGGGCAACAGATGAGGAGGGCTTTGGAGTTCTCCTCCATTTTGTATTATTTGAGCTATTTTTCCCCCCTTCCCATCATGCGTTTGCACTTTAAGAATTGTCATGGGGAGGAAGAAGGCAAACAACAGTTGACTCTTGTTGAGCGGCGGAGACTTGGCGTTTGTGTGGAGGTCACGGTGCTCAGTCAGTGTCAGCCTCCATTCCCCAGAGTTGTATCCTGTAATGTATTTATTTATCATTACAGACGGCCAAATCTTTTTTTCCCTTTCAGTTTGTTCTGTCCAAGGCCACAGGGTTCCGACAGAGATCAACAGCATTCCCGCAGTGATGAAGCAGCTCGTCAAAAGCTGAATTAGATGTTAAATCTTTCTGAAGTAGGGAGGAGGTGGAAGGAGGGGAATCACATTGTGCTAAGAATTTATCATGTGTTGTTTCCTGTGAGATAATGTATAGGAGAAGATTTGTTATGGTGCAAGTTTCAAACTGCTGTTTCAGGGCTACGGTGTCTGCCAAGCTTATGATGGATTTGATCTTTTCTGAAAGTCCTTCTTTTCCTTTTCTACCTCTCGTTAAACAGTCTCTCCTCCAGGTAGGTCAATAACTAAAATACTCCACCTACTGAAATATGTACAAGTGAGAATTAACATTTGCTTGGGTAAGAGGAATGAACAGGAATCTGATGGATTAGACTGAGATTCAGCCAGGATCCAGCTCCTCGGTGGATGTTTAAACACTCAAATTGCCTCTCAACTTTGCAATTGGATGTGTTAGACAAGTGGTGTGGACATGCCTTAGGAATCTTGGTGCAGATCTTGAGGAAAGGAAGTCCTTGCTTTTCAAGGGAGCTGTGTATGCCCAGCATTAGTTAAGGCCAAAAGAAGCAACAGACTGACTGTGCTTCAGTGAAGTTATCCTGTAGATGTTTCACTTCTGTTCCTACAATAAATGGTCACAGAATTATTGAGGCTGGAAAAGCCCTCTGAGCTCATCCAGCCCAGCTCATGACCTAACATCACCACATCAGCCAGACTTAGGGCACTAAGGGCCACAGCCAGGCTGTCCTTGAGCACCTCCAGGGTTGGAGACCCCACCACCTACCTGGGAAGACCACTCCAGTGTCTGACCACCTTTTCCAGGAGGAAGGGCTTCCTAACATCCAACCTAACCTTCCCCTGGCAGCTTCAGGCCCTGCTCTCTTGTCCTGTTGCTGGTTGCCTGGGAGAAGAGCCCGACCCCCACTTTACTACAACCTCCCTTGAGGTAGTTATAGAGAGGGAGAAAGTCCTCCCTGAGCTCCTCTTCTCCAGGCTAAACACTCTCAGTTCCCTCAGCCTCTCCTCATCAGCCTTTCCCTCCAGTCCCTTCCCCTACCTTGTTGCTCCTCTGGAGCTGCTCCAACCCTTGTCTCTTTCTTGCAGTGAGAAGCTCAGAATTGTCCCCAGCACTTGAGGTGAGGTCCCCCAGTGCCCAGCACACGGGGACAGACACATCCCTAGTCCTTCTGGCCACAATATTGTTGATACAAGCCAGGATGCCACTGGTGTTTTGTGCCAAAATGTTGCTGAGAGCCATCGTGCATCAGTGAGCGTCTTCTCCAGTGCTGGCCACGTTCCTGAGCTTGCCCACTTGTGGCATGCGTGGAACATGCAAATACACTTTGTGCTTTTTCATCACACTGCTGTTTTCATCAGAAGGAAGAACAGATGAGTCTCACATTCATTTGTGCCTTTTGATATAATTGTTTGCTGTCTGCAGTCGTTGAAGGGGACTCACAGGCTGCTCATGTACCTTACGAGTGGACTATAAAATGCCCCCCTTTTCAGGCTGAATTGAGAGGGGAATTGTGTCAGAACAGTCTTTTTTTCTCTCATCTGCTGAACAAATATAAGAACCTTTTGAGGTAAAATCATTTTGCCCTGACTCTTCAATGAAATGTCAAGGGCAATGATAGATGAACTGGCAGTCTTGCCATTTGCTCAACATTGTTTTGTTCTTGGTATCTAGGTCAAGATATTTCTGGTTTGCTTGGATCAGACAAAGATTCCACAGATCTTAAATAACACACTGTTAATATTATAAGTGGTTTGGTTATCAGGCAGGAAGGAAGCTTATTGATCAGCATCAGCATATGAGCCATCTTCCTGCCTGGCTGTAATCAATCTGAAGAGCAAAAGCAGGCACGGCCAGTCCCCTCTGCTGAAGGGTGAGGGAGGAAAGCATGGAACATACCTGCCTCCCTGCCTTAGCTAATTGCATGGTCTTCTTTCCTTGAGGCACATGATGAGAAGGAACTTCTTCCCAGTGAGGGTGACAGAGCACTGGAAGGGGCTGCCCAGGGGGGTTGTGGAGTCTCCTTCTCTGGAGACGTTTAAGACCCACCTGGATGTGTTCCTGTGTGACTGGATCTAGGGGATCCTGCTGTGTCAGGGGTATTGGACTGGATGATCTTTTGAGGTCTCTTCCAGTCTTTAATGTTCTGTGATTGTGTGACAACCTTAAACTTTTCTGTAAAGCAATCCTAGAAGAAAGTGCTCCTGTGTAATTTGCAGAAGATTAGAGAGGCACAAATTCACCCACTGTCCAGTGAACTTTGGCCTTGACTTTGGATTCTACTTGATCTACTCATTGTCTAAATGTTGGTTTGACCTCTGGACAGGGTCAACGTGCTTGCAGATGCTGGTTCTCACCTTTGAGTCCTTATGAGAGAAGACAACTGGTTCAAGCTGCTAAGCTCAGAAAACACGAGCAGACACTGAATGTGTGATGGGTGAATGCTGACTTTGGCACTGTAACTGCTGTGTGACTTGGTCTGGGTGATCCTGCTGTTGCAGGGGGATTGGACTAGATCTTTCGAGGTCCCTTCCAATCCCTAATGATTCTATGATTCTGTGATTCATCCAGGGCTTCAGATCTCAATCAGGTGCTCGGGTTGCCTGATTTTAGTTCAAGTGACTTAGGTGCCAAGTCTTGTCTCTTCCAGAAAAAAACAAGTGATGCTGCTGTGGCAGGGGGATTGGACTGGATGACCTTTCAGGTCCCTTCCAGTTCCTAATGTTCTGGATTCTGACTTTTTCTAGGTTTTTTTTCCTAAATAGAGCTTTTGTCCATCTTTTCTTTTGCTAGTTTAGGATGCTGCCAAACAAATCCAAGGTATCCTGCCCGTGCTGCAGCAGAAAGCTACACAAATTGTGACATAATCTTCCTTTAAAAAGCTCCCATCTTTCACATCATATGATTTACAGAAAACAGCTCACAGGCCAGTAGCAGAAATCCTGTAGTGAGTGTCATGGTCATGAGATGAAAGATAAAATCAGTGTTTCCTTTGCTCATTCACTCAGTGAAACTTGAACTCTCCCTGTGAAGTAGCTAGGCTTTGACGAGTGGAGAGCATCTCCAAGAAGATTGGACAGCCAGGGAATTACAGCATCATTCTAGGATATGGGAGATGTTTCTTTGAAGCCCTGTGGTTGAGGAGTGCAGGAGCGATTGAGTAATCCAGTGGAGCAGCTGTGGTGTCTAACTGGTGTGGTTTGGCATGAAAGGAGGCCTGGACAGCTTGCTTTGGGAGAAGCACACCTCAGGAAAGCTTGGCCTTCACTGGCAGGTCCTGCAAGGGATTTAGCTAGGTGAAAGCCTATTTTGCAGAGGCCAAGAAAGGCTAGAGGTGAGCTTGGTGTGCAGCCCAGCTCGGGTGGTGACACGCAGAGGCTGAGCTGTGCTACTGCTCCCTGTGTTATTGCTGGAATAATAATAATGATGATGATGATGCTGCCTGCATTATTGCTGGAACCAAAGATGCTCAAAGAGTTAGAGACTAGGCACATCCCCTCTTTCAATGCGAGTTCCCAAAGCACAAGTTGTTCAAGGCAACTGAGCTGCTCTACCACTTCCCTGCTGCCAAAAGAGGGAAGCCCCTACCACCCAGCCATTGTTAGATCTTTGCTGAACCAGTTCCCCACACTGACTGTGGCAGCGGTGAGCTATCAGAGCAAGAATCTCAAGGAACTTCATCCTGCCAGGTGTTTGCAGAAGTTCACACTGAAGCTGAAAACTCAATCCTTTCATCTGGGGTACTGACACCTTCTCTGCCAAGCAGTTTTATTTTCTGCATGTTCCTGTTTACAGGTTCTGAAGGATCTGGAAGACATTGCAAGAGCAATAGTTACGAGAAGGGATGTGCTGCAGGTGAGCTTGGTTTGTGCTTTGTGACCTCTTCCTAGCAAAATGGATGGCTGGTGGGTTTCTCTTATTTTCCTGAGTTCTCAAGTTAACTCTGCTAAGTGTTTATAAGTGGAAGAGTGAACACTGCAGAGGAAATAACAGCTTAGTTTCCAGGGGTTTGTAGAAGGCCTGTGTTTCACACTGTAAAAAAACCTGCCTGTGCAGCTCTCTTAGGTAGGAGTGTTGCTGAATTGTTTTTCCTTTCCTTTCTTTGCTTCACGTTCCTTTAACATCACGTCAAGTTCTCCAGTCTGTGTTTTGGGGTAGATTTAGAATCATAGAATCACTCAGGTTGGAAAAGACCCCTGGGATTACTGAGTCCAACCATCAACCCTGTTCACCCCTAAACCACATCCCCCAACACTACATCTAAGCATCTTTTAAACACATCCAGGGATGGAGACTCAACCTCCACCCTGGGCAGCCCACTCCAGTGCCTGGCCACTCTCTCCATGGAGAATTTTTTCCTGATGTCCAGTCTAACCTTCCCCTGTTGAAGCTTGAAGCCCTTCCCTCTGCTTCTGTTGCTAATGACTATGAGAAGACACCAGCACCAACATCTCCACAGTGTCCTTTCAGATAGTTGTGGAGAGCTATGAGGTCTCTCCTCAGCCTCCTCTCCCTCAAACATTCTGATGGCAGGGAAGTTCTGCATTTCATAGCCCTCTGCTGTATTCTGCAGAGGTCTCTGTAGCTATGTTCAGCCTTGACCAAAACATGATGGCAACATGCTGTGGGAGCCTGTTCTCCTAAGGGTTCCATGTTTGAGCTATAAATGATGTTACTGAAGTGGTGTCAGAAGACAAGCAGGATGTAATTTCAATTGGGAGGTGCTGCTGATTAATCAGCTTGTTTAAAGGCTGAGCTATCCCGGAGAAAATCTGGTCAGGTTGCTTTTTAGACACTTGAAGGGGAGGAAGTGTTGTGCCTGGTAGCAATAGATACTGCTCCTTATCCAGATCCACTCTGACTAAAACAGAACCTCAGGGAGGGAGTTCATTTCCCTGCACGTAGTCTCCCCTGACCATAGCTGAGGTGATGCATGGTTCGCCGAGAGGCAAGGCGGATGGATGGGGCAGGAATGACTGGTCTTTGCTCAACCTGTCTCCTTCTGGCACTTCTTCCCCAAGAGAAACTTCAGCCAGAGTTTCAAATTGAAGCCTTTCCTCACATTGTCAGCCTCTAGTGATAAAAAATAACTGAACAGGATGTTGTTTGTTTGCATAAAGGGTTTGGAAAAGACAATCTACAGCAGCCTGGAGAATGACCGTCTCTTGCAACCCTTTTTGGGGGCACTTTTCAACAGCATTTGAAATAACAAAGAGCTGATGGTCTGTTACTTTTGAGTTTGCTTTGGAAGGGGTCTTTTCCTGTAGCAGAACTGGGATCGTGTCTACCCCACCAAGCTGTAACTACAACTCACTAGATGAGGAGAAAAGCTGATTTTATAAAGCTATGCCTTTCTTTTGTGCCTCTTCTTCCCCACATCTACCAGTCCCCACTCTGAAAGGAGATTCAAAGGGAAGAGGATGTCTTCCTCTTCCGATGATGGCAAAGTAGGACAGTGAACAGTGCTTTAGGCTGTCCCAGAAGGGACTTGCCAGCAGCAGGAGGACAGAACTTGGTCTGCAGGACCTTGAGGTAGAAAATTTTCATAAGGATTTGAGTTTATACTTTGAAGTCAACAGGTTGATTTTTCTCTCCCCTCTCCTAGTTTTGGAGTCATAAATTCTGACCGTGGAAGGAAGAGCTGGTTGAATGCAATTATTCTGTAATGTACGAGAGTGGGAGACCTCCTTGGGCCCGTGGGGACAGCCAGGGTGCACGTGCAGCATGTGCAGGGGAGCACCAGGGAGTGATGAGGTTCTGCAGAGCGCTGTCTGTGAGTGTGGAGCGACGAGTGGGATTCTTCACCATCAGCAGTTAACAGTTGTGCTCCAGGACCTACACTGTGTCTGGGGCTTGCAGAGGAGGCTAAAATAGATTCTTGGCATAAGGTCTTGGATCTTGGATCCTCTTTGCTTAATAGATTGCTCTGTCTCCCTAGTGATACCACTGCAGCTGCAAGCCACAGAGGCATTTTGGCTGAAGTCCTCTCCGTTTAAAGGAGAGAATACTGGATGGATCTCTGCAGCAGGAGCGTGACTGAATGCTCCTTTTTTTCCACTCCAGCCCGGGAGAGTCCAATTCTGCTGACCTGAGGGACACATCTTCTCATGTCCCAGGCTCTGGAGAAGAGAGAAATAGTGTGTGCAGAAGATTTCAGTTTATACAGAAAGATTTGAGGTCTGTGGCCAAGAGGATTTTTGTACCTTCTTTGGCTTTTGGAAGTCGCTCAGTTTATTTTTGTCCTGTGTTTTTCTTTTTAATATATAGCAAGGGCGGATAGAATCCTGGATAGACGCTTTAAACATTTCACATAAACCTAAACAAATAGGTTTATATTTGCTTATTTTCTTTAATATGCTAAAGAAAGGTCCTTTCACCTCTAGGTTGGTGGTTCAAATCCAGTCGTGCTTGGGAACAGAACTGTTCAAGCAGTAAAAACAAAACATCCCCTGATTCATGAATAAAAGTGTCAAGTTTTGACTTGTTCTGATTACCAGCATCACATTATTTGTGAACATTCAGACAACTGCCAGAAATGCATGAAACACGTTTGTGACTCCCAGAAGTGTCATAAACTTCAACCTCAGTGATTATTTGCTTTCTGGTGAGTAAGGGGGCTGGCTGAAGTGCAGTCTGAGAACAGCTAAGTAGTAATGCTCAGGTCTCATAGTGACACAAAGGAGATGCAAAGGCTCTCACTTCTGTTAGACAGAAGAGGGTGGCAGTTCAGCTCCAGTTTACACCTGGTAGTTGCCATTTGCTCTAGGGAACTGCTGTTATGGAGTTGAGAAAGTCAAGGAAGAAGGGATCCGGCTTGATTTTCACACCTCATGTTGTTTGCTGGTCCAGCTTTTGGGGAAAAGATCTGTTTTCTTCCTGGAAAGAACCATTGGCATTGGAGAACCCATGGCAATAGTAATGTTAGGGAGGGCTTGTACAGTACAGGAGGTGAGGAGAAAGCAGGGCTGTGGTTCAGAGTTCTGTGCAAGACAGGGCAGAGAACTGTCTTCTGACATTCGAGCAGCTCAGTCAGTTTGTCTTATTAAAGTCCCCTAAAAAGCATGAACATTTGGCCAACCTGTCTGAAGTTCACAACGAGGCAGAGATACTACAATTAGAAGGCATTGCTGCACCAGCAGCATAGCTGTGCTAAGGTTACTCTCTCCTTAGCAGACCCTGCCATACCCCTGTTTGTTGGACGTTCAACAGCCATCAGTAAACACCAGGTTGTTGGAAACCTGGCCAAAACCAGTGTCAATAGATGGCCTACAGGATTTCAGAGCTGTTCAGGAACTAATTGTAAATGATGTTCTAAACAGGTCTTTTTGGAATGAGCTTTTCTCTATGTGAGGCTTTATTTTCTCTCACTGTTTTCTCTCCATCTGCAGAAAGTAAATCACAGAACATTAGGAAGGGACCTCGAAAGATCATCCACTCCAATCCCCCTGCCAAAGCAGGATCCTCTAATTCCAGTTGCACAGGAACGTATTCAGGTGAGTTTTAAACATTCCCAGAGAAGATGACTTCACAAGCCCCCTGGGCAGCCCCTTCCAGTGCTCTGTCACCCTCACTGGGAAGAACCTTCTTCCCCATATTGATGTGGAACCTCATAAAATGTAGAGAAGGTTATTCTAACTGCTTTGTCATGATACCTGCTCAGGGAAGGTGCAGGGGCAGGGATAACATGGCAGCAGAAGCAAACCATGAGTGTGATTATGAGACGTTACCTGTCATTACTTGTAGACACACTGGAGCGTATCCAGAGGAGGGCCAGCAGGGCAATGGAGCATCTCTCATATGAGGACAGGTTGAGAGAGTTGGAGCTGTTCAGCCTGGAGAAAAAGCTCTGGGAAACCTTCTTCTGACCTTCCAGTACCCAAGGGCAACCTACATGAAAACAGGGGTAGGTCTTTTCAAGAGGGTTTGTACAGATAGGACAAGGAGCAGCGGGTTCAAGCTGGGAAAGGAGAGATTTAGGCCGGATATTAGAAACAAGCTCTTCAGTGTGAGGGTGGCTGATGGCTGGAATGGGCTGGTGGTGGTGGTGGGGGCCCCATCCCTGGAGTCATTTAAGGTCAGGCTTGATGAGTCTCTGAGCAACCTGGCTTAGGTAGCATTGTCCCTGTGGAAGGAGGTTGGACTAGATGACCTCTAGAGGTCCCTTCCAACCTAGAACATTCTGTGATTTCTATTAGTATTCATAGAACCATTAGAGATCGGAAGGAACCTCGAAAGGTAGAATCATGGAATCATTAGGGACTAGTCCAATCCCCCTGCCACAGCAGGATCACTTAGTATTATAAATAATAGATCGGGTCCATGCTAAAGGCTCCAACAGATGCAGTTGTAATTAACAGA
This sequence comes from Rhinopomastus cyanomelas, assembly GCA_013400115.1. Lineage (NCBI taxonomy): Eukaryota > Metazoa > Chordata > Aves > Bucerotiformes > Rhinopomastidae > Rhinopomastus > Rhinopomastus cyanomelas. Next base: position 458,131 of record VXBP01002567.1, read on the forward strand.
CTGCAATCATTAAGTTTTGGAGAGGGGGTGACACATCAATTTTTAACTGCTTTTTCTGCCTAGAAATACATCCAAGTAGTGGTGCCTCCTGAGGGATACGCACATGGATGGATGTGCTCTGTGCATGCCATTTTATAGACATTCTCACTTCGCTCTCCAAGTACTAACATGTGTAAACCCCTTTGGCACGTGCAGATACGTGCAAGCGGGTTGTGCGTCTGTAGCACTTATTTGCGTGTGGAAGGAAGCCTCTGTGGAGTGTGTGCACTGAGTTTTGCTTCTACCAAAGTCCTCTGAACATTCAACCTTACACAGTATCTTTTCACATCTGCAACTTGGTCATTTGATTCCTTCAAATGACCAATCCTTCCTTCCTCCTTGATTCACCCTGAAAACTAAACTCAGGGTGACTTTGGGTAGAATTGCAATTACACGACAACAAAAAAACTGGATGCCTGATTGATGGACAAACACACACTAACCCACTCCATCCCTGCCTCTAGTGAAGGATGTGAAGCACCATGGCTACATGTTTCTTAAATACCTCCAGGGACGGTGACTCAACCACCTCCTGGGAAAAGCCATTCCAGTGCCCAACCTCTCTTTCTGTAAATAATTTCTTCCTAATGTCCAGTCCAAACCTCCTCTGCCTCACCTATGTGAACGAGGGTACCCCTGATATCCCCCATGCAGGCGATTGTAGCTGCATGAATCATTTTTTTACCTGTTTTGGAGAAACCAGAAGTTTCTTTTCATGCCTTTTAGGTCTAATTTAGGCTTCACTTCACTTAGGGGCAGTGCAAGAGGCAGGAATCTGAACTGAGTGCCTGATGCTTAAGGAGGTGAGTAATGACTTGGAGAAGACCGTACGCGTATCTTTTGATCTTTGGGCTTCAGAAACCTCTTCACCCATAATTAACTTGTGTGTGTTGACGGATCACCTGAGCGATCAAGGGAGACTCGGTGTGTCAGTGGAAACCAGAAAAATACTGCTCTCTGGTAAAACAGCAATCAAGCCAACTCATCTGTGATACAAATCAGATACCTGCAAGAACAAGTCGTGTAATGGCAAGCTGTACTGGAGATGGATGATATCCTAAACCATTATCTTCAATAGCATCAATTATGTTAACAGGGTGAGTAAGAGCGTGGTATCTTCATGGCAAGGGCTGCATCCAGACAGCGGCACCAACAGAGATCAGAATTATAGCATGAATTTCAGGAGGGGCAGCGCGCTAGCCAATAAATCACGCGTGTTGGTGGATTAGATGGAGTGGGATGGTAATGGTTATCATTCTGTTGCATAAAACACCCAGCTTAGGGTACACAGATGATTTAAAATATAGATGAGTTTGAAATCAGGCAAAATATGTGTCGGGCATTTTTCTTGTTAGAGTTATGGGGCGTTTTTAAGGCGGGAGGCTGTCCAGGACAAACCTTTGCATGTTTTGCATTCAAATGAAGCGTCTACTCTCCGTGTGAAACCCTTGCACACAATTCCTGTGAAAGCGGGGGGGATCGTTGGATTTATAGGCTCTTTTGCACATTCTGTCAAAGTCAACCTTTTCTGCTTGATGTAGCACATGGAAAGGCTTTCGTTGCACCGCTCTCCGTTGAGAGAGAGAGTGTTTGCTGTCTGACACTTCGCGACGTGTAAACAAAGGCTCAAAATAAGTCTGCATGAAGAGAAAGAGCTCTGGCTGGGGAGGTATTTGGCTAATATCATTTTCTGTAATCTCTTTATCAGCATTTCTGTGGCCAGTTTGTGATACTGAACAGGCAAAAACCGATCGTGCTTGAGAGGGAAGTAAATTTCAGCGTGAGTGATGTACCTCATAACCAGTTCTAATTAGAAGGGAGGCTTCTTACAGCCCTGTTCCTATGTAAATCATAGCAGCTATTACCCCAGCTTGTACAACAGCTATGACATGTGCTGGGAAATGTGAAACTCAAGGAACAGGTTATCTTGCCATTTCATTCGCAGACAAGATCTTATTTAAGACCAGTTCATGACCTTTGCTTTAAGGGGTTACTCAAAAATAGGGTCAAGAGCCCTAATTTTCTAGAAAAGTGGATTATTCTATGACAGAATCACAGAAGATTAGGGATTGGAAGGAACCTTGAAAGATCATCCCCTGCCACAGCAGCATCCCCTAGATCAAGTTGCACAGGAACATGTCCAGGTGGGTTTTAAACATCTCCAGAGAAGGAGATTTCCACAGCCCCTTCCAGTGCTCTGTCACCCTCCCAGTGAAGAAGTTCCTTCTCATACTGGTGTGGTGCCATGTAATAATGGGTTTTATAATCACTGCTAGTGCAAAGTTTTTGGGTACTCACACATCCCTGTTTGCTTTAGAGACAGAGTGGTCAGCAGGAGTAGGGACCTGTTCATCCCCCTGTGCTCACCTTAAATACAGCTGTGTTCATTTCTGGGACCCTCAATACAACCAGGACATAGACATGCTGGAGTGTGTCCAGAGAAGGGCAGTGAGGCTGGTAAATGGTCTGGAGCACAAACCTTATGAGCAGCAGCTGGGGCTGTGGTTAGTCTGAATAAAAGGAGGCTGAGGAGAAACCCGATTGCTGTCTACAGCTGTCTAAAAGAAGGTTGTAGAAAGGTGGGAGTTGGTCTCCTCTCACAAGTCACAAGTGATGGGACAAGAGGAAACAGCCTCAAGTTGCACCAGGGGAAGTTTAGGTTGGACATTAGAGAAAACTTCTTCATTGAAAGGGTCCTCAGACATTGAAACAAGCTGCCCAGGGAGGAGATTGAACCACCATCCCTGGATGTGTTTACAAATCATGTAGATTTGGTGTTCAAGGAGGTGGTTTAGATGTGGGCTTCATAGAGTTGGGTTAATCATAGAATCATCAGGGATTGGAAGGGACCTCAAAAGATCATCTAGTCCAATCCCCCTGCAACAGCAGGATCACCTAGACCAAGTCACACAGATCTTTTCCAGCCAAATGGGTCCCACGATTCTATGATATTACTACTCATTAAATGGGTCCTTCAATTATAAAATAATCAGGTGGGGTGTTTGCAAAGTTCATGCCAGAACAAACTATTAATTAATCTTTGTAAATCTGACTGAGGTGATAGGAAGAAATCAGCAGGTGATGGCCTAGTGATGCAGTGAGTGATGTGCAGGCTGGTGCTACTGGTGTTGCAGGTACAGATCTTAATCTCTCTGCCTCTGTAAGTCTCTTTCTAAATATCTGCCTGACAGAGGAGTCCACTTGAGAGATTTGGGGAGGACTTAGAAGATGACTGTGTTTAGATGACTTTGTGGATGACTGTGTTTAGAGGATCTGAGTGAAAGTAGAAGGCTGTTCTGTTGTAGTTTCTCCTTGTGTCTGTCCGTATCAAAGGGTTATGACTTGCAAAGCCTATCAAGTATATTAAGACCTCAGAGAAGATCAAAACAACCCCCTTCCCTTAAAAGAAATGGTGGTGGTGTGAGGTGCTGAATTACTCTTTCAGAATAGGAACCTGAAACTAAACAGAGGGCACTCCTCGTGCTGGCATTCTCTCAACCCGCAAGAACACAACTATTTCATAACAACCCATGAGGCAAACACCCAGGACCTTTAAGATACCAAAATGCTTTCAGGGATCTGAGCCCAAGAGATTAGCTTTTCTGTGGCAACTCGGATTATTTTATCTTCAGAGCCAAATAACTCTCCTTACAGTACAGTGTAACTAGACAGTAACGTCTGCTTAATGTACTCAACATGGAGGAGTAAATCTGTAAGGCAGGAAATATTTTTATAAGACTTAGATTAAGATCAGTTGGGGGAGAAAAAAGGGTTTAGCACTCGGGTTGGCTGGAAACAGGGCTGAGATGTCATTACTCAGTACAACGTACTCTGTCAGGCAGTGTTCAGATATGTGGGACAGACTTAGCTCCTTTACAATAAATCAGTAGTTTTTAAATAGCTAAACCACAGTTGTGTTTATTAGATGAAATTATCAATTGTTTTGTCTCCCAGATGTAAACAAAGAGCTGGGGAAGTCTCAGTCACCCACTCAGTCTTATGACCTTATGGTCACTGTCCAACATCCAAGCAGTAATATTCCGTGCTGCAGAACTAAGAAGAAAAGCAGATACTCAGCAGGGTTAGCCCAGTGTCTTTCCAATTAATCCCTTACTTTTGCAAAACATTTCTGTATGGGAAGCTCGATCGCTAAGAAACCCTGGAAATAGTGTGGCCAGCTCTTTGTGAAGATACTGCTGTTGGCTACTTAATTCCTAAAACTGTTGTGAGCCTTTAGCAGCATTGCTCTGCAAACCTGAGTGTAGAACTGATGCCTGGGGCTGAAAATTGATCCATGATATTAAGGGAGTGGAGCATCTCCCTGCTGAGGAAAGGCTGAGGGAGATGCATCTCTTGAGCTTGGAGAAAAGGAGACTGAGAGGTGACCTCATTAATGTTGATAAATATGGAAAGGGCGGTGTCAGGGGGATGGACCCAGGCTCTGTTCAGTGTCATCTAGTGATAGGAAAAGGGGCAATGGCTGTGAGCTGGAACAGAGGAGGTTCCACACCCATATGAGAAGGAACTTCATGGTGAGGGTGCCAGAGCACTGGAAGGGGCTGCTCAGTAGGGTTGTGGAGTCTCCTTCTCTAGAGAGGTTTAAAACCCACCTAGACATGTTCCTGTGTGATTGATCTAGGTGATTCTGCTGTGTCAGGGGGATTGGACTAGTTGATCTTTCGAGGTCCCTTCCAATCCCTGATGTTCTGTGATTCTGTGAATCTAGAGCCATTTCTGCTGGGCAAGATTGGAGTCTGGCTCTTTGCTGACCTTACAGACAGGCCTACCTACAGCTAACTAACCCTAGAAAGCAAACAGACCTAGAGAAAGACATCTGGGGTTTGTTTTTGTCTCTTCAAGGGACAATGTGTTGCAACAGTACAGAACCATCGCGGTCTCTCTGGTTACAGCTGAGTGACACGACATCAGCAGCAGAATACGTACAAATTAAACTCTACCAGGGTACCAAGGAGAGGCACAGCAATCTCATACAAATTATCCACAGTACAATATGACTAATGTTGTGTGAAATGCATTCACTGGCAAAATGATGTCTAGGTGTATCTTAAGGAGTTGTGCTGCTGGAGATAATGGTTATAGAGCAGAGATGAAGGAAAGGCGAGCGAAAGGCAAAAGGTTGCAGCAAGGGCAGCACGGCTGGAAAGGATGCTCGAGTAGGTGCGTTTGAGTGGGGAACAGCACAGGAGATGTGAGAAGAACTCAGCTGCATCTTTCCAGCTTGAATGCCTGCGAGTGGGGAAGGTGCAGAGGTGTGCTCGCTGTCTCAGGCGTGCACGCGTTTGCTTCTGTTCTTTCTCACTTCATTCCGTGTGGACTTTTCGCAGTCAAACCTTTATCTTAGAAGCACAAGCTGTGTAAGTGTGAAACATATGCAGTGTTATCATAGGAATGTCTTTTGTTTTGCCTTTCTGAGTACAAACGCAAAGGAAAGTCACAAAGGACAGATATTTTTACTAAGATAGCTGAAACCAAGAAATCAGCTCAGACTAACCAGGAGAGAAGAGGGCTGGAGCAAAAAGGAGGCTGAGGAGTGACCCCATTAATGTTGATAAATATGTGAAAGGTGAGTGTCAGGAGGATGGAGCCAGGCTTTGCTCAGGGGCTTCTAGTGAGAGGACAAGGGGCAATGAGTGCAAGCTGGAACAGAGGAGGTTCCACATCAATATGAGAAGGATGTTCTTCCCAGTGAGGGTGACAGAGCACTGGAAGGGGCTGCCCAGTGAGGTTGTGGAGTCTCCTTCCCTGGACATGGTTCAAACCCACCTGAATGTGGTCCTGTGTGACTTGGTCTAGGGGAGAATGTGGTCCTGTGTGACTTGGTCTAGGGGATCCTGCTGTGGCAGGGGGATTGGAGTGGATGATCTTTTGAGGTCCCTTCCAATCCCTAATGATTCTGTGATTCAAAAGTCATGAGCTCCTTCCTTAGACTGAGTCTTTTTGAAGCTTGAATAAAAACTTGGGTATTGGTAAAATAACATGATTTTCCTCTCTTTATTCAATGTGAAATCTGAAAAAACATCTGTCATGCCCATCCATGGATGTTTGTTTAGTCCGTGGATGTTTGTTTAGTCCGTGGATGTTTGTTTAGTCCGTGGATGTTTGTTTAGTCCGTGGATGTTTGTTTAGTCCGTGGATGTTTGTTTAGTCCGTGGATGTTTGTTTAGTCCGTGGATGTTTGTTTAGTCCGTGGATGTTTGTTTAGTCCGTGGATATTTTCTCTAAGGAACTGTGAAGTTACCTAATTAAGGCTGGTCTTGTTTTTTTGTTCCATTTTCCAAACAGCAGAGGTGCTTGAGAGCTCACAGCTCCCTAAGTGTCTCTCAGAAACCTCTCTAAGCACTTTTCAAACTGAAGCACTGGACAGCCAGTGGACTTTCCTGAAACAGAGTCGCTCCTAGTGCAGCGTGCTGCTGGAGTGCAGAGGCTGCTCTCTGGTGAAGTCAGAAACCCTCCAAGCACAAGGACAATGGACTGGTTTGTCTGGTGGTTTTTATTAGTTTGCTACCTGGTTGGTTAAAAAGAGAAAGTTTAGGCCAAAATCGTGCAATGGCTCTTATTTGTGATGTGTTTGAGCTGTGTTAGTCAGTTTTTTCCTCGTGTATTGATATTTGTAAGAACAAGAGGTAGGTGCAGCCAAAAACGCTGGGATCCAACTATTTTCAGTTTTAAGATACCCAGAGCAGGGAGTCTGTTTTTGTAGTGAAGAAAGGGTCCCCATGGAACATTTTCATGGGAGGCAGAGCTCTCCCTGGATGTTGTGTGTGTTGGACTGAGCAGTTCTGTTGTGCTCCAAGGGCAGAGGAGGAGGGAGGGATATGATAAAATCAGTGTTTTCAGCCCTAAGTCTTGGATCTGGGGGCTCTTTGTGACCCTCACAAAGCTTTTTCTGCAGCCAGACACCTCCACTCTCTGCGAAGCACGTGCCAGGAATTCCCTGCTGCAGGAGGCTGCCAAAACTCATGCTGCTGTGATAGCGTTCAGCTCCTAAAGCTCCCCACCAGCGCTGCTCTTTGCCCACGTGGGCAGAGCCATGGTGTGGGCAGAGCCATGGCACTGGCCAGGCTGGGATATCTGGACTGTTCTGAGCGTGTGGCCCAGGCTCAGTGATTTTGCTCCCTCTCTCCTCTGCAGTTTCCCACTTTTACAGGTCCATTTCTGCCTAGCCCTTTTCATCTGGGAAGGAAACTTCATCCCTGTGCTCTTGGCACGGGAAGCCCACTTGTGCGCTACGAGAGGAGTGCGTGCAGCAACCCAGCACGGCCAGCCTTGGGAAGGGGGAGAGGCACTCTGGGAGTGCTTTATATCTCAGCTGATTCTCTTCTTTCTCTCTTCTCTATCCCCTTAATAGCTTGACAGGAGAAATATAGGGAAGACACACTGAGTAACAGTGCTTGGGGCTGGGGCGGGGGGGAGAGGGGAGGGGTGGGCAGGGATTGATGACAAGGAAAGGGAGCGCAGTGTGGGCTACCAGCCAAGTTCCAGCAAGAAACAGAATCTCTGGCTTCCTCTAATCTCTAGAGGAAAATTAAGTTACAAAAACCTTTAGTGGAAACTTTGCACACGTTCAGTCCCATTGCCATGCCTGACAGAAAAAAGCTGATATATTATTTAGTTTATAGTTACAGAATTAAAGGCATAAGCTTTCCCACCAGGAACGAAGGGGAAAAGATCCTCTTGAAACCAAAGGGAAAAAAACCCACCCCCTGTAAACCACCCCCGAACATTTTGTGCTATCAGAGTTCTTGAGAAATTGTCCTTCTGCTGTTGATGGATGGTCCTGTGTAAATTGTGCTACAGAACATCTTCCCTGATGAGCGAATTCCTGCACTTGCCTGTCTTGTTTTGCCAGCTGTTTGTGCCACCTGCGGGCACAGTAGGGCAGCTGTGGTCGGAGGTGGTAAGAGGTTTGCTCCCAACCTGCTCGCTAGCAGGCCCCTTCTCACATGATTCATCCCCCACTCCTGTCTGAAGGGAACATTTTCCATGCGGGCAAACATAAGAGCCATGTCTACACGCTGTTTCCCATTTCAGAGCTTTATTTCTCTTCAGCCTCAGGGACTTCAACGCCAGCCAAAGCTCAGTACGGGGCTGAAATCCTACAGTGGCCATCCCAGTCCTGCAGCAGGAGAGAGGGCTGTGTCTGTGCGCGCGTGCACGCCGAACCAGCTGTGTGCTGTCCAGAAGAAATGAACCCCTCCAGGATGTCACAAAAGGGACGATTTATGGCCAGTGTCAGCGATTTGTTAGACCGAAGGAGTGAGGTGGTCACTGTTAGAACCTCACTGTTTTGTTTACTTTAAAAAAGCAATAGGCAGTTCCAGCTGATGAGCAGAGATACTGAGCGAGTAATTAAAGAGAAACAATCGTAGAGCTTGTCTTATTAAAGTTTCTCCTCAGCCTGTTGTGCTCCCCTTACCCAGCCTTGAGAGGCAGAGCTGCTGCTTTCTTTGCAGTGGGCAGCGTGTGGGTGGCTGCTTGGCCAGTTCTGGAGCAGGAATTCCTTACTCCCTTCCTGCCAGGCTCTTGCACCTTGTGCTTCAGTCAAGGTCCTTTGTGCAGAAGTGCTGACACATAACAGAGCTTCCCAGGGCAGTTGTGGACTCTCCTCTGGAGGTGTTTAAAACCCTCTTGGCCATGTTCCTGTGCAATTTGGTCTAGGTGATCCTGCTGTGGCGGGGGGATTGGACTGGATGATCTTTCCAGGTCCCTTCTAATCCCTAATATTCTGTGATTCAAGGTGTAAGTTTATAGGGTCATCCACTTTTTTGACTGTTTTTATTGTGCTAATGGGGGAAAATTTTTCCCCTAAGGGAAATTTCCTCCCAGCCCAAGAGCAGCTTGAGCTGTGTGAGTTAAACCTTGAGAGCGACCCACACCTCCTAGTTAACTGCCTTGTTGTCATATTAAATGCTCTGTCTATTTCTTTCTACTTGGATTCCAGTTCTGCAGCTTGCAGCGCTTGGTTTTGTGCCACAGATGTAAGGTTATGGATTTCAGATATCTTTAACCCCAAAGCTTTGTGCTGTATGGAAGTGGGCTGTGGCCCTTCCAACTGCAGGGTCCAATGCAGGGAGCTTCTTAGCAGAAATTCTTCTGTTCCTTGCGTAGCTGGTTGGCTGCGCAGCAGCTGTTGGGGTATCCACTTGTTTGCAGCTTGCTAGCTCTTCAACTAGTATGTTCTGCATGTAGGAGCAGGGCTGGACTATTCAGGTGCCCAGGTGGCCAAGAAAGCCAATGGCATCCTGGTTTATATCAGCAATAGTGTGGCCAGCAGCAACAGGGACATAATTCTCCTCCTGTGCTGGATGCTGGTGAGGCCTCATCTCGAGTACCAGGATCAGTTTTGGGCTCCTCAGTACAAGCAGGACACTGAGGTGCTGGACTGGATGCAGAGAAGGGCAATGGAGCTGGTGAAGGGCCCAGACAACAGGTGTTATAGGGAGCTGGTGCTGTTCAGCCTGAGGAAGAGGAGGCTGAGAGCTTATTGCCCTCTACAGCTGCCTGAAGGGACACTGTAGCAAGGTGGGTGCTGGTCTCTTCTCATGGGTCATTAGTGACAGAGCAAGAGGGACTGGCCTCAAGCTGCACCAGGGGAGGGTTAGCTTGGACAATAGGATAGTTTTTTCACTGACAGAGTAGTCAGGGCTTGAAATAGGCTGCCCTAGGAGGGGGCCGAATCACCATCCCTGGAGGTGTTTAAAGGTCATTTAGCTGTGGTTCTTCGAGATCTGGTCTAGTGGTGACTGTGGTAGAGTAGGGTTATTGGTTGGACTTGATGATCTCCAGGGTCTCTTCCAACCTGAATGTTTCTGTGATGACAGGTGGACCCTCTGTCATGATATAAAAAGCAGGGAGACCTTTTCTGCCTTGTGCATCACAGATGTGCGTGGTGAAGCTGCTTCTTGCTCAAGTCGCTCTCGCGTGTGGGTGTGAGGGTGAAAGATGGAAAGTGGTTGGGAGTTATTTAATGGAAGTGTTGTAATGAAACAAAAGATATTTAAATATGTGGTTTGTTTCACTGCACATTTTTGGCAGTAGATGGGGCCCTTATGGTAATAAAATCCCATCGAGTTGGGGAGCCTTTTGGAGATGGTGCCCAGATGCAGTGTATTGGCGCTGGCTCCTGGAAGATCAGCTCCAACTTGGACTCAGGCACTTTGTTGTTTCCGTGTAACGGCCCAGCATGAAAAACAAAGAGGAAGAGGAGAGGGAAACCAATGTGCATAGACCTTTGTGCCCCTCTCTGTTCATTCCACTCCTCCTTTCACTAATACTTTCCTTTGCAGCTTTTTCAAGAGGCAGTAAACCTCCAATTTGCCCAGGCTCCCTGGCTGTGCTCCTGATGACTACAGTCAGGACACCAGGTGTGTTCAAGGATGAACAGGATGGGAAACTCCACCACCCCTGAAACAGGATGGAGGCAGAACCAAAACATCCCCATGTGCCACGATGATGCAGTGGATTTAACTTTCCGTTCATGCAAATGCACATTTCCTGGCAGTGCTGGGGCTGGCCTGGAATCCAGACCCTGGTCTCCTGGAGGTAGAGCCATTATCCTAAAGTGCTTTTATTGATCTGTTGACTGTCTCCCTCCTTCTCTTCCTCCCTTCACCCTGCCAGCCTCCTAAAGACTCATATCTCGTCTCATGCAACCAAGGTATTTTAAGGGGCAAACAATGATTTTGAAGTTGGATTAGACAAACTACTTGACCAGTGAAACCAGGTATCCCCTGAATGATGTCTGAAGAAGGATCTGGCTACATTTACAAACAATCACTCTTTCAGTCCAGGGGGATTGGACTGGATGATCTTTTGAGGTCCCTTCCAATCCCTAATGATTCTATGATGAATCCCTCTTTCTCTTTGCTTCTCATTTCTTTTCTACTCTCTGCATGTCTGGGTGATTTTGACAAATGTGGAAAACACACACAATTAATGTAAAGGCCAAGGACATCATCTTTTTGGTAGCAGCCAATGCCATGCTGTCATGCTGTTGTGTTTTGTTGGGTACAGAATGCTATAGCAGTAAATCTATGTACCTGCTGTGATATCCAGCAGTATTTATTAATGGCTGAGGTTTAAAGAGAGACCTGTAAGACTTAGTAGTTGATGCCTGTAGAAAGCCAAAAAGAGCTTGCATGCCTTACTGGGCATTTCAGGCAAACCATGTGGGAGTGATGTGTTTAAAAGATGTAGTGTTGGGGGATCTGGTTTAGGGGTGAACTTGTAGAGTAGGGTTGATGGTTGGACTCGATGATCTCAAGGGTCTTTTCAAGCTGAATGGTTCTGTGATTGAGTGCAGTGCGTTACAGTCAGCTGAGCCTCAAATCCATTGGTGCTGGAGATGAGGGGAGAAAGAATAACGCTGGAGAAAAGGTTTACAGTCCTGTGTATTTCCAAATACTAAAAAAGAGGGGTTTGAAGTGGATTGATTCATTCTGATTTGTTATTTTGGTGTTTTCAGTTTCCTAGGTTTCTGTAAAATTGCACTTCCTTCCTGATAATGTTGTGCATTAACTAATTGGCTGAAGAATGAGCATTTGGTTAATGATGTGAAAATTACCCAGGAAAATGTAAAACAGTTAAAGAGGCTCAGTTTGGTTACAAGAGTGTGTCTTAGTTTGTTAAATCTTAACTCCAAGGTCTTTCATATAGCTGGATGCGTCAGTACTCATGAAGGCAGGATTTGACAGATAAAGTAGTTATCAGTAGTTGATAGTGAGGAAAACACAAATATGCAGGGAATAGCTCTGTCATTTTTAAATGTGGAAATGATGTCATTATAAATAATTCTTGAGTGAAAAGCAGAAATTCACACTGAGCTCTCCCTTGGTAGGCTGGATAACACTACACCCTGGGAGGAATGGCAGTGAAAATAGTGTGAGCATCTTCAAAAATATTAATGAGATTGAGGAGAAAATCTTCTGTAGTCACTTATATTCCTTATTCAGTTCTTTTGTGTCCATGTTAGTGGTCTTTCTAGAGAAATTATTGGAAAAGATATAAATTACAAATATGTGAAGGGTGGGTGTCAGGAGGGTGGAGCCAGGCTCTGCTCAGTGGCATCTAGGACAAGGGCAGTAGGAGTGAGCTGGAACAGAGGAGGTTCCACATCAGTATGAGAAGGAACTTCTTCATGGTGAAGGTGACAGAGCCCTGGAAGGGACTGCCCAGGGGGGCTGTGGAGTCTCCTTCTCTGGAGATGTTTGAAACTCACCTGGCCATGTTTCTGTGTGACTTGGTCTAGGTGATCCTGTTCTGGCAGGGGTATTGGACTGGATGATCTTTCGAGGTCCCTTCCAATCCCTGATGTTCTGTGATTCTGTGATATGGTTTTGTACAGAGCCAGGTGACTTTGTGCTTTTTCCTCCTGCAAGATGCTTTCAGACCAGTCCCTGATGTTGGATGTCTGAAAGAGATGAGGACAATTTTTGAGCACAGGTACCCAAGTTAAGGGCTGTGAGTAATTCACAGGCTCATGCTGCTTATTGACAGGAGCATTTTGTCATGTAGCACCGTGAAGTGAGAGGTAGCCTGGAGACAGGAGCTTGGGAGGGTGAGCTGATCTGCCTTGGGAAGGAAGGAGAACCTGCACCCACAGTACTGCTCTTGTAGTAGAATCATTACATGTTAGAGTGCAGTGTCTGGTATTTTAAATTACACAGGATTAAAGGCAGTCCCAGGGAAAAGGGTAATAAAGTGGGAGCTCCCTGGCTGTTTTCAGTCAGTACCAGCCAGGCAGCTCTTCGCTTTGTCTGTGGGTGGAGAGATAAAATAAGAGGAAGAAGCAAGGGAAATACTCCCTGGTAATTCAGGGGGAGGAGAGAGGTGGACAGAACCCCACGAACCTTCCAGCTCACACCGAATGTAATTGCCAGCAGAACAGTTGTGAGCTGCTAGGTGTGAATCTCACGAGAGCCCGCTGTAATTAAGCATCCTGTAAGGTTTGTGGGGGGGCTAAGCTCATCAACAGTGTCTGCATCAACTCTCTGCCCCCCTTTGGAAATCTTGGGCATGGTTTGTGTTTGCTTCGGAGCCAGGAACAAATGTTGGCAAATGCAGAAGTGTTAAATGTTGGCCAACCTATCCCAACATGCCCTACAAGGCACTGGAGGGAATATTACTCTAAGTGGATGATGAGCTTAGTTCAGAGGCTTTAAGTTAAAGCTTATTACCCTCATTAAGAGATGTGTGTAATGTGGTTTTGGGCTTCTAATGTGGGAAAAATGACATTTTCCTAAGTGTTTTGTTGTCCCCTCTGTTATGCTTGGAGGGGAATTCAGTTTCTGGTTTGCACTGGGTCAAATTCAGCCTGGAGATACGCTTCCTTTACAGAGTGGGATTGCCTCTGTGAGAGCAGCGGCTGATTCTGGGGCAGTGAGCTTGGTCAAAACAAGGGAGGACAAGGAGTAGAGTACAGAAATGTTCACGTGCCTCTGCTGGGAACCAGTTGTGTGCTAGGAGCACTGGGGCTAAAATGCAGAGCCACACAGGCATCCCTGCCCCTTCCTCCCTGGAGCTCTGCATGCCAGGAGATCAGGTTGTATTGCTCCCACCAGGGTGTAAATGTAGAAAGCCAGCTCGGGTTTAGCTTTCCATGCAATTTAATAAGCCCTGCAGAACCAGGAGTGCTGGGACAGGTGGTGCAGGAGCAGGAAACAGCTTAGATTCACCAGTTATTATTAGCTCAAGCTCCGGACTGGCCCCACAGGTCTGGACTAGCTTGCACAAGAAGCCTTGAGCTTCTCTGCCATGTGCTCCTCATCATCTCTGTTATCTATGTTTTTCTTTTATCTGGGGTACCACAGCTCCTCCCAATGATGGAGCATCATCTCTCTAGTCAGCTTTTATCTTTGGCTGTCTTTGGAGGGTCAGGTCAGGAGAGGTTTGAGGTCCTCAGGTCTGAAGTGAAGCCCTCCCTGCTTCAGACAGGGCTGCAATTGAAACCAGCTGATCCCAAGTCCCTTGCAAACATTTCCATTTCAAACCACTGAAGTTTTATGTCTTTCTAGTAAATTTTTTTCTTAAGCCTCATAAATCTCATAAAGATCTGGAGCAGCTAGTAAATTTGGCCATTCAGATACACGTTTTCCAGTAAAGAGGATAATGATTGCTGTTTCTGATGCCACCTCCCCTCCCCACCCCTCAGCTGTAGGAGCTCACCTCTTGCTGGTTGACTGCAGCTTGCACGCAAACTGGACCAGAAAGGCAGCACAAACAGGTCCTGTTTGCAGGAATAATCGAGCTGTTGCTGGATCTCTGGTAGCTTTGCCTCTTCCTCTGTATGAGATCTGAGCAAAACATCCTCTTCACATCTCAGATTGGAATCGTAGCATCATAGAATCATTAGGGATTGGAAGGGACCTCGAAAGATCATCCAGTCCAGTCCCCCTGCCACAGCTGGATCACCTAGACCAAGTCACACAGGAACACACCCAGGTGAGTCTTAAATAGCTCCAGTGAAGGAGACTCCACAAACTCTCTGGGCAGCCTGTTCCAGTGCTCTGTCACCCTCACCAAAAAGAAGTTCATTCTCATATTGATGTGGAACCTCCTCTGTTCCAGCTGACACCCATTGCTCCTTGTCCTATCGCTAGATGCCCCTGAGCAGAGCCTGGCTCCATCCTCCTGACACCCACCCTTCAAATATTTATAGACATTAATGAGGTCACCCCTCAGTTTCGTGCTCACTTTCTCAGGGTCTTGGGGGTCTTCCTGAATTCAGGCTGGATGGCATCCGTTGGCCATGGGAAGCTGGAAAACTCCAGGATGGAGATCCTCCTCCCAAAGCCCCCATCAAATGGTGAGATGCATCAATTGGATGACAGTGAGTCGTCTGTGGTGCCAGCAGGTCCACAACATCAGCGCCTCTTGCTCCCTGCAGCTTTGCTTGTGGCAGCACCCAGGGAGGCTGCAGAGCTGTGGTTGTGTCTAGTCCCTAGGAGAACCCAGAGAAAAAGCTTCTAGCCTTGGATTTCCAAGTAGGCTTGAAAGAACATGAACCCAAGGGCAGCACAGGTCCTCACGCTCCCATTGGAAATGCCAGGCAGACTGCTGCAGATATTTAGAAGAACTCACTATAGAAATAGCAAATCACAAGCATATTTTCTCCTCTATTTGTTGTCTCCCAAATCCAAACAAGCCCATTTCCTTTCCTGTGATGCTGCTTGTGATAATCGGGTGTGTGCCAAAGGCACAGAGTCTGTTCTTACTGCTGTCAATAGCAAGATGCCTGTTGCTTTTAATGGTTCAGCTATTAAAACACCACGTCCCAGTTGTCTGGCTGTGAGCAATCCCGAGCTATCGGAGTGACAATATGGAACCTTTCTCCCCTCCGACTGTTCCTCTGCAGAGTTTGACCATTTTGGCTGGGGTAAAACATGTGTCTATCTGGGATTCTTTCCAAGGATGAGATTTTGACAGCTGTGCTCATGTTGGCTGAAATCCTGACATCTTGTGCTGCCTTGAAATAGCAGATTCTTAGTGCAGAGGGGTGGGAATCTGATTTCATAGATGAACACTTATGAATTGAAGACTGTGAGCCTGGCTTAGCTCTTTTCACTTGGGGGAAGAAATCAAGCCTGTCATCTGGGAAGAGGGTGGACCCGTCCTTTCTTCCCATCTCCACCCATGGGCACAGATGGCTGATGGACAGGGAGATTGGTGGGAGCCCTCTGAGCCTTTGCCAACTTTGTGCAGCAGTTTGGGACATCTTTGGACTGCACCCACTCAAGTGGGGGTCAGCCTGTTTGGAGTCTGTGCCAAATGATTGAGGACAGCCCTGAGGAGAAGGACTTGGGGGTGGTGGTGGCAGTTTAACAAGAAGTTTAACAGAAGCTGTCAGTGTGCACTTGCAGCCCAGAGAGCCAAATGTGTCCTGGGCTGCAGCAAAGGAAGCAGTGACAGTCGAGAGAGGTGACTCTCCCCCTCTACTCTGCACTTGTGAGGCTCCACTTGGAGTGCTGGGTCCAGTTCTGGAGTCCCCAACATCAGAAGGTCATAGAGCTCCTGGAAAGTGTCCAGAGGGCAACTGAAATGATCAGAAGGCTGGAGCACATTTCCCTATGAGGATAGGCTGAGCAAGAGGGAGTTGTTCAGCCTGGAGAAGAGGAGGTTCCCAGGTGACCTTCTAGCAGCTCTCCAATCTCTGTAGGGGGTTACAAGAAAGCTGGGGGAGGGCTTTTGACAGGGGTGGTAGAGAGAAGACAAGGGAAAAGGGTTCCAGACTTGAAGAGGGGAGACTGAGGTTGGACACCAGGAACAAATTCTTTGGTGTGAGGGTGCTGAGATGCTGGAACTGGCTGCCCACGGAAGCTGTGGCTGCTCCACTCCTGGCAGTGTTGAAGGGCAGGTTGGCTGGGGCCCTGAGTGACCTGCTCTAGTGAAGGTGTCCCTGCCTGTGCAGGGACTTTGGAACTAGATGATCTTTGATGTCCCTTCCAACCCTGGCCATCCTGTGACTCTGTGATTTTCACTTCCTATACCCAATGTTTGAGCATGTGGGTGGTGGTAGCTCACTTTGAGTGAAACTCTGCCTTTGCAGTGGTGATCAAAGCTTGGCCTATTATTTATTCCAGGTAGCCTGTGAACCTTGGTACAGCTGGGAGCAGCTTGTTTTGGGTCTTTTATTATTGCTGCTATGATTATGGCGATTGACTGTGGTTCTTGTTTGTTTTTCACTGGAACAGCCATCTGAACTGGATGAATATTTCCCAGAAAAGCTTTAATTATTCAGGGCTGGTGTATTCCTGCCGAGTAACCTCTAATGTGATGGTCTGTCATTTTTCTGATGAAAAATCACTTATTTGTAAACTGGAGTTCCCATTACCTTGACAAATAGGGGATGATGGCACAGAAAATTATGTCTCAGGCTCACCAGGGAGCTCCACATCAGAGGCAAGAGAGCAGAGCAGGTCTGGTGGAAGGTCGTCAAAAAGGTTTCAGGAAGCGTTTTGCAAATACTCTATTTGATTTCAGAGTTTCCAGTGGCCACATAAGTTCCTCTATATTTTACCAAGCAAAACAACAAAATCACAAGGTTTTTAAACGGTGCCAACAAGATTTTTCCATTTCTGGTTTTTCACTGAAAAAAAGGAAACACATTTTTCAAAACACAAACAACAAAACCCTCCAATCAAAACAGACCTCCTGATGCCGAAGGTTCAAGCGGCTTTGCTCAGGAGGGATTGTTCCTCAGGTGTAGAGACACAAAATCCACATGGACCTGTTCATGTGTGACTTGGTCTGGGGGATCCTGCTCTGGCAGAGGGATTGGACTGGATGATCTTTTGAGGTCCCTTCCAATCCCTGATGTTCTGTGATGCTGTGAAAACCAGAGGTTTGCAGCTTGTGTCTGTGGCAAAAGGGTGTCTTCTCTCTGACTTTAACTTCCAAGCAAGACGAGAGTTAAACTGGCTCGAATTCAACTTGCCGTGCATCAAATGCTGCGGACACATGTTGCACACATCTGCAGACACTTGGGTACCCTTTGCATGTGTTTAAGCCCTCCAGCTTATTTTAAGGCTTTGTGAGGCTCTGCAAACCCTCTCGTATGATGGATGAGCCAGATTTGAAATGGTTAAACGTGGGGCAGTCCCAGCACAAGGAATCTTGCTCCTGCGGGGTGATGGCAGTCAGGCGCTGAGGGCTGAGCTCTGAGCTCGTGTATCTGCCTGGCTCTGTGTCAGCTGAGTGGCCAGAAAAGTGACCACTGACTAACAAATTAATCAGGAAAAACCTGTACCCTGTGCACTTTTCTTATGGGAGATGGGGCTGAAGAATGTAATTGAACCCAGGGAGGTTGTGGAGTCTCCTTCTCTGGAGATGTTTAAAACCCACCTAGATGTGTGATCTAGGTGATGCTGCTGGGGCAGGGGGATTGGACTAGATGATCTTTTGAGGTCCCTTCCAATCCCTAATGTTCTTTGATGCTGTGTGATAAGGGACACTTGGTGAATGCAGCACTGAGTGATGGTCTTAGACGCTCTTTCAAAGCCACTCTTTAATGACAAGCTCTCCCTTCCTCTCCCACTCGTTTCTTGAAGACTAGGACAAATATTAGCACATCTGTGAGTGTCAGGCTGGGGCACTTTGAGTGGTTCTAGCACCTGTGATAGCTTGATTAAAGCTAACGTGACCATTTCTGCGCTGAGAAACGCCAGTGGCACGTCCACCATAAATTAAACTGAAGTTCCAACTTGAAGTTGTCTCGCAGCTCTGCAGCAGATCTGTTTACTCTGAAATAGCATAAGGCAGATGTCTTCATCTTTGCTGATTCTTAACAGGTCACAGGCATTGACTCGAAATAGCTGAAAGCCTTTAAAATAATTTTAAAACAAGCTTTCCCCTCCTCTACAGACCGTAACCTTTAGATGGCCTTAACCAGAAACACCCAGGATAACAAGATTCTAAACCAGACCTTCATAAACCAAGCAGCAGCTTTCAATGTGTAGTGTGATCGTTCCCTTAAAGCAGGGAAGAGGTTGGGATGATGATTGCTCATGTTTACCCTCTGTATATCTGTGGGTTACTCTCAATCCCTTTATGAGGGCGATTAAAAACCTACTGGTAGTAATTAGAGGGAGCACTTACCCTGATTCTGGCTTTGAAGGGGGACTGGATTCAGTGACTGCTGCCAAAACACCATGAGAATCAAGAGCAGTCTGCAGCAGGTCATTGGTGGTTGCACATGTGGTACCAGGTCTGGTTGGCACCAGCAGGATCTGCCTTCACACCAACCTGCTAATGGCTCCTTGTACACCCGTGAGACCTGAGCAGCTTGGTGGGGGCTGCTGGTGCTTTGTTTTTTAACTTAAGCAAAAGCCAAGCTGAGCTTTGGTTTGTTTCCCTGCAGGGGACTTTTTGGAGGGTGAGGCAGTGTTTAGGAAGAGGGAAGGAGGAAGAAGTTGAGGTGGCAGCGCAGAGTGGGCACCTTGCCCTGCCAAGGTTTCAGCGTGGGTTCCGACATGAAAGGGAGTTAGAGAGCAGCAAACCTCGTGGTTCAGCAGGGCTCTTAGGGGTGAGGGATGGGGTGGGAGTTGCAGAATGTTCCTTTGTTTGTTTTTCCTCTTTAAACAAACAAAAACACTCTTCTTATAAGAGTAGAAGGGAGGAGGGATGATGCTTGAGCTGTAAAGTCGTGTTTGGTGGAAAAGTTGTCCTGTTTTCCATTGCCTAATTTCAGATGAAAAGGGGAGGGCTTTGAAGGTTGGAGAGAACACAGCTACTTTCTTGGAAGTATTTTTATGAGCACTAGAGACAAGCCCTCTCACTAGGGAGCAATTTAGCAGTGTGAGAGAGAGCAGCAGTAGAAACAGACACTAGCCTTCTCTGATCACAGAATCACAGAACATCAGGGATTGGAAGGGACCTCCAAAGACCATCCAGTCCAATCCCCCTGCCACAGCAGGATCCCCTAGATCAAGTTGCACAGGAACATATCCAGGCCTGATGCTCCTTTGAGGCTCAAAAGGTCTCACTTATGTCATTATATTTTAACTCTCCACACCATACCAGCAATTTTCTCTGCAGACTCAACATCAGCTCCGTGCTGATGCCATGGAGGCCTTCATGCTCACCCCAGGTGTGTCTGCCATTTCAGTGATGTTCCTGTCCCTGCAGTGTCCTCTCAGATGAGTGAGTAGCATCTAATAATCAACCAGCCTAAACGAAGCTCTTCTTTGTTCTTTCTGAAGCACCAGGACCATATGATTACCCTTGGACCTGTGGACATTACCGTTGGTTCTCTCTGGACTTGGGGCTCCAGGCAGTGTCCAACTCTTTCCACTTGTTTTTGCATCACTTCTCTAAAATCCTGACACTTCTGTCCCCCTGCAAGGCTCATGTGCTTGCTCAGGCCATGTTGTGGTGCTGCTCAGTCACTGCTTGGCTGACCCAGTCTCACTCAGTTCATGCACGTTCCTTCTGCAGGAGGAAAAGATCATTTGCTTTGCCTCCCCATCACCCCTCTCGCTGCAAGTCTCTGCTCTTCATCACATCAGGTCTAATCTGCTTGTCTTCTCTTCCAAGGTCTTCCATGGCCTTTCTACACCCAATATAATTTGTTCTTTTGTGCTTAAGATGTCAGTTTGGCCTCTGCTCAGCCCACTTTGCCACTGGCTACTGCCCAGGTCTGAAGCTCTGACAGCATCCTCACGTGTCTTCCTTTGCTGTTCAGGCACCTTCATTAATCTCTCCCAGTGTCTTCACAGCAGTGGAGCTGATGGTGTGCTGAGCTTTGTGATGACTGTGCAAACGCTGGTGGTTTCCATGGACTCCTCTTGTCTGAAAGATCATCAGCTGTGGCTTTTGGCTTGGAGCGAAGGCTCCCTGGTTCAAGAGCCATCTGTTTGTGCTGGCTTTGCGTGGTGTCTGTCGCTCTGGGTTACTGTCCCACGAAGGGAATCTGCAGGTGCTATGGTGATGCAAAATAACAACAGTCATTTTAGAAGGGAGAACTAACAGCACCGTGTGTCTCTTGTCAACACTGAACAAGCAGTGATCCTGGAGAGAGCTGATGGGTTTTGCCTGCTTCTGGAAAAGTGCTGCGGAGAGGATTTCCCTCCCTACTCCGTGATTCTTGCACAAAGCCCTTTCACTGTCCTTTAAAATGAAGGTAAAAGGCTTCAAAAGCAGGATGGCTAATGGGGGGCCAGCGCTGTGGAATTTCCACTGTGGGGGCTTCTGTTTGCTCTGTTCAGAAGTCATTGCCAGTCGGTGCATAGTTTGGGGGACTTGCAGAAAAGGAGCTGTGGCTTGTTTATGATGAGAAAATTCATGGTTCCAGGCTGGAGAGCTGGGAGGGGGGAAATGTAATGAACGATAACAAGGGTGCGTGTAGAGTCTGGCATCTGGGCAAGAACAACCCCAGGTACCAGTGTAGGTTGGGGACTGATGTGTTGGAGAGCAGTGTAGGAGAAAGGGACCTGGGGTCCTGGTGGCCAGCAGGGTGACCATGAGCCAGCAATGGGCCCTTGTGGCCAAGAGGGCCAACTGTGTCCTGGGGTGGATCAGAAAGGGGTTGGTTAGCAGATCGAGAGAGGTTCTTCTCCTCCTCTACTCTGCCCTGGTGAGACCACATCTGGAGTGTTGTGTCTGATTCTGGGCCTCTCAGTTCCACAAGGACACAGAGCTGCTGCTGAAGAGAGCCCAGCACAGAGCCAATGAAGGGAGGGGAGCATCTCCCTGATGAAGAAAGGCTGAGGGAGCTGGGGCTCTTGAGCTTGGAAAAAAAGGAGACTGAGGGGTGATCCCATGAATGTTGATAAATATGTGAAGGGTGGATGTCAGGAGGATGGAGCCAGGCTCTGCTCAGGGGCACCCAATGACAGGACAAGGGGCACTGGGTGTGAGCTGGAACAGAGGAGGTTCCACATCAAGATGAGAAGGAACCTCTCCCTGGTGAAGGTAACAAAGTGATGGAAGGGGCTGCCCAGGGAGGTTGTGGAGTCTCTGCCTCTGGAGACATTTAAAACCTGCCTGGTCATGTTGCTGTGTGACTTGATCCTCTTCTGGGAGGGGGATTGGATTGGATGATATTTCAAGGTCCCTTCCAATCCCTAATGTTCTGTGATTCCACATCTTTTCCCACTGTCATTCCTGTTGGGTTCATTGGTGAAGGCTCTCATGGTGTGTGAAGTCCACAGTGCCTTCTCTCTGGTCCTGCTCCATGCAGGGCAGGGTCAGATGCATACTGATCGGGCTTTGCAGCTAGCTCTGCAGCTATACTTCATCCCACAGTCTCCTGGAGCTGTCAGCCACATGAAACCAGTGTGAACAATGGCCTTAAATCCATTTTCCAAATAGTGTTTTGCCTGTGAAAAAAAAAAAAGAAGAGATGCCAAAGTGTCAGGCTGCAACTACCTCTGCTGAGCAGTTCTTTTTCCTGTGAGAAGAAAGAACTCTGAAAACCAACAAAAACTAATAATCCAACCCTGTGACAGGAACAGAGGTCACTGCCTCTGCAGCAGCCAAGTGTGTAGCCCAAGGCCAGTCAACATCTTGAGCCTTCTGCTGTGGCTTTGGGACCTTTTACAAAAGCTGGGCACACTTCCAGAGCTGAGCAGTGAGAAGGACAGTTGACCCACGTTGCACCTGGGGCATCTCTGCCTGATTCCAGTTTCACATAAGGCTTTGTCTGAGTTTATTTAATTTAATGGGCTCCTTTTCTTTTCTTCTGGTTCCACTGTCACAGGAAATTCTCACTGTTCTATTACTTTTTTCCTGTTGGAACCAGTCTTAAAATAAAACAAACAAATAAAGATGTATGTACATACATCTAAAAATGTGCAGACAGGAAAGCCATTCAGATCTGGAGAACCCTTGATAACGCTGCTGATGAAGTTGCCAGCTTTCCCCGAGTCTGAGCCGAACAATTCCCCACCACCTCCCTAACCCCTGGGAGCTCAGGTGGTGGTAGTTGTGAAGCTTCTGAGTACAGGTGTTTTGTGTGAAAGGCACCACGTGCCCTGTTGTAATCTCATTTAGGAAAAGGGTAATTAAATAAAAATACAGATGTGTTACAGTCACAGTTCCTGAACATCTGAAACGCCTGTTGGCTGATGAAAAGTAAAGAATAAATCTCTCTGAAGGAGCATGAACCTCCTGTCTTTTGTAGTAATCACAGAGTCACAGAACACTAGGGATTGGAAGGGACCTCGAAAGATCATCCAGCCCAGTCCCCCTGTAACAGCAGGATCACCTAGACCAAGTCACACAGGAACATGTCCAGGTGGGTTTTAAACATCTCCAGAGAAGGAGACTCCACAACCCCCCTGGATAGCCCCTTCCAGGGCTCTGTCACCCTCACTGGGAAGAAGGTCCTTCTCATACTAATGCAGAACCCCCTCTGTTCCAACTCACACGCAGTGCCACTGAGCAGAGCCTGGCTCCATCCTCCTGACACCTGCCCTTCACGTATTTATAAACCTTAATGTGCTCCCCCCTCAGTCTCCATTTCTCCAAGCTAAAGAGACCCATCTCCCCTAATTAGTATTTTAAATTAGAAGGAAAAGCGTTTTAAATGTCAACAGCTGCTCTTAACCTTCTCTTTACAGCAGGAGCACTGTTTAAAAACAAACAAGACAGGAACTCCTGAACTGGCCTCATTCTGATGCTCTCTACGTGACCAGTACTCCTGCTGGTGTTTACTTGTTGCACATTCTGCTCCATGGAATCATAGAATCCTTACGGATTGGAAGGGACCTCAAAAGATCATCTAGTCCAATCCCCCTGCAACAGCAGGATCACCTAGATCCATCATTTAGGGTTTAGCAGCATTTTCTTAAGGAGCTTTACATCCTCCAAACCATTCCTGGGTTGCAAAATAGTAGCTAGACCTGCTCTGCTTTGTCGTGGAAAAAATGGGCAGTCAGTGATCTCTCCCTCCTTTTAATCATTAGCTGGAAGTGCCAGTGTATTCGGGATGAAAACATGATCGTGAGAAAGGTTAGCCAGCCCTCACAGGGACCAGTCTCCGCTCACTCGTAATGATGACCGTAATGATTTGAACTACAGAACTCATCTGGTCTTAATCCAGCAGAAGATTTAATCCTGTGCCCAACATTTTAAGCGTGCGTGCGTTCGTGTTCGTCGGGGTTAAACACATGCTTCAGCTCTTTGCTCTGGTGCTGCCTGATTCCAGCATGTGCCGCTCCTGTCGTGTCTCTGAGATCTGCTGTTTCTGCTCCTAGCTGGCAGGAATAAACCTTTGGAATTAGCAAGTGCTGAAGAATCACTAACAGATTAATTACTCAGCTTCATTCTAGGGGTGGGGGGCTGTGTGTGTGTGCAACAGCAGCTGAGCGGGGTTAGCCTGCTTGTTCACTGCTTATTTTACAAGCTCCTTGGTGTCTCTTTCTCACTGCTTAACCCTTTTTCTTTAGAGCTACCTGGGGAGAGGAGATCACAGAAGACTAGGGAATGGAAGGCTCCTCGAAAGACCATCTAGTCCCTCAGCTGTAAGTGGAGACTATTAGCCTTGGAGGAAGAGTGTGAAGGTACCAAGCCTGGTAACACTGCAAATCATTAGGGGGTTGTCTCAAAGCCTGGGCTCTTGTTGTCTTGCATTTCTTTAAACTCTCACTTTTAATGTTAAAAAACCCAGAAATGTTCTTCTTTATAAAGGTAAAACCCCACACATTTGTAATATTCATGATGTGGTAGAAGAGAGCTTGATACATCAGGTGTTAAGTTCTAAGCTCCAAAAGCAAAAAGCAAGTGAAAATCCCTTATTATTTATATATATGTGTAAATTAGATAAGTTTAATATATAAATATGTATATTTTTGTATAGATTTATATATATTCAAATATAATCCATATATATTATATGTATAATTTTATGTATTTATATATAGATGAACTATGTCCAGTTCTTGAGTCCTTAATATAAGAAGGACAGCTGGAGAGGAGGAGGCTCCCAGGTGACCTAGCAGCTTCCCAATCTCTGAAAGGGGCTAGAAGAACGTTGGGGAAGTTCTTTTTACAAGGGTGCATAGTGTGAGGACAGGGGGAAAGAGTTTCAGATTTGAAGAGGGGAGATTGAGGTTGGACATGAGGAACAAAGTCTTTGGTGTGAGGGTCTGAGATGCTGGAACAGGTTGCCCAAGGAAGTTGTGGCTGTCCCATCCTTGGAAGTGTTGGGGCTCTAGTGAAGGTGTCCCTGCCTGTGCAGGGGGTTGGAACTAGATGATCTTTAAGGTCCCTTCTAACCCCAGTCATGCTATGATTGTTCTCAAGCCATTTTCTAAAACCTGTCAGATTTGGAGCACTTAGTTCTGGCAACTCCTTCAGCCCCTGAAGCCTGGCTTGTGAGGAATCAGATTTTTATTGAAGTTTAAAAAAAAAATCCATCCTTGACGAACTGAGCATTAGTGGTTGGACTTGATGATCTTGGAGGTCTCTTCCAACCTACAGGTCCTATGATAGAAACACCACAAGAGAAAAGGTTGGGACCTTCAAATCTGAACCATCCAAAATGATTGCAAAGTAGTGCAGGAACTACAGTGACAACAAGTTTCAGATCTCATACTCCTTCTCTGGAGACGTTCAAAATCCACCTGGACGTGTTCCTGTGCGACTTGATCTAGGTGGTCCTGCTCTGGCAGGGGGACTGGACTAGATGACCTTTCGAGGTCCCTTCCAGTCCCTAAGGCTCTGTGATGCTGTGTGACTCCCTGTTGCACCATTCACACAGAAGCAGAGCCCTAACATGGCACCTAGCTCTTTGCATGGCTGTGTGAGGGTGCAGAGGCTGTCTGAGCTCCGGGCTGCTGGGGGAATTCTCAGGGCTGCTGCTGTGACAGCATGTGCAGGGATGTTACTGGTCTGTGTGCAGCCATGTGAAAGCATCACTGAGCAGGAAGCGTGTGGGTTCCCAGCAGGCCCCTGAGAGCATCAGCTTTCCAGCTGGGCTCATTGGGTTATTTAAATGCCTGCAAAGTGCAGGAGAATCCTGCCATTGTCTCAACCTGTCTTTCACTCAGGGGCTCTTAAACAGAGGATGTGCTGTTCTTCCTTTGTTCCATGTTCCTTTAGAGCTTTTCAAAGAAAATAAAGGGGAAAAGACCCAACTCAGCCCTGAAATTGAATGCAGTTATGGCTTAGGCATCTCCCCACTCACACGGCTTCCGATGCTGAAGTCTAAGACAGGTGGGCAATGTCTACAAGCAAGTTAGGGACAGCTGTGGAGAGTAGAACCTGGCTTGGGGAGTAGGAGGAAAGGAACGTCACTTCTTCCATTGCTGTTTGTTGTTACTCTCCAGGTCATTCTTCAGCTTTCAAAACACTGAGGTCTTCTGTAGTGTTCTCTGATTTTTATAGTTTTTAGACACAAACTCATTCATTGCTCAAGGAGTTGCCTGTCAGAGCACGTTTGACCCTCATGATGGTTCAGGGAGACTTGAAACTGTTCTGTATGTCTCTCCAAGCATGAAAATTTAGTATTGAGAGCTGTGTTTAGAATCAAATTGTGTTGGTATCTGAGATGACACAGGGAGCTTTACTGTTCCCCCAGCTCCCCAGCTTTACTCTTCCCCCAGCTCCCCACTAACACATTTCCCATTAGTACCACCACCAGTCTGGAGCTTCCTGCAAGTTACTCAGTACCTCCAGAGATGAGGCCGAGCAACTCTCAGGAAGTGCTTAGCATCTTCAATTCAGTCTGAGCAGGAAGAACACACCCCAGAAGTTCCTTTTCACACAGTACAATGGACTACTTGAAATTTGTCCTAACAACACGTGAAGTCACTGTGCAAACGGCCAAGGCTGGAGAACCCCCTTCTAGCAAAACCCCTAAAAGTGTTGTACTTCTTGAAAGCCTCTTGTAATCGTTTCAAACCAAAACATGTCTCTGTACCAGTAAGATCTTCATTGTTCAGCTGGTGAAAGATCCCCCCCCCTCAGCTGTAATAAACCACC
This sequence comes from Rhinopomastus cyanomelas, assembly GCA_013400115.1. Taxonomy (NCBI): domain Eukaryota; kingdom Metazoa; phylum Chordata; class Aves; order Bucerotiformes; family Rhinopomastidae; genus Rhinopomastus; species Rhinopomastus cyanomelas. The sequence continues at coordinate 484,609 of VXBP01002567.1, forward strand.
GTTCATTCCGCTTGCCTCCTCGAGCGGGTGTTTATTTGTTTGCTCCTTTCTTCTTTGCAGATGGCAGATAAATCTTGCCTGTGCTGTTTTGGTTTTGCAGCCTTTTCCCAACCATCTTTCCCTTTGTATCTCCAGCCGTGTGCAGATCTGACGGTCTGCTATTTCTGCGAAGCCCGTTTCTTTTCCGCGCTCTCTCATTGTCTCACTCTTGTGCTTTTGTTGCTGAGCAAAAGGAGATAGACATTCCCAGTAGGCAAAAAATACACTCTCCCCAGCTCATGAAAGAAACCAACCTTTTTATCACTTCTGTAATAATTTGATGTGAGTTCCTTGTTGGGAGGCTGACCAAGAGATCCCAAAGAAGCATCTTTTGATCTGTTGGATCAATTGGAGTTGTATTGCGCACGAGGAGAACAATACTGCACGAGCCCTTCAAGTGGAGCGAACACAGATGATGGTTTTATTCATTCTCAGCCAGACTGCTCGGTATTGTGTCCTTTCTGTGAGAAATGACATCCTGGCAACAGGCTGCTGACTGCAAAACGACTTGGCATGGGCCTCCTGTTTGTCTCAGACTGAGCTGAGCATCACCAGAGATGCCAGACTGCTAGCCACAAGCTGAGGGTGTTAAAGCTCCGTCTCTGTAATCAACATCTTTCTGCCATTCTAGGTGCAAAATACTTGAGGAAGGATCATAGAATTGCAGAACATTAGGGATTGGAAGGGACCTCGAGAGATCATCCAGCCCAATCCCCCTGGCAGAGCAGGATCCCCTAGATCCAGTGATTAGGGATTGGAAGGGACCTCCAAAGATCATCCAGTCCCATTCCCCTGCCACGGCAGGATCCCCTAGATCCAGTCGCAGAGGAAGATGTCCCAGTGGGTTAGAACAGTTCCTGATGGTTGAGATCTTTGGTGACATCAGTGATGGTTGTTTGCTCTCCCTCTGGGTGAAACTCTTCGCTCTCCTAGCTGAGAATGACCAGCAAGCTAAGTGCATTTTGGCCAACCCTCACCAAAATTATAGTCACAGTTTTTGATGCTGAGCTTCCCATCTCCAATTTATTTTCTTGCATTTCAGTGGAATTTTTGAAAGTCTTGAAGTGATGAAGATGACAAATCTGATTAACTTCCAGTTCCATCTGAATCACTGTAGCTACTGCAGTGGGTTTTCAGTGTGGCTGGGAGCTTTCACGAGGTGGCTGGTATGCTGTGCCAAGGTGACACTGAGCTGTGGGTCACGTTATAGCTGGGGTCTTGGCATCACATCTGAGTGCAGTGCTGGGGCATTGCCACCATTAGCAATAATCCATGTCATCAGTCATTCTCCTGAGGTCCCTGTTGGGTCTTTCTGGCCTCTATGAAATTAGTGTAAATGGAGAAAGTGGAGGAAGATTACCTGACTCAAAACAGAACAGTTTAACTCTTTTTGTAGGATGTAGAGATATTTGATTCAAGTGGAGTGCTGTTTGTTCTGTCCAAGCAGTGCAGAGGATCAAATAGAGGGTAGTTAGCAGATCAGGAGAGGTTCCTCTCGCCTCTACTCTGCCCTGGTGAGACTGCATCTGGAATATTGTGTCCAGCTCTGGGCCTCTCAGTTCCTGAGGGAGCTGGGTCTCATTAGATTAAAAATGATGAAGGGAGTAGAACACCTTCCTGGTGATGAGGGAGATGGTTCTCTTTAGCTTAAAGGAGACTGAGGGGTGACCTCATTAACGTTGATAAATATGTGAAGGGTGGATGTCAGGAGGATGGAGCCAGACTCTGCTCAGTGGCATCTAATGATCGGACAAGGAGTGATGGGTGTGAGCTGGAACAGGGGAGGTTCCACATCAATATGAGAAGGACCTTCTTCATGGTGAGGCTGACAGAGCCCTGGCAGGGCCTGCCTAGAGGTGTTATGGAGTCTCCTTCTCTGGAGAAGTTTAAAACCTGCCTGGACATGTTCCTGTGCAACTGGATCCAGGGGATCCTGCTGTGTCAGGGGATTGGACTGGATGATCTTTCAAGGTCCCTTCCAATCCCTAATGTTCTGTGAGTCTGTGATGCACACAGCAGCCACCACTGCACTGGGAGATGCCGGACTGAAAACCTGCATGTGAATGTCTGTTCTGCCTGCTGGACTCAGGCTCTGTGTGTGACTACTGCCATGGAGTGGGTATTTCCCCAATGCAATAGTTGTGTTTCTCTGTGGTGAGGACAGTGTCTTTGCTTTCAGCTCTGATGCAGTGTGACACGTACAGTAGGACCTGTTACAATTCACGAAGCCAGTTCAGTCTCAATGTTAATAAGGGCCCTAATCAAGTCGCTTGTTTCGTCCAGGATGTCATATTTAGCACTGGATTGTGAAATGCTTGGAAACTGGAATCATAGAAGCATTATTCAAGGCTAAGTGTTATCCACATCATATCTGAAGCTGCAACATGCCAGGAAAACATCCTTCACATTCTGCAGGCAATATATTCAAGCTTTCAGAGCTAATCGTGAGCTGGCTGGATACACATACTCTCTGTTTATGTGTGGCAGCATATTATCTGCTATATTGGGCAACTCATTGCTTATCTGTTACCTCTTTTCTGTGGCTGGTTCTTCTACTGTATAAAATAATACTCTGCACACTGGGCCAATCATTTTCAGCCCAGTTCAGCACTTTAAGTCCAACAGAAAAGAACTGAAATGAAAAGCTCCTGGTTTAGTAGGAGCTCTCATTCTAGTCGGTTTGTGATATGTAAGGAGAAAGAAGCAGCTTGAGCCAAGCAGCTGCTGGTGGGTTTAAATGGGCATCTATCCAGAGAGATCAAGTTTATGAATTATCATCCCCTGTTGTTGATGTTGTCAAGAGGAATCACAGAGCATCAGGGATTGGAAGGGACCTTAAAAGATCATCCAGTCCAATCCCCTCACCACAGCAGGATCCCCTAGATCCAGTCACACAGGAACATGACCAGGAGGGTTTTAAACTTCCCTAGAGAAGGAGACAACCCCACTGAGCAGCCCAGAACCAAGCTAAAGGCTAAAACTGTGTTTTTAATATCTAGTTCCTCTAAGTCTTTCCCACTTGCAGAGAAGAAAAGGAAGACATAGTGTCTTCACAGCAAATATTGTCCCAACACATCTTCCTTCCTTATTTAATGACATCTAATGTTGTGTCTTTTTTTCTTGCAAGCTTGTTTCTGTCTGCAAATAGGTCTGTACTGCCAGCAGTAATGAAAAACATAACTGTGTGTGCAGTGGGTGCTGCTGTACAGCAGAGCTGTGATGCACAGCATTTCTTTGGAGCTGGAACCTTGAGAAGTCTTTCTCTTGCCCTCAGGGAACCATCTGCATTTCTATCATCAGTCTGACTTACTGCTTCATCCGCTCTGTGAACCAGACCCCTTGTGGTTGATGCTGTGAAGATGCAGGAGTTCTGGTCATGTCTGTGAGTAAAACGTTTTGGTTTGAGGTGTTTTCTCTTCTGAAATACTCTGCAAAGAGCGGTGTAAAAAGGGAATTCTACTTGGTCTCAGTGTCATCTCATGATAGGACAAGGTGCAGTGGGTGTCAGCTGGAACAGAGGAGGTTCCACATCAATATCAGAAGGAACTTCTTCACGGTGACGGTGCCAGAGCACTGGAAGGGGCTGCCCAGGGGGTTGTGGAGTCTCCTTCTCTGGACACGTTTAAAACCCACCTGGACATGTTCCTGTGCGACTTGATCTAGGGGATCCTGCTGTGGCAGGGGGATTGGACTGGATGATCTTTCGAGGTCCCTTCCAATCCCTAATGTTCTGTGATTCTTCAAGTGTTAGTTTGTGTTTCCACAGGCACTATCAACCAAGTCCCAGTTCCAACCAGATTATCAGAAACATTAAATGTCTTCAAGACCCTATGATCCATGTTTTCCACAAAACCTTGGTGCTCTCCTAAAAGCTTTCGTTCCCCATAAAATGTTTTATTTGAATTAAGTCCAAGTCATAACGAGTGCTGGAGCAATTAAAGTATCAGCCAATGTAAGGAGTCTTGGGAGCACAGGAGACAGATAGGATCAGGCTTAAGCTACTGAAATACCTTTTATGAGAAAGATTTCACAGACCTCAGTTTCAAACGAAGTAGTTGACATATGCTGAGCTCCAAACACTAATCTTCTCCTGCCCTATCCCACTGAGCAAATAAGGATCTATGAAATATTAAAACTGTCTATCTGCAGAAAGAAAGAAAACACCTTATTTCTGTTTGAAACTTGTCGACAGGTGCTCAGGTACTTGTGATAATGGAATCAGAAAATGACAAGGAAAGGTTAGTGGGAAAGGTGTGTGTGGGGGGAATTTTCATTTGACTTTGTAAACCATCACGTTTGTTCCTCTGAAGATTTCAAATTCGAGCTGGGTTGTCTGCTCATTTCCATGTGTCGCAGTGTAGGTACCACAGAACATTAGGGATTGGAAGGGACCTCAAAAGACCATCCAGTCCAATCCCCCCACCGCAGCAGGATGACCCAGATCCAGTCACACAGGAACATGGCCAGGTGGGTTTTAAATCTCTCTAGAGAAGGAGACTCCACAACTCCCCTGGGCAGCCCCTTCCAGTGTTTCCCTCACCATGAAGAAGTTCCTTCTCATATTGATGTGGAACATCCTGTGTTCCAGCTCATACCCACTACCCATCGTGGCTTAGGAAACTCTTAAATCAATGAAGTGTTCGTGTGTCGGGCTGAATCATGCCCTCAGAGACAGCAATCAATTAAATTCCTTTCATTTAATTCTTGTAACCATTATCCTGTTTTTAAAAAAAAAGACAGAAAAAGCCTTTTAAATATTTTTCATTAACACATACTATTAAGTGGGTAAGTGCCCTAAGTATGTTTTAATTTAATTTAGATTTAGAAGCAACATTTTTCCCATGCTAATTAAATGCCAGTTTGTTATTAAGAAAATATTTATTGAAGTTGAACTTGGTGATAGATACATATCTATCACATCCCTGCTAAACCTCATTAGATAGTGTTTTAATGGCAATTTGTTTTTAATTACCGTTCATTACGCATATTATTAAATCTAAATTGCAGGCTTATGAAAGATGGGTTTAGCAATACGAGTGGTTGAGGGCCTAACGTACAGCCTCCTTCCAGGGTCCTCTAGTTTGAGGTGTGTAGGGTGGAAGCTTGGTCTATGTACAGGATTTGTAATGGTGCGTCCCCTCTCGCCCCATCCTTTGCTGCCTGTGTCCCCTGTCTTCATTAAGCAGAGTGGGTAACATCTTAGACAGTCAACAGATCTAAAAGGAAAGTGAAGCATGAAACGTGGTGACAGAGCAGCTCTTTGCACAAGGAAGCTGGAAGTCAGCAGGGAGGAAGTGGAAGCAAAGAGAGAACGTGGGCAAGGAGAGCAGAAGTTAAGCAGGTCATTGCAACCAATTATTGAAAGTACAAGTGGAGGATGGGGACTGGCTGCCTGAAGGGTGCAGAGGGATCTGGCTAATGACTTGCAGAGCTTTAGCTCATAGTGGCAGGTCTGGCCAGAGTGGCTGTGCAGTACAGATTCACAAGTAATTGTCCCAAAGGAAGCCCAGTGCCTTTCCTTTTCTCCCTGTCAGGGGCACCACCCCTTTGCAGCAGCCTTATGGGGAGAGTGAACTTGGGAGTGTGAACTTGCTTCGCTTGGTCGTGCTTGCCAGGCTTCTTAGCAGTAGTCCATGCACTGAAGGCAAGCTGAAAAATCCTGAAATACCTGTTCTTTCTGAGGTTGTCAGGTTTGTTTTCTCAACAGCAAGGCCCTGTGGAGTTGTCTTTTCAAGGGCTGAATTTTCAGTCTTCAACCAAGAGTCTTTTGGAGCTTTTTGTCTAGGGATGATGCTCTTTGTTTGACAGGAAGGAGGAAAGAAGGGTGTGAGGGTGCTCTATTGATGCAGACCAGCTCAGTGTAACCACTTAGCATACTGAATAGGAGTTTCCAAGGCAGAAAGAGGGGTGCTAACAGACAACAGGCATGATCCCTTGTAGAGTGCCACTGTCTGACCCCATCAGAGCACTGGGGAGGAGTTAATGGGATGGGGCTGATGGGCAACAGCACAGGGGCAAAAGGCATTTGGATAGTGGAGACAGCTGAAGTAGCCTGAGGAGCAGGAACTCCCATGGGCTGCATCAAGGAACAGAGTAAGGGTCTGGGCATCGTGTCTCTGGCTCTGGTTCTCCTTGCATTGAAGATGGTTTCGTGCCAGCTCACCCTCACTGACTCCAAGGGATTATCTCCAGATCATGTTGCTGTTTAAATCAGTTGCAGGACTTCTCTTTCTAATTCATGAATCTCTTTGAAAACCTTCTGTACCAGATGTTATAAATTGTAAACAAATCATCCTGGCAAAGCAAAGTACCTTCAAACGTCTGTGTCACAGTAGGTGAGGTCCTAGCTTTGGTGCCTCTGCATCTTCTGCTCACAAAACATTAGTTGCACGATGGGGGTTTTGGCAGATCCTCCATGAACAAGCCACTTCCATTCCAGTCCAGCAGTGCTTTCATATGGCCCGTTTCAGTCTGTATTGCACAAGCCCTTTGCACAGTGATTCATTGTGCTATCTTGCTTCTTGATGTGCTGAGTCAAGGGATGACACCTCGCCAGCTTCTTGGTCTGCCAACAACAACTTGTTCCTGTTTCAAAGATAGAGAAGGCTGCAGAAGTCTCTACAGAAGCCGGATGATTTGTCTGAGGGAAGTTCTCAGCAGGTTTTAATCTCCTCCAACATGGGTGGGGAAGTTACCTTTCAGCTCCTGCCCTCTTTGGATGTGCTGAAGGAAATTGTACCTGGCTTCCACTTGTCTTCACAAAGCTGGAGAAGGCCCAGACTCCTGCTCCTTCTGAACTGAGCAATCAGACACCTGTGTGCTGTGGGCCCTTAGGTGAGAGAATGTGTCAATCCCCTATCCATGGAGCACCATCAGCATTCAGAGGCTTGACCTAGCAGAAACATGGAACTGTGGAGCAAACTGGGAATGTCCATTAAATGCATCAGCTGGTCAGGATGGGATTCTCTGCATGACGATGCGAGAAGGCAGCTAACTTAAACCATTTCCTACTGCAGAAGCTGCAGCAGAATAGATTTCTCCACATGTTCTTCCATGACTCCTGAGTTTGCTGTGTGCTGGGTTAGAGTACAGCTCCTTATTTCCCATCACTCATGGTTCAGTAATGATTCCTAACCTCTGTTTTAAAAACAAATTTACTCTGTGTCACTTATGCACAGAATCCTCTCAAAGGCAAATGAAACTTTCCCTTGGCCCTCCTGTTCTCTCTGGTTTGTTTTTGCTAAGGGTTCCTCCTGTATTTATCTGATCACAGAGAATTCAGAATCAACCAAGTATATTCACAGCTTTTCTGAATAAAGGGACAGGATTTTGGTCTGAAAGAAACACGCTGGACTGCTTTAAAATAGGAGATTTAAAGGAAGTGTTCTGGTATATTTAAATGAATTCTTGTTTGAATGATTTATTGTGTTTCCCAGAACACTTCAGTTTGTAGCTCAGCAGAGAGCTAGGTGCCTTGCACACTTGAACAGCCACTGGTTTTCCCATGAAGACACTCGGGCTGCCAAATTCTAGATTATGAAGGTGTTCACAGAATCACAGAACATTAGGGATTGGAAGGGATTAGGGATTGGAAGGGCAGTCCAATCCCCTGGCCACAGCAGGATCCCCTAGGCTTAGATCCAGTCGCACAGGAACATGTCCAGATGGGTCTTAAATGTCTCCAGAGAAGGAGACTTCACAACCCCCTTGGGCAGCCCCTTCCAGTGCTCAGTCACCCTCACTGGGAAGAAGTCCCTTCTTATATTAATACAGAACCTCCTCTGTGTCAGCTCACACCCGCTGCCCCTTGTCCTATCATTGGGTGCCCTTGAGCAGAGCCTGGCTCCATCCTCCTGACACCCACCCTTTCCATATTTATCAATATTAACGAGGTCACCCCTCAGTCTCCTTTGCCCTAATAGAATGTAAGGGCTCATTTGGACATCTGTCTTTTAAGTATCGTTTTTACAGCAATTTTGTGTTCCAAAGCCTCCACTGTGCTTCAGTCTTATCGCCCGATCGGCACTCGTATGAAATCGAATGCCTTCATGCCATCTTCCCACCCCCTCGTGTTTACAGCACGGTCGTACTCCATGAAAATCCTCCATGTGCAGTTAGGCTTTGATGTGAGGAGCAATAAAGATCAGATTTTTCAAGAGGAGCATGCACATATTTTGTGTGATGTGTGGATGCACAGGAAAGGTCAAGGGACTTTGGGTTTTTATTCAGGGCTGCGAAACAGTCTTTGTATGAATGCTGAGTTTTCTGTGAGACTGAGGGGTGACATAGTTAATATTTATAACCATGAGAAAGATGGATGTCAGGAGGATGGAGCCAGGCTCTGCTCAGTGGCATCTGGTGATAGGACAAGGGGCAATGAGTGTGAGCTGGAACACAGGAGGTTCCACATCAATATGAGAAGGACCTTCTTCACAGTGAGAGTGACAGAGCACTGGAAGAGGCTGCCCAAGGGAATTGTGGAATCTCTTTCTCTGGAGATGTTTACAACTCACCTGGACATGTTCATGTGTGACTAGATCTAGTGGATCCTGCTGTGTCAGGGCGATTGGACTGGATGATCTTTCAAGGTCCCTTCCAATCCCTGATGTTCTGTGATATCTCTGCTTTGGTATCGCTAGTTCAGTGGCTCAACTACTCTTAAGTATCCTGCACTTTTCTCCCCTGGATTTGTTTTCATTAGCCTATATCTTCACTCCTTTTGTGCCACCTTCTCGTCTCCCCACCTTCCTACGTGCCCAAAGGCTTCTGCAGAGCTGCCCCACCGTAGAAATGGGTCAGACAAGCTGCACGCACTGCGGATTGGTCGGACGGGGATCCACCTAGCAACACCACCGCGCTAATGCTGGATTGGGAAATTTGCCCTACAGGAGTTTGTCTTGATTAAAGGCTTCGGTCTGTCTTTGCAGCACAAACATAGGAGCCCCCATGCTGCTCTCTGAAATTTACGGCGCGTTTTCTTTTTACTCGAGCATATTGAAGCAGAACAGAAGAAAGGATCAAAGGTACCGTAATGTTTCTATAAACAAGTACTACTTAGTTTGGTTTTTTTTATCTTGGGTTTATTTTTTTCCAAACAAATCTTCCAGGCACATTAGGCTCAGATTTCGTTTTATTGCCAAATCACCAGCTGGCAAGAAAATTGCATATGCCTGTGTAAATAAAGGAGATGAGGAGCCGAACAGGAGATCGGGAGATGATTCAAGCAGTCATATTGGCTTCTATACACCTTAATGTTTGACTGGTTTATCTGTCTATTCAGCAATGTCCTGTACAGACCCCTTTGCAGCATGAAATACAACGTTACCCCAAGCTGAGATTTTTAGTCTGTGGTTTTCCTCTCTTCTAGTGAATTTACAGGAAAACAGATATTTCTCTGGGACTACAACCCAAAAATTCATTTTTAGTTTGCTCATCAAGCGGTGACTAATCTGCTCTCTGCTACTCAAAGAGAGGTACAACTCTTGTGATGAGTGATACTATCATGAGGCTTTTTTGTTTCGAGGGTCAGATGATCCTTCCTTTGAAGGATGCAGTTTTGCAGTTGGCTTGTGGGCTCTGTCACTGCTTTTTTGGGAGCATTTGGATTCATTTGGCAATGGAGTCAGAAGGATGGAGCCAGGCTCTGCTCGGTGTCATCTAATGACAGGACAAGGGGCACTGGGTGTCAGCTGGAACACAGGAGGTTCCACATCAATGTAAGAAGGACCTTCTTCCTAGTGAGGGTGACAGAGCACTGGAAGGGGCTGCCCAGGGGGGGTTGTGGAGTCTCCTTCTCTGGAGACATTTAAAACCCACCTGGACATGTTCCTGTGTGACTGGATCTAGGGGATCCAGTGGCAGGGGGATTGGACTGGATGATCTTTCGAAGTCTTTCATGTCCTTAATGTCCTGTGATTCTGTGTGAAATCCTAAGTAGTCTTTAAAGTCAGTGTTGATATATAACCATTTCCCATTTACAGATAGACAACAGCATGGTTCCCTCAACTTTTTAAATGTAAACTAAATTTCTTCATGCCACCCTAAAATGTTGAGATGTCAAGAAAATCTTCACCATTATTATAAGACAATCATGAAGTTTCTAAAAGCAGAGGAACTTATGTTATTTTGTGACTTGATCTAGGTGGTCTAGAGATTAGGAGATGTTGGTTTGAGGGCTGGACTTGATGATCCTGCAGGTCCTTTCCAGCTGTGATGATTCTATGATCCTGCTGTGGTGGGGGGATTGGGCTGGATGATATTTCAAGGTCCCCTCCAATCCTTAATGTTCTGTGAATCTGAACTAAAAATAGCTTTTCAGACCTGGATGGTAATGAGACAGAATTTTTCCCTCATGTAGTCACGAGAAATGGGTTCCTCGTGGCTATGCTTCTACTCCTTTTGGGTCCCTGGTGGAAGAAATCCTGAGTTTTGGGAAGTACTGAAGGATTTGGGATGTTGCATCGTACTGATGTGTTCAAATATCTCTCATCTACGTGATCCTCCTGTGGCAGGGGGATTGGACTGGATGTTCCTTGGAGATCCCTTCCAATCCCTAAAGTTCTTAGATTCTGTGATCCTTGGGAGATGGCCCTTGGCAGAGCTCGGGAGTAGGGTTCCCTTTCTCAAAGCAGTGGCACAGAAGCACTGCGATAGCTGCCGAGGATCTGTTTGCAAGGGCAATTTTGCCCTCAGTCAGTAAACTCCAAAGGACCCTTATTAATGAGTCAGGAAAGAGTGTCATTAATCTGGGAGGAGAAGGAGAGAAATGAAAGGGGTTAAGCACAAACTGCCTTTGCTTCTTGCACAAATATTTAAACCCTTGCCTTTTGCTCAGCATCTCCTGCTGTGGTGGGAAGACTGGACTAGGTGATCTCTTGAGGTCTCTTCTAATCCCTAATGTTTTGTGATCTTTCCCTTAGGAGATTTCAATCCCAACTGACTTCTTGAAGCCCTTGTCCCTACAACAAGTGATGATTCTTCTGCCAAGTCTCCAGTTGTGCTTCTTCCTTGTCTTTGCCTTTAGTTTGTAGTGTAAACTGGGCTGTAATGTGGGGAAGAGGGGCTTCACTTTGGGAAATACCAGTGCAGACTCACTGGCTGCCTTTTTTCCCCCGAACTGACAGAACAGAGAACACTTCCTGCCCCACTCAACATCATCTGCACAGAGAGATAAAATGGGAGTTAACAAGGGTCAGGTTTATGACAGGGAAAGAAGGCTGCTAATGACCATTATCTATGCCACAGGTTTAACTTCATTACTTTTGCATTAAGTTCTTAATGCCCAAAGCAATAAGCAAACTGAGTCCTGTTGAACTGTAGTAACCTAATCTCCTCTCCAAACGAAATAGAGGGGAAAGCAGAGTCGTTGACATGGCCTTTATTCCATCCTCTCTTTTCCCATCCCCCATGCACAGTATTAAGCTGGTTGTGACTTCCCCTTCCTGTCCAGAATCAAAAGCTTTTCTTTTCTGGGGTAAGACAAACACGAGCTGGCCAACACATTGTGGGGTCCAGTAAGTCAGATCGAGGAGAGCACGTCTGCTGGGCGCTTTAAAGCGTGAGGGGAGGTGAAGGTCTTGTGTGACTGTGATCCAAATGTGAGGGAATCATTGAATGATTTAGGATATTTGGGACCTTAGAGATCATCTAGTCTCACCCCCCACCCCCTTCACCAGACCAGGTTGCCCAGATGCCCAGTCCAGCCTGGCCTTGAATGCTTACAGAGATGGGACATGGGACACAACCTTCCTGGGCGGCCTGTTCCAGTGCCTCAGCACCCTGAGAGTGAGGAATTTCTTTTAAAAATCTAATCTAAATCTGCCCTCTTTTAGTTTGAAACCATCCTCTTTGTTCTACCACTAGAGTCACTCATAAAAATCCCTCTCCAGCTTTCCTGGAGTCCCTTCAGGTACTGGAAGGCTGCTGTAAGGTCCCCCTGGAGCTTTCTCATCTCCAGGCTGAACAGCCCAAATTCCCTCAGCCTGTCTTCACAGGAGAGGAGCTCCAGGTCTCTGATCATCCTTCTGGACTCACTCCAGTTGTTCCATTTCCTTCATGTATTGAGGACTCCAGAACAGGACACAGGATTCCGGGTGAGGTCTCACAAGAGCATAGCAGAGGGAGAGAATCACCTCCCTCGACCTGCTGACCTCCAGACCTCACCTGGATGTGGGAACATCTTTGGTTTAGTGAGCAATGAACAAACATGAACAGAGAATGAAAAGCAATTGATGATTTAGAACCAGATCAGCGTTTCCATTGTTTCGGCTCTTGTCCTACTCACCCTGAACTTTGTTATCTAAAAGCTAATGAATTGCCCTCTTCTGGAGTGACCTGCAGACTTCTGCTCTGCAGCTGGAAAAGGAAAAGCATTGAGTAAGAAGTGCAGATGTATTTGGTGACACATGTGATTCACAGACCAACAGCCTCAGCTTTTGGAAAAGCTTGAAGTCAATTGTGACCTCATTAATGTTTATAAATATATGAACGGTGGGTGTCAGGAGGATGGAGCCAGGCTCTGCTCAGGGGCATCTAATGCTAGGACAGGGCNCCTCCTTCATCATCTTCATTGCCCTATGCTGGACCCTCTCCATCAGCTCCACATCCGTCTTGGACTGAGAAGCCCAGAACTGGGCATCTCTTAATTCACAGAGAACCCAGGTTTGTTAAGATCTGATTGCTGAGTTCTGCAACAAACAAACAGACCCAAGAAGCCTTCTGCTCTGGTAAAATACCCTGCCCCTTCCAGAGGAGAACTGAGATGAGGTGCATGCTTTTGCATTTTGATTGTGGTTCTTTTCAGAGGTGGGAAACAACTTCATCAGGTGTCAAACTGGGCATTTAGCCACTGAGTGCCTATTTTTTGGGCAAACAAGCTGCTGCACTTCTGCAGTTCAGGGCGAAGAGGGCTCAGGGAGAAGCAACACTATCTTTGAGGAGCACAGAGCACATCGAGGGGCCCTATGCAGTGAACTCTGCCTGATTCAACACAGCCTGCAAAATTAAATTTTGTTCAGCTTAAGCATTTAATTGCTGCAGATGTTCAGGAGATACTCTGTGCAGCATCACCTACTGAGGCCCTTTGGACAGATGCTGTTTGTTTTGACACTCCATCTGTCACTTCAAAATAATCACTGAAGCCTTAACTAGCGTAACCCTGCAGGGCTGGCATCAAGGCCTGGCACGCAAGAGGTTAAAAATGAGATCAAGGTCATTGCATGCTGGGCACGTTGGAAGGTCAGTGAGTGACCATTGCTAGTTCTGGCTCTCCATGATTCTCCACAAAGAGCACTGTATGTGTCATTGTACGAAGGGTTTGCTTTCTGGAAGCTCTTACAGTGTCAGTTATATCAGTCCCACCACTTGTTAGATCACAGAATCACAGAACATCAGGGATTGGAAGGGACCTGGAAAGATCATCCAATCCAATCCCCCTGCCACAGCAGGATCACCTAGATCCAGTTGCACAAGAACACATCCAGGTGGGTTTTAAATGTTTTTGGTGAAGGAGACTCTACAACCCCCTTGGGAAGCTCCTTCCAGGGCTCTGTCACTATCACCATGAAGAAGTTCCTTCTCATACTGATCTGGAACCTCCTGTGTTCCAGCTCACACCTATTGACCCCTGTCCTATCATTGGATGCTCCCAAGCAGAGCCTGACTCCATCCTCCTGACACCCACCCTTCACATATTGATCAACATTGGTGGGGTCCCCCCTCAGTCTCCTTTTCTCCAAGCTCAAGAGACCCAGCTCCCTACCTCAGCCTTTCCTCATAAGGGAGGTGTTCCACTCCCTTCATCATCTTTGTGGCTCTGTGCTGGACTCTCTCCAGCAGTTCTGTCCCAGGACTGGACACAATATTCAGAGTACATTTTGGAAAGGAGCAAGATGTGTCAGGAAATAATGGGTGTAGCTGACATCAAATGAAAAATGAGGCCATTTTTTACCAACAATTGGAGATGTAGTGTTGGTATGAAACCACTGGGATCTACTGATGGCTGTCAATTTGCCTCAGAGAAGTACAGGGCCTTTGGAAAACATCTTCTGTTGGTGTTGCCATGTCTCAGAAGAGTTGTGGAGACAATGAACTAGGCTACACTTGTAAAATCTTCATAAGCCCAGACCATTCTTGCTCCTGCAGTGTCTCAAATCTCTACACACCATTAGGCTGTAAATCGCCTTAGCAGTGGTGCTGTCGTGATGGAAGCGGCAGGATGCCTTGATCTGCATCCCCATGTGAATTTGGCCATCAGCTCTTCATCTGCACTGCGGTTCCCAGCCCTGTGAGTACCATGTTTCATAAAGCCAACACGTAGAACAGACCTACACGTTGTGATCTACCGTAGAACATTCCATTTTGCACAAATCTAGTTTTAAATAGAATCTGGTTTTAAATAAAATCAGGTTTTAAATGAAATCGGGTTTTAAATAAAATCTGGTTTTAAATACAGTCTAGAAAACTGATCGTAAGCCGTTGACTTTATTAGCTCCATTATTAATCTCGTAAGAGAAATGAAATAGGTCTGGTAGGCTGTGGTTTCTCTAAACTCATGCAGACTGCTTTGAGGTTTGTCCATTTTTGTGTTCTGTGGTTCAGGTGATTCCTTTGGTAGTTTGTTTTCAGCAGTCTGGGTATCTCAGTAGCGTATCTGTTCATTGCATTAAGGCTTTGGCATCACATGAAGGTTATTTTCTGGAGTCATCCTTCTTCCAAGGCATTCTGAAAGCATTGGCTTTCCAGTTGGGAATCTCTTAGATGAGAATTGCTTCGGTTTTTTGTGTTGAAAAATGTCTTTCTCTGGCAGTAGCCTTTTGTCGTTTCAGTTTTAGCTCTGAGTACAAATTCCACTGTAAAATTCCTAATAAACTTCAGATTTACTCCATTTTCTTCATTACCCTACTGACCTTCTACTTTTTTTATGCTTTTATTAGATTTCTACAATTTGCTGGCGTGGGTTAGTTATTTGACCAGTTCACCTCTTTTCTTGGCTGTTGCTTTGCAGCATCTGGGAGGCTCTTTGTGAGATGTTCGTGAACAATTCCCAGTCATGTTTGGTCAGTGAGACTTTTTCCCTCAACTGAATTGTCCATTTGAATGGGCTTCCCAGGATGGTGGTTGAGTTGCCACTCCTGGATGTGTTTAAAAGCCGCTTAGATGTAGTGTTGGGGGATCTGGTTTAGGGGAGAACTTGTAGAGTAGAGCTGATGGTTTGACTCAATGATCCCAAGGGTCTTTCCCAACCTGAATGATTCTATGATTCTGTAATTGCTGAAAGCTTTTCAGGACACTGGGTGTGTGGCATTGCTACCTTAGATCTTGTTGCTTGTAACCAGGGTGATTAGCTCATAATTAATTGTACTGATGTTGCCACTCTTTGTTGGGTGACCAGCTCCTCTGTCAAGAGTAAGCTGGCAGAGATTTCCTCCAGCCTGATGACTTTCTCTGCTGTCTTGACAGATTGCAGCCAGGATATCTGGCAGTTCTGAGGTTTCGCAGCAACTTCTCATCTGGGAGACCTTGAAGATAGCAGATTATCTTTTCATCCTATGTGTTATAAATAACCTGTTTTTGTATTGGTGACCCGGCTTTCTAGCACGAGCGTAGCGGATGTCAACTACTCTGTGCTATCTCGTTGCTTTGTCAGGGTCATCCATCAGGTGGGAAGTGTTGGGGATAGTGATTGGGCTTTTTTCCTCTAGTTGGTTTGTGACTTGGCCGTAGGTCATCCCATCTTTTTCCACCCCTCATTTTCTTCAAAGACCTTGACTCTAACTAAGTAGATTTCAACAATTTTGATTTGAACGTTCTGTCTTGCAAATCACTCTGTGAGGCTCAGTAGTAGCTGCTAGTTGGAATGAGTGATGATAATGACTAATGATCATAAATGACTAATTTTGTTTCCTCTTCTTTAGTACTCAGGCTTTTGGCACTGGGGTATGGTTAATAACATGAATGATTCTTTTTGTGGTTGTGTTTGGCACCTCCCAACTGAAGGGAACCGAAGTGAACCAAAGGGGTTCACTGATGCCACAGTCTGTAGAGGGGTAGGTGCTCCTCTTAGCTCCCTGAGGTCTTTCCCAGTGAGAGCTGAACATTACAGCACAAGAAGCTGTTACCAGCTCTGCATTTGAACAGAGAGCTGAGAGATGGAGGTCAGGGGCTCCCTTTATACCTTTACTTTTGCCCCATAACGTATAGTCCTGTCTCTGTCTCCTCTTTACCCCTGAATTGTCAGATTATTGTGTTCTGATGTTTTGTTTTGGTCTGTACCCCCTGTTTAAAGAGATGCCCAGCTTCAAGGGATGTGCCTTGCATTAAGAGATCAGTTAGGTTTGTCCAGCCTCCCTTCTGGAGCCTTTTTTTCTTTTATCTTGGCTTAAACTTCACAGAATCATAGAACATTAGGAATTGGAAGGAACCTTGAAGGATCATCTAGTCTGATCCCCCTGCCAGAGCAGGATCCCCTAGATCCAGTCATTAGGAATTGGAAGGGACCTTGAAGGATCATCTAGTCTGATCCCCCTGCCAGAGCAGGATCCCCTAGATCCAGTCATTAGGGATTGGAAGGGACCTCAAAAGATCATCCAGTCCAATCCCCCTGCCAGAGCAGGATCCCCTAGGTCCAGTCACAGAGGAACCACATCTGATTTCTGTTACTGCTTGTCCTTTCTATAGACTTTGTTCCCTTCTTCATCTGAAGGAGAATCTTTTTTTCCAATTAAGTGATGGCTGCTGCTGCTCCTCATCCCGGGATTGAAATAGACTGACATTCTTTCCTCTGTTTCACCAGCACTGAATTCACACCATACAACAGAACCCCAAGCTCATACACTGTCAAGCAGAGACGCTCTCGCAGTGTGCTGACCTCTTTCTGTCACCTGCCACATTTTTCATGCTCAGCCTACAGCTGTGAAACTGATTTTGCCCCCCTTCTCTTCGAGCAGTGCAGTCCAACGACCGCTCCTCGGTTTGACGCGCGTCTCAATTCGCAGACCATCCTTGGACAGAAATGACATCGATAGCAGTGAGAGAAGAGTCTCTGTGAAAGTAGCAGCAGCTTTGCGTTGCCAGCTCTTCCAGTGGGTCTGAGACAATAACAGCCATGCTGCAGACTGTCTTTCGTCTGGATGGGCCTGTTCCAGAGCCTTCCCATCGACGGCAGGAGTACTGGATCGGGTTGTAGGGTAGCTACAGCCTGGCTTTGTGACTCACTATCACTGTCCAACGATCTTTGCCAGATCAGTCAGGTTTTCCATTAAAACATCCTCTGAGGAGAGCAGTGAGTGTTCAGCTAGCTGCTTGCTAGCAGAAACCTCTTACTTTCCACTTGTGCACATTCTCTTCCACCAAGAGGGGTTTTAGGTTGGATAATTCTGTGAGTGTTGTACTGAGAGCTGAAAACATCCACTTCAGCCTTCACTAGCTAGAGCTGCCTGTTGTGTTTGGGTGTCCCTTTTGTCCTTTCCAGAAGTTTCTGTGTTGTTACCTGAAATGAGATAGAGCTGATATTACAGGAGCACAAGATGCAGGCTGTATTTCCAGAGACTCTTCCGTGACAGCAGCTGCTGTTGTGTGGCTGGTTGACCTGGGACTACATAAATATGACAGTCAAATACTTTTAGCTTAACACCGTAGCAATAAACACAAGAGCTATGACACTGTAAAGAAGGGTTTGTGATGAGCTAAGCATGCAGTTCATTAGAGAGCAATAAGACTCTTTTTAGTGTTAGAACACAAGATATTCCTGCCTCTTCCCATCTCATTTCCAAAGGTCCTTTTTTGGGAGGCTTGTGGGTTTTTTTTCTATTAGTTTCTCTCTGGAGAACCAGAGCTGAGTTTTGCAGTCTGATTTGTGCTTTATTAAAGTTGTTTTGTTGCCTGAAATGATTTTGGGTGTGAAATGAATCCACCCATGTAACACACCTCCTGCCACTCTGTGTTGGTTCCTTATCTGCTCATCTGTCCATACAAGGCAGTTCAGCCCCAGGAAGGAAGAGGATTAATTACTGTCCAAACAAATCAGTGTGCTGGGCACAATTTCTTTCCAGCCTCTTGCTCTAACAGGGAGGAACATGTGCAGAGCTATGGAAGGTGTCAGAGCACTGGAAGGGGCTGCCCAGGGTGGGGTTGTGGAGTCTCTGTCTCTGGAGACATTTAAAACCCACCTGGACTTGTTCCTGTGGGACTGAGTGGTTCTGCCGTGGCAGGGGGATTGGACTAGATGACCTCTCGAGGTCCCTTCCGATCCCTAATGTTTGGTGGTTCTGTGGTTGTTTTCATGGAAGTCAGGAGAACCCTCGCTGGTCAACCCTGGCAACGTAGACTTTCACTTCTGAAAGGGAATTGTGTCTGAACAGAGAGAAGTTGAGATGGATGGGCTGAAGGCTCAGAGCACACCATGTTGAGCTCAGGACATGGGTGGAAAGAACTTCCTGCATCTTTGTGCTCAGAAGAAGAAAAATGAGTAAACAACCAATGACTAGCAGTTTGCAGTTTTGCTGCTGTCTGCTCCTCCTGTTGTTTTTCTTCCTCTGTGTGCTCTAGGAATTCTGTTGTAGAGCTGTGAGGAATAATCAATTAATGCTTAGAAAGCAATTCTAATGATTCCCAGTTTGCACATGAATAAACAGGCTGCAGCTTAGGTGACTGAGTCACAATCACTTTCTGAGCCTGATAGGGCATGGGCAGCAACAAAGAGCCAGCTCAGCACTTGTGCTCTAATTGCTGTTTTGCCAGAAAAGTTGAGGCTGAAGATCAAACAGACAGAGATGAGTTATGAAGCTCTCTGAATGGAAACCACTGGGCACTGTTTAAAAAAAAAAAATAATTAAAGAAAAATAAATCACCACACGCTGCAGTGATTTCACAAGTGCTACATAGCCTTGAGGCCTCACAGGATGACTCTGGGTCACACCAAGGACAGGATCCAGGTGTGGTAATTCTAGTGCTGTGTCTAAGAACAAGACCATCTCTCCTCCCTCTGCAAATTGATGTTGTTATAGAGTAACTTCCTGTGTATTTTCTTACCACAGAATCGCAGAACCATTCAGGTTGGGAAAGACCCTTGGGATCATCCAGTCCAACCATCAACCCTACTCTACAAGGTCACCCCTAAACCAGATCATCTTTTCAACACATCGAGGGATGGGGACTCAACCATCTCTCTGGGCAGCCCATTCCAGTGCCAAACTGTGGAATACCTTCCTGTGTAAGTCCATCTGTGATATTTTTGTGTGTTCAGCCTGACACTTGGTTAATGTGGAAAGGTCCTGTTTGTGTGTCTCAGGTCTCATAATGTCTTGTTCTAACTGGGAAGGGTCTCGTAATGTCTTGTTCTTACTGGGAAATTCACAGCTTCAGTTCTGTCCAGGTACTGTGATCACAGAACATTAGAGATTGGAAGGGACCTCAAAAGAACATCTACTCCAGTCCCCCCACCACAGCAGGATCCCCTAGATCCAGTCACACAGGAACACATCCAGGTGGGTTTTAAATGTCTCCAGAGAAGGAGACTCCACAACCCCTCTGGGCAGCCCCTTCCAGTGCTCTGTCACCCTCACTGGGAAGAAGTTCCTTCTCATATTGATGTGGAACCTCCTGTGTTCCAGCTCACACCCATTGCTCCTCATCCTATCATTAGATCCCCTACTGATGTTGTCCATGGTTGTGTATGTCCACCAAGGAAGTGCCTTTGATACTGTGTTCAGACAGGAGGTGATATCATGGTCACTCGTTTCTCCTCTGGGAATGAAAGCGTTACCATGATATAAAACCAGGTTCAGGATGAAGTTCCTCCTTCGTGTCTGGGGATGTACTTTTGATCTTTGAAGACATGCAGAGCCCATATAACTGCAGAAGGACAAGCACAAGCCTTGCTGTCCTGCTTCAGCTAAACAGAGAGCTGGTTTGGAGTCCTCCAGGGTCATTTTAATTTTAGGGCTGGTGCCTGAAGCAGGAAGAAAACAGTTTGATCTGTAGGTTCTGCATTGAGCTTCCAGTGTTGGCAGCCAAAAGCAGCTGCCTTTGACATGCAGGCCAGTTCAACCAATGGAAAAAGGCAGCTGGGCCAGTGGTTTGCCATATTGTGAGTGTTGCTGAAGCAGAGCTCAGTTCCTTGTCTGTCACAGAGCTGATTTACTTTTGATCTCTTCATTCTATACTTGACATTCCAGCTGCTTTTCTGTGTGTTTATTTAACATCAGGCTTTTTCTCTCCCTGCTTTTTCAGGGTTTTCATTTTTCCCTGTTTCTGTGAAAAAATCCATCTTGGAGACACTTGTTGCCCTGTTCTCTGTTCTGTTTTGAGCCTCTGCCAGCTGCTGCTGCTGCTGCCAGTGGATAAAATGAACTGAGTCACCACTTTGTGAATTTTGCAGTTGCTCGTGGGGTGGCAGAGCCAGGGCCATCATGAACAAATCAAGCAACCACAACAAAGGCCAGAACACGAACGCTGGGACCTAACCTCAAAGCATGTGCTGCAGCCCGATGAGGTGACAGCCAGCAACATGCATGCCGAAGGCCCTCAGCACATGGCTCAGTCTCAGTCCTGCTTTAACCACATCAGAGGAGTGCACCTCACCCAGCTCTGCATTGGGGCAGAGAGTGGAAAAGAAAGGTGGCAGTGACCAAAGGACCTTTGCCCTCCTTCCAGAATGAATTTATCAGAGCAGAGCAGCAGGTAAGAGATAATTGAGATGAAATGCTCACAGTTATGGAAGACAGCAAAGCTGCAGCTGGAGAGAGGGGCACGAGATACACAAGAGAAAGCCCAGACTGGCTCCTGCTCTGCACTGTCTTGGGCTGTGGGCCCCAGGGATGGCTTTGCCTTGTTTCAGCTGGGCCAGGCCGGTTGGGCTGTTCTCTAGATCAGCCCCATTTCCCTGCAGTGGTGGTGGCTGCTTGGTGTCATCACAGCACTTACTCTGCCTGGGCTTTGAGCTCTACCTGCTTCCCTGAAATTGTCAGCACTGACTTGCTCTCAGCAGCTGTGGTTCCTTGTCTCCTGTGCTTTCCATGTCCTACCTCTAGGAAAAACTATATCAGGAATGAAGTTCTCTCTCTTTTGGGCTCTTCACACCTCTGTCTGCTGGGACTAGAGCTTGGCACAAGGTGATTTATACCCTGTGTGTCAGCAGTGATTGACTAAACGCAGGGTTAATGAGGATGGTGATGGTGGAGCTTTTGTTTTGCAGCTGTTGCTTGGTCAGGGTCTCTCCTCTGCTGCCAGCAGAGACGTGGAGGCATTTAATGTAACCTGGGTGATGTACTTTGAGTTTGGTGGGTTTCTTGGCCTGAGCAGATGGGGAATTACTATGGCAACCTGTGATAAAGGGGCTTAGAATTCCAAACTCTCCCTTAGTTTCACTTTGGCCAATGGACAACTGCAAACTGGTATGACTGGCTTGGAGCTTCAGGTTTCAGGCACCTCCCTGACTTCACTTTTGGTTTGCTTGGAAGGAGACACATGGCGCTGGATTGAACACGACTGCCATCTTGCTCTGGGAACATGGTGAATGGAGAGAGACAGAAAGAGTGGTGCTTCAAAGGTCAGCAGAAGAAAGGTTTCATCTGGGTTCCATTGTTTGCTGAAACGGAGAAGGTTCTTCCCTCATTTGTGGCCACAGGAATCAGCACTGGCTCGGAAGCGCATGGAACAGAGAGCTGGGCTTTGAAATGCCTGCTGGCACTGAGGGATGTGTCCATGGGCTGAACTGACTCCACATTTCCACGAGGAGCAGGAACTGTGGCACTTCTCCTCTCTTTGAGGGGCTGGAGATTGCAGTGTGGCTCAGTTATGGGGGAACATGTGATTGATCTCCTTGTGTCTTGTGTGAGGTGAATCAAATGTGTCTTCTTGGGTGACAGGGTGCTGGAAGGGGCTGCCCAGGGGGGTTGTGGAGCCTCCTTCTCTGAAGATGTTTAAAACCCTCCTGGATGTGTTCCTGTATGACTGGATCTAGGGGATCCTGCTGTGGCAGGGGGATTGGAGTGGATGATGTTTTGAGGGCCCTTCCAATCCCTAATGTTCTATGAATCTTTGTTTTTTCCCCAAATTGAGTTCATTTTGGTTTTGCCTGCAATTTTTAAGTGGCTTTTGAATGCACCTTGTTTTGTTCTGGTTTCATCCCAGCAGCACATTAACCACACTAACGGATTAATTTACTTGCATCTTGGGATAAACCCTTGGCACTGAGTATTGGGGCTCTGTGGGTACCTCTAGGTTCGCTCACTGCTGTTGATGTTCTGTTTTATTGTGGGGGGACAGGAAAAAAGCTGAATTGTGCTCAATCCCATCTGCAAGCAGAGGACTGGACTGTATCAGTGTGTCACTGAAAAGATCCTGGTCTGGTTGGCTTATAATAGCCCTGCACTCAAAAGATTTTTCATCCTCTAGCCCTGATGCAAAAGGGAAATGGGTTCCTATTTGCATTGTCCCCACAGTGTTTGTGTAATTAATGTACGTGGGGGGTTCTCCCTCCCCCACCCTCTCCCAAGGTAAAAAATGACCTTGTCAAAACTTAGATTACAAAATCTTAGTTACTAAGCAATGGGTAGGGCCCCACTGGGATGGCATCCTGGCTCCTGAAATGGTATGTATAGTAAAAACTAATAAAAATGGTGTCAGAGGCTCTCAGGCTTCCAAGTCCCCTGCTGTGTGACCCCCTGATCCCAATTTATTAGCTGAACCCAGGGAAGCAGACAAACCTTGCTGGCTCCAGACTGTAGGCTCCAAGAAAGGAAATAATGCGAGCGCAGGAGCAGCGGCTCCAGAGCAGGAGGATGGAAGGAGGGAGGGAAATCCTGGTGGAAAGCGGGGGGGGGTTGAACCTAGGGCTAGAGGGAGCCACTGGCAAGAGTCACCTGAGCAGGATAGGGAAGGTAAACCTGCCCCGTGATAGCTCCGTACCTTGGTGTGCAGATGCTGTAAACATGTCAGGATGGGGAGGAAGGGGGTGGGTTGAGCGGGGCTTGGATTGAGGCAACTGGCCAAAGTTGTTTCCTTTCATGTGTTAGCGGTGTGCCTGGGTTTGAGATCACCTTGTGCTGCTGATGGAGGATTTAGCAGCTGGGGGTGGCAGATGAAGTGGCAAAGAATGTGCCCTGTGGGTCACGGGGGATGCTCCTACCCCCATCCTGCTCCCCAACAGCCAGAATTTTCTCTTTAAAGCATTAGAGGTGCTGCAGCTCATCGTATTCCCTCCGTGGTGTGCAGTGCACAGCACAGTTCAAGCGGGTTGTAGCAGGGAGAGTGTGATTTCTTTTTTTCCTTTCCTTTTATTCCTTTTTGGTTTTCACTCTTGAAAAGCTGCCAGAGCAAAGTGATATTGATGAGGATGGCTCACTTCGATTAGCGCCGTCTGGCTAAGGAACAGTCACCCACAGCCTGTTTCCCTCCCCCTTTACTGCCTTGGACAAGGAGCCTCAGTATTTTCTCTGCTTTCAGCACTTGTCTGTCTGTTCTGCACTTCTAATCTGGGCCCAAATCAAGCTTAAGTAGGAGGAAGAAGGGTGACAATAACCCTCCTTGTTTAATGCCAGCATTTGAAGTGCTCCGGCTTCCCGGGGGTGATGCTATCAGGAGGGGGTGATGCTATCAGAAGGAGGTGCTGCACTTCTTTAAAGCCATGATTGTGCAGTAGAAGGGCTGAGGATGGAATTGAAGGGATGGAGGCTGTGTGCAAGGTAAGCATACAGCAGGAGAGCTGGACTTTTCCCACTCTTCATACATGCATCTTTTTCCATTTGGAAATGTACCTGGGGTTTCCTGAGGAAGGACTGGCCCAGTGTTGATCCTGCTGTGAGAGCCTTAATGTCTGTTTCTAAGAGCAGACAAAAGGACAGTCCCACAGCTTTGGCTACTTGGCTTGTATCAGAAAGGTTGTGACTACATTGCTGCTTACGTGGAGGTAACCTGGAGACTTCCCCCTGAATGCAAGAACACAGGATCACAGAGCACTAGGGATTGGAAGGGACCTCAAAAGATCATCCAGCCTAATCCACAGCAGGATGAGTACAGATGGCAAATTTGGGGGCTGGAGAAATGTGTGTACATGGGTTTGCTCCTTGATGCTGTTAGGAAATAGGCTGTGGCTCTATAAATCTGGGTTTTCCTGGCTCTGTTTTGCTGCTTTTTAAATCACTGCCAGGGTCGTTGCTTGAAACAACCACATAACCTGCCTGTAGTGTAGCTGAACGTAGGAATTCTGAAGTGTTGTCTAAAGGAAAGCAATGTGACATCCTCCCCCTCAGTCTCAATCTGACAGCAAGCAGAGGTCCCTGGTAGGGAATCAAAGTACCACCTTCTCCCCTGGCTACACACTGCAAGTGAAGAGAGCCCAAACCTGTATGCAGATGTGCTCAGGCATTGCTGTTGGTTTGGAAAGGAACCTGAAATGCTGCTGATGGGCAGCTTGGTGTTTGCCTCTCTGCTCTGCAGCAAAATCTGTGTGAGTGATGGCTGCTTCTCCAGGAGCAGAGGCTGGGGAGGAAGAGGAGCATGACTGGAAGTGATGCTGCACAACAGGCTTCAGAGTGCCGGGCATTTCCTCTCTTCCCAGTGAGGCTGTAGATGATGCTGTAGCTCCTACAGCCATGTGCTGTATCCATGTGACTGAAAACAGAGGAGGAGGTACAGGTGGGCTTCCTCCTGCATGACCTTCAGTAAGAATCAGCCTCAAACAGAAAGGGGCATGTGTTAGGCTTTCATCAGGATACACACTGTGGGTGGATGCACAGTGCAGCTGTGTCACAGAATCACACAGAACATTAGGGATTGGAAGGGACCTCAAAAGATCATCTAGTCCAGTCCCCCCACCACAGCAGGATCCCCTAGAACATATCCAGGTGGGTTTGAAACGTCTCCAAAGAAGGCAACCCCACAACCTTCCTGGGCAGCCCGTTCCTACAAGTGCTTCCTCTACGAGTGCTGTGGTGTGGTTCAGTTGTGGTGCAGCCTCAGCATCCACAATTTAAGGGCAACAGTCCTTTTGCCTCAATGATGTGTTAAAGCAGTGCAGGGGTGTTGAGTCTGAGCTCTCCTCGATGTGGAACCCCTCGTACCCTTGAGCAAGCTGAATTCATGGCGTGGCCTCTGCCATCAAGGCCGAGGAATCACTCCTCTCAAGGTAAGCTGCAATTCTCTGCGCTGCTGGGTGACTTTTCTCTTGTCATCACGGGCAGTGTGAAAGGAGCTTGGGTCTGAGGAGAAATTATTTTGCAAGAGGTCATGGGAGAGTGAGAAAAATTAACGATCACGTTGTGCCCTCTGGAATGTGCTGCGGGATGAAGATCTGGATAGTGATATCTTCACTTTCCTTACTTTCTCTTTCTTGCTGATGATTCAGAGCAGAAGTGACCTGGGTCATTTTATGTCAGACAAGATGCTGGGCTGATCTGAAACAAAAGGAGAGAAGTGAGTTGCTGTTTCTAGTGCCTCTGTGGTTCATTTGAATGGAAGCCCAGTCTTGCCAGCTCATGCTTTGATCATCAGTGCTGCAGTGCATGGTCCTTTCTTATAGCTCCAGGTCTTGAGTAATGGAAGGTCTTAAAACATCTTGTACCCAACTCTCCTCTTACTCCATAGGCTTCATTATTTCTAAGGAAATATAGGAAATGTGACCCCGGTGTTACCCTCAGGACTGAGTCAGTGGAAGGCAAAGGATGGAGAACTGGCTCAGATTGTGAAGAGAAGAGGTAGGGAGATACAGCTTGGATAAAAAGATATGGGAAAAAAGGGGTTTCAGTGTTGCTGGCTCCAACCTGGAACAGTGCAAGAGAACTTCCAGGATCTGGACCTGAAAAGGAGCTTTAAGTCACCTATTTGTAGCTGCATGGATCGAGCTAGATGGGTGGGTGTTTGCAGAAGTGCCTTGGAGATCTGCATTGCAGGTGTGAAGGCAGGAGAGCAGCTTTTGTGGGGCTTTACCAGCACTGTGGTCTTGTTCAGGTTTGTGTAAATCCAGGGGGAATGTTTGTCCTGTGTGAACAGATGGTGCCTTCCTGTATGGTGCACCAACCCAAAATATGTGAAAAGTGATCCTCTTGTGCCTTCTCAGCCTCAAAGTAAAAATAAGGGTTTGTTTTGGGTTCTTCACTCTCTTTTTTTCCTTACTTTTCTTAACACTCAGCCTTGATGAAGAGGAAAAAAATTTAAACCTCAGTTCTCAGCAGAACACTGAAGTATCCTTGCAGGGACCAAAGCAGGGTACGTGCCTACCTGTGGTGAACAATGTGTTTGGTGACTGCCAGTGCTGTTGGATGTTCAAGTGCAGGGTGAACATCCCCACACAGAAAGGACATTAAGTCCAGCGCAGAGCCATGAAGATGATGAAGGGAGTGGAACGTCTTTCTTATGAGGAAAGGCTGAGGGAGCTGGGTCTCTTGAGCTTGGAAAAAAGGAAACTGAGGGGTGACCTGGAATAGAGGAGGTTCCATATGAATGTGAGAAGGAACTTCTTCCCAATGAGGGTGCCAGAGTACTGGAACAGGCTGCCCAGGGGGGTTGTGAAGTCTCCTTATCCGGAGAGGTTTAAAACCCACCTGGATGTGTTCCTGTGTGACTGGATCTAGGGGATCCTGCTGTGGCAGAGGGGATCGGACTGTGTGATCTTTTGAGGTCCCTTCCAATCCCTAATGTTCTGTGATTATGGGGAAGGGTGGCTACCACTGCTAAGGCGATCCCTCCTGCCTCACCCACGTGTAAGGTGCTCTGGGGAATGGAAGCAGCTGGCTGCTGTCCTCTTGTGATGGCACCAGCTCCCAAACCTTGCACTGCAGAGCATGTGCTGCCTGGTGGATGGCAAAGTACCCTCTTTTGCTTTGGAGTGTGAGATGCAACAGTCAAAGGGCTCTACTCTGCTCTGGGGAGGTTCATTTCAGCTGCATTTTTGATTGTAAATCTAAATGTTTCTTTTTTAAACAAGAATAATTTCCTTGATTTAGTTGTACAACCCTTTTTTTAAATTCTTTTTTTTTGTTAAATTGAATTTAAAAGAATTTTTAATGAATCTTTTGATTGAAGGAATTTTTAATGTTTTCATTTTAATTTTTAAAAATAATTATTTATTATTTTTAGTTGAGCCTCATTTAGTTGAGGCAGGATTTGAAACCCCTGGTCTAAGCCACTTCAAACAGTAAGGGGTAAAACCAGAGGGCAAAGCTGAGCTTGTGGAAGAGGGAGCAGTGATGTTATCGGTGCAAACTCCACTTCACATTCCCAGCCAGAACTTGCCACCTTCCTACAGAGGTGTGGAGATCTGTAGAGATAAGAGGGGCAGAAAAGCCAAAACAAGGGCAAAACCAATTCCTGGTTCCTCAAAGGCTGAAGGGGAAGGGAGCATCTAGCGATCAGCCTATCGAGCCTTGGATCTATAAATAAAGGTACCGGTTTTATTCCCTTTGGGGCCCCATTGTCCAAAAGGCTTCTTTTCCCCTTGTCAGCCAGAGACAGATAGACGTGGCCTGTCTGAGTGAGAAAAGAGCCCGTGCCCCTTTCCCAGGGCTTGTCGTAGCCGTGGGGATGTGGGTCTGACAGGGAAAGGTGCACTTCAAATGGACCTTTTCAGGAAGTGAACTCATTGTCACTTAAAATAATCAGATGATTTACAGTGTGTGTTTATAACTCTGCCTTTCTGCAGATAGCTGCTTCAAAGATATCAGAAGAGACTGGTCATGTACTGGAAAAGTGATGATGCATTTCGTACGGGGTCCAAGTGAAACTGGTCGGTTACTCGTTTTTATGCAACTCTAGTAAATTGTATTTCACAGAATCACAGAGTCACAGAACATCAGGGGTTGGAAGGGACCTCGCAAAATCATCCAGTCCAATCCCCCTGCCACAGCAGGATCCCCTAGATCCAGTCGCACAGGAGCACATCCAGGTGGGTTTTAAACATCTCCAGAGGAGACTCCACAATCCCCCTGGGCAGCCCCTTCCAGTGCTTAGAAAGGAGGGGCTGGAGGGTTTGAAGAGGGACAAAGCCTAACCGTTGTGTACTAGAAAATTAAGTTAGAAATATGGGTGGCCTCAGCCTCTTCATAACAGATCATTTCTGCTAAGACTTGTGAACTTGTTTCTCTTTTTAGAGCAGTCTTCAGGGTTGCTAGTTGTGCAGGTATCAGGACCAGCTGCTGACTCAGATCCTGGCTGGATGATTTTGCCATTGGTTCTGCAAAGACTCCAGAGAGTGGCCAGGCACTGGGATGGGCTGCCCAGGGTGGTGGTTGAGTCCCCATCTGTCAATATGTTTAAAAGTCACTTAGATGTAGTGTTGGGGGACCTCATTTAGGGGTGAACTTATAGGGTGGATGGTTGGACCTGATGATCCCAAGGGTCTTTTCCAACCTGAATGATTCTATAATTCTGTGTAATGAAATGATCTTATTTTTACTAATGATCTTATTTTCTGCTGTGCAAAGTCCTCGATGCTGAACCAAATCACTGCGAGAAAGAGATTTACAAGAGGAGATGGAAATGAGATCTCCTCCCACTGTCGCCCCAGTTGTCAGAGGGGTATGAAATGTGCTTTGTTAGAGCTCAAGAAACGATGGAAAAACATGTTGTGTTCTTTTTGCCAAGTTCTTCTATTCACTTTGTAGTTAAAATGAAAAGGCTGAGATTTGCTGGTAGGCAAACTATGGGATGGTTTGAAAGGCCTTGCTGTGCAGCCTAGAGTTTTCACAACAGAGATTTTGGTTGTTGCATTTCTAATTAGAGTAGCCGTGAAGGTTTTACATCAGAAACAAAAGGAAGGGCAAAGCAGCTTAGAGCTGCAGAAGGTAGCTGTGGAGACCTGGGCAACCTGAAATCAGAGTTCAGCAGATTCACTGCTGCTTCATGAAAGTCACATCTGTGAGTCAGCAGAACGAGCTCTTCTCTCATGTCAAAATGTTCATCTTGGAGACGTTCAGGCTGTGTCAGTTCCCAGCTTGGGGCTGAGGCCGAGCACACGGGTCCTGTCGATGCTTTGTGGTGGTGGCCACAGGAGCTGAGGATGGAGTGCTCTGCCTCTCACTGTGGTGATTCATCAGGAGCTGCTCTGCACAAGCCCACGGCTGCAGCTTGTTCAGGCGCCTGGCACAGGCTGTGCTCGCCCTCCTGCTCGTACGCATGAACAGGAGCAGCCAACCCTTTGTCATAAAAAACTCCCTCTTTATTTTAACACCATGGAATCACTCCAGGCTTCTGACTTAGTCTGTCAGCCTTTCCCTGGCAAAGAACCTCACCTCCCCAGCAGAGTGACTCAGGATGCTCGTCTTGCTGGCTAAGGCTTTCTCTCCCTTTCTCCATGTCACTGTATATCCTCTCCATCCCTTCTAGCCCCTGCTTCTGAACATTTTTAGCAGCAGAGCTCGTTGGGAAACACCACCACCTTCTTCAGTGTTTATCTGTCTCTGACTGGCTCCTCTGAGCTGCGCCTTGCTGATCAGAATCTCAAACAAGCTCCTTCACCCGCTCACGCAGCACCGAGGCGATCAGCGCTCAAATCCCTGAGATCTCTCCTTCTTCACAGAGGTTAAAGAGAATAATTTTGGAAACTTCACCTTTCCACCAAGTTAAAAGGGAGGAGATCAATGGGGTCTGTGCACTCTGGATACAGAGCCCTGAAGGTTATGTTCCCAGCCTCCTGACAGCAGCCAGGCTGCTGAGCCCTTCCAGTGCTGCCTGCGTGTGTCTCATCTGGAAAGGTTCAGGAAGAAGCACGTGGGTGAGAAATGTGGGACTGCCTTGGGTAGGAGGGTCCGCAGGAAATGTGGACAAATGTCTTTATTGACAGAACAGTCAGGGATTGGAACAGGCTGCCCAGGGAGAGGCTGGAGTCACCATCCCTGGAGGTGTTATGGAACGTGTAGATGTGGCACTGGGAATCTAAAGATTCCAGGCATGAACTTGGAGCTCAAAAGATCGTCTAGACCAATCCCCCTGCCCAGAGCAGCATCACCTGGACCAAGTCCTTTTAGTGAAGAAATCTTTCCTGAGGTCTAACCTAAACTTCCCCTGGTTCAAATGCTGTCTCCTCTGTTCAGGTTAACGTCAGGTCTGATCAGCAGAGGGTAGAGCAGGGGACCCGAAGGCAGAAATATGGTTTCTGTTTCAGTCAGTGTCTCTGCAGCACACTCTTTGAGAGGGTTGGTGGGTGATGCATGTCCCACAATCCAAGGGAAGTGTTAGAGGTAGTCAAGAGAAAGAGGAAAGACGTGATCTGATACCCACTGACCTCTCTTGTGTAGACCTATCCCCCCCTTCTCTAGGGTACCCTGAGAAACTCAGCCTGCCACAGAAGGGCTGTTCTCAGAGCATCTCCCCCAGCCCTTTTCTTCGCTTTCCTGTAGTCCCAGATCAGTTTAGGAATGCTCACTTTTATCTCCCTGCCTGGTTTCCACAGCCCCACTGACACTGAAGCAGCGAGGGAAATCTCGTGTTAGCAGCTGGGCAGTGGAAGCTGAGCTCAGTCCAGCTGCAGGCAGCTCAGCCTTCGTCCCTCCTTGGGTTTTGCGTTCGGGCTTCTTTTTCCACAACCACGGCCATTTCTTCAGAAGCAGCTGACACCTTAGTCACAAGATCAGAGTCACGGATCCACCAAAGCTCTTAATACCTAGTTGTATGTTTGTGTGTGCATTTTCTTTTTCAGGGTCAGTACATACTTCAAGGGTGGAGTAACAGTTTGTCCAAGAGTCAACAGTCCGGAGGGAGCCAACTGATCTAGCAGCCAAGGCTTGTGCTGTTTCCTTGAGGTTTGGGGGGTGAGTTCCTTGCCTGTCCTCTTATATAAAAGCAGAGCAAATTGTCAGAATAAACACATTTTTAACTAGATGACACCATCTGTCAGAACTTCAGAGAAGCTCATTGGCTGGAAAAGAGATCAAGGCAACTGGGGATTTGGATGACCTGACTGAGGCGCTGGGACTCAAAGGTTCTTTTTCATTCACTGCAGATAGTAAAGGCTTTTCCTTTTCTGTTCTGGGTTTTTTCCAGTAAAGCAAGAAACAAAGAAAATATAATCTCCTCCTTCCTCCGGGCAGTTGATCTGGAATCAGACTCCTATTTTATAATTTGTATTTATTTGTTTTCCCAAGGACAGATTGCTACTGGGTCTGAGTCCTTGCCTCAGCTTCCTGGAGAAGGAGCCACTGTGCTGCTCTGCTGCCTGGGGTTCTGCTTCACAAGACGGTGGTTCCTTTCGGTGAACTCTGGTCATCTGCTCGACTACGGCAGCTTTGGTGAGGCCACATCTGGAATCTTGTGTCCAGTTCTGGGACACTCCATTTCAGAAGAACACAGAGCTGCTGGAGAGAGTCCAGCACAGAGCCACAGAGATGGTGAAGGGAATGGAGCATCTCCCTGCTGAGGAAAGGCTGAGGGAGCTGGGGCTCTGGAGCTTGGAGAAGAGGAGACTGAAGTTTGACCCCATGAATGTTGATCAATATGTGAGGGGTGGGTGTTAGGAGGATGGATCCAGGCTCTGCTCAGAGGCCGCCGATGATAGGACAGGGGGCACCAGCTGTGAGCTGGAACAGAAGAGATTCCACATGAATATGAGAAGGAACTTCTTCCCAGTGAGTGTGACAGAGGACTGGCAGGGGCTGCCCAGGGGGGTTGTGGAGTCTCCTTCTCTGGAGACATTTAAAACCCACTTGACCATGTTCCTGTGTGACTGGATCTAGGGGATCCTGCTGTGGTGAGGTTATGGGACTGGATGATCTTTCGGGGTCCCTTCCAATCCCTAATGTTCTCTGTGATTTAATCAGTCCTGCCCAAGGAGGGAGCTCTGGCAGGAATTCCAGGGAGAAGAAGAAAAGCCTGGAGAATTTCTTTTCAGATGAGCTGTGTGACATTTCAGCATGGTTCCCTGGCCATGTGGTAAGAGAGGTCCCTGCAGCTGTTCTTGCTCCAGAGGTGCCATCAAGACCCTTCCAGGCCATTCCTGGGCATGGTTAGGTTTGCAGGTTTCCCTGGGATCACCCTAGTGCTGGTGCTGAGTTGTCCTTTCCTGTGCATCCTCAGAGCACCAGGGCACTGTCTGCAACCAGCACAGAGGAGCTGTCTGTGCAATTTACAGGCAGCGATTGTTATTCCAGAGCAAAGAGAGGAGATGGAAAGAGGCTGTGATCCAGCTAGGAGTTGGCTAGACTCGTTCTTGGACTGTTTTCCACGCTGTGGTTATCCTTATCTGCATCTGGGAACTGGTGTGTGTTGTGTGTGTGTGTAAGAGCAAGCGGATGTGTGAAGTGTTCTGGCAGTCAGAGGTCTCATTTTCCCTTCAGTATAATTCAGCCTGATTGGATTGTTATTGACAGGCTGAGAACCTGCGAGGGTTCTTACATCTCTGTGGAAAAGCATCTGTCAGTTCCTCTCCTCCCTTCTGCCTGGAAGGATCACAGAGCTGGAAATGGGAAGGACCTTTCAGGCTGCAAATCCAGCTGTGCCGTAAGGCTGTTGGGAAGGAGCGATGTGCCCGCCAGCTGACCAGCGGTTTGACGGTGTCTGTGGAGCTTTGAGCCTGTTAACAGCAGTTTGGAACAACTAGGGCTTCCCTGACAAGGTGGGGAGAATGAAAAAAGAAACAAGCCACAATAAAACCCTCAAAACAGAACTGCTGTGTTTTGCTGGATGATTCCCATCCTGCCGGTCATCGCTACCGAGTTACTGGCAGTGCCCGGGTGACCGGTGCAAAACAGGGGAGGGTAGACAGATCCTGACTTGTTCTGACTGGACAGGCTGGAGAGTTGGGCAGGGAGGAAGTGAATGAGCTGTAACTATGAACTGTAACCCCTGACTGGGTGGACATGGGCAGCGTGGAGTCTGGCATCTGGGCAAGAACAACCCCAGGTACCAGTGTAGGCTGGGGACTGACCTGTTGGCGAGCAGTGTAGGAGAAAGGGACCTGGGGGTCCTGGTGGCCAGCAGGATGATCATGAGCCAGCAATGTGACTTTAGTGGCCAAGAGGGCCAATGGCATCCTGAGGTGGATCAGAAGGGGGGTGGTTAGTACAGAGAGAGAGGGGTTCTCCTTCTCCTCTACACTGCCCTGGTGAGACCACATCTGGAATCTTGTTTCCAGTTCTGGGCTCCTCAGTTCCAGAACTGCTGGAGAGAGCCCAGCACAGAGCCACATGATTCTATGATTCTATGAAGGGAGGGGAGCATCTCCCTGCTGAGGAAAGGCTGAGGGAGCTGGGGCTCTTGAGCTGGGAAAAAAGGAGACTGAGCAGTGACCCCATGAATGTTGATTAAATATGTGAAGGGTGGGTGTCAGGAGGATGGAGCCAGGCTCTGCTCAGTGGCATCTAATGATAGGACAAGGGACAATGTGTGTGAGCTGGAACAGAGGAGGTTCCACATCAGTATGAGTAGGAACCTTTTCGTGGTGAGGGTGACAGAGTGATGGAAGGGGTTGTCCAGGGGGGTTGTGGAGTCTCCTTCTCTGGAGACATTTAAAACCCACCTGGACATGTTCCTGTGTGACTTGATCTAGGGGATCCTGCTGTGTCAGGACTGGATGATCTTTGGAGGTTCCTTCCCATCCCCAATGTTCTGTGATTGTGTGACTGCAGCAGGTCAGAAATGTGTGTGTGATCTTTTATATCGCTGGTTGTTCAAGGTGAAGCAAACACCTGTGCAGTACTGTGTAGGTACCTGCTGAGCTGCTCCCACCGCAGTGTCTGCAGTCCTGGGGTGTCTGTACCCATCAGCAACCACTTAGCCTCTTAAAATATGAAATGCTGCAGCTGCAGAAGTCACCTTGCAGTTGACTGGCAGGGCTCTTCTGAAGACTTTGAATGGACCCAGAGGAAGGTAACCTGAGATCTTGCCGTAAGCCTTTCGATTCAGAATCACGTTTGGTTGATGTTTTACCCGCGATGCCTGGTGGAAGCAGACTGGAAGGGAATGCTGTCACTCTCTTCAGACTGAGCTGCTCAGCTGTTGGCGTTAGCTGGTGTGGTTGAGACTTAGTCTTCTTGCATCAGCTGTGCTGCTTCTAAATTAGCTGAAGAAGTCCAGGCAGGGCCACTCTGACACTGTTCTGTTTTAAACGTGCACCAGGTGTTATAGATGTTCTTGACTGTTCCTGTTGTTTGACATGAAGATGCCACAAGATGCAAATGTGGCACCTTATAGTGTACTGGTGGTGGGAGAATGATCCCACCTCTGCCTGCCTTTAGCTGGGTGTGGGAGCAGTTGTGTCCTTGTGATCTAAGTAGCTTTGTTGTTACTGGGGGCAGTGCTGAGCCCCTCTCTTCAAGAAAGACATTGAGGTGCTGGAGCGGGTCCAGAGGAGCAATGAGGCTGGGGAAGGGACTGGAGGGAAAGGCTGGTGAGGAGAGGCTGAGGAAGCCTGGAGAAGAGGAGACTCAGAGGGGACCTTCTCCCTTTCTCCAGCTCCCTGAAGGGAGGTTGTAGTCAGTTGGGGTCAGGCTTTTCTCCCAGGAAACTAGTGACAGGATGAGAAGGCAGAGCCTGAAGCTGCCAGGAGAGGGCTAGGTTGGATGTTAGGAAGCCCTTCCTCACAGAAACAGTGATCAGAGCCTGGAATGGGCTGCCCAGGCAGTGGTGGAGACTCCATCCCTGGAAGTGTTTAAGAACAGACTAGCTGTGTCCCTTAGTGCTCTGGTCTGATGTGTTGATGTTAGGTCCTGGGCTGGGCTGGATGATCTTGGAGGTCTTTTCCAGCCTTGGTAATTCTGTGGAACAGAAGTAAAATATCTAACTTCACGGGACAGCTTCACAGTTGGAGAAACAAATGAAAAAAGAAATGACAGCAACTCAGAAACTGAAGCAGAAGTTGGTTGTTGTCAGTGGGAGATCCTTGGGCAGTCCCTAGAACCAAGTTGTTAGACCTTCTTGCCTTTGTGCACCATCTTCTGCCTCAGAAACACCTGCATTCCCAGCTGCATTGCTGCCTGTTAAAGCAAATAATGTGAGCATATGGTTTGAGCCCTGAGACTCAGAGGGTGGAAGCATGTACCTGAAGTCAGGCGTGTGTGTGTGTGTGTGTGTGTTGCTGAGTAAGGGTGTCCTAGCCAGGCATTTAAATTTTAAATGCACTGGGGCCTTTGCTCCAAGCAAGCAAATTTCAGCCTAGACAGCACTGAGAGGAGTAAACATTAAGCTCAAAACAAACTGTTTTCCAAGTAGCTCTTCAGCCTGTGTAGAACTGCACCTCAGGATGGGCAGAGCATCTTGAAAGCCCCGTTGCAGTGGCTAAGAGCCTTGTGCATTATCTTTCATGAGAGGCTTGCAGATGCCTGTGACTATCGTATAAACACTGGCCCATCCGCAGCAGCTGAGAAACCTGAATTTTTTTTTAAGAAAATACTGAACATTTAACTGGCCTTGAGTTTTTAAAGAGCAATAAACCCACCATTTCTATCAGAAGATGCTGGGAAAGCTGAGTGCTGTGGCACTTGGTTAGAAACCAGGGGGGGAGTTCACTGGTCTAGAATTCGTACGGTCTGTCGTCAGTGCAGGGTTTTCTGGTGGGGAAACAGCTACTTTTGGCTCTGCTGGCTGCTGTGTGAAGGTACCTCCAGCTTGTGGGAATGTGTTCTGGTGTCTTTATGTCTCTGAGGTGTCAAGGCTTTCCAGCTGGACATTAATTTCTGGATTAACTGTTCTGAGAAATCAGGAAGCCAGAGCACTCGGGCAGAGCAGAGGTGGTGCTGGGCAGACAGCAGAGTTAACTCTGGGATGAGGAGCTTTATTTGCCTTCTACAGTGGAAAGATCTCACCTTCAGCATAGGAAGCTTAAAGACCAGTTTAGTTCCCTCACAGCTTGTCAGCCCCACTCATGAGGTGGGGTTTTTGGAGAGACAGTTCATGACTCTCAAGGTGGAGCCTGGGAAAAAAGGAGGCTCAGGGGTGACCCCATTAATGTTGATAAATATGGAAAGGGTGGGTTTCAGGAGGATGGAGCCAGGCTCTGCTCAGTGATTTCTAATGATAGGACCATAGAATTATTATGGCTGGAAAGGACCTCCAGGATCACCAAGTCCAGCCCTCAGCGTATATCTCCCTC
This sequence comes from Rhinopomastus cyanomelas, assembly GCA_013400115.1. Classification (NCBI taxonomy): domain Eukaryota; kingdom Metazoa; phylum Chordata; class Aves; order Bucerotiformes; family Rhinopomastidae; genus Rhinopomastus; species Rhinopomastus cyanomelas. Next base: position 520,664 of record VXBP01002567.1, read on the forward strand.
ACCCCTAAACTATGGCCTCAAGTGCTCTAGCTACTCAGCTTTTAAACATCTCCAGGGATGGGGACCCTGGAACATAGGAGGTTCCACATCAATATGAGAAGGAACTTCATCCCAGTGAGGGTGACAGAGTGCTGGCAGAGGGTGCCCATAGGGGTTTTGGGGTCTCTCTCTGGAGGCATTTAAAACATGGCCATTTTCCCATGTGACTGGATCTAGATGATCCTGCTGGGGCAGAAGGCTTGGACTGGATGATCCTTGAGATCCCTTCCCCATCCCTAATGTCCCTAATTCTGTGTGAGATTTTTGTCAAAGCCACACTCTGTTGAAAGCTCATGTTTTTAATGTTCTAATGTCTTTGTTGATTAGTCTCATTGTTCTGATGCTATTTATGAACATTTTTTTATTGCTTCTGTTGCCTAAATGTCTTTAGCAAACTTGACCTTTAATGCAAACTTGGCCTTTGATAGAAATTCAGCTTCTAGTTGTGCAGCTATTTAAAAGGTTGCCTCTGTTCTACACTGGAGCAGCTGCCCATGAACTTTGGTTCCATGAAGGACCATCATTAAAGACAAAAACCTCCACCAGCAAGTGCTATGAACCAGGTTAGGATGAGACAGTGGTGCAAATGCTTGTCCCTCTCTGGCTGGCAGTGCTGGTGAGGTGAAATGCTGCCGTTCTCCACGGCTGGTAAACCTGAGAGCTCTACAGACAAGCTATTCTACTCTTACCCCTCGTCTTCTTCAGCCCACAGCAACCCATCTATGGTGTAATTCCATTTGCAAGGCTGAGTGCATGTTTTTCCACTGCAAGACTTGCATACCCTGGCTCAGTCAGAGCAGAAGGATGAGCAACGTCTGAGATTTCCACTCTGAATTATTCAGGAGTCTACCTTTACTCACCGAGTGTATAAAACTATAAGTGACTTGTTTGCACTAGATGTGAAGGACTCATCTTCTTGTCTCCCAAAAGGAGACCACAACGTTATCCGCAAGGATCCAGAGTTGTAAGAGATTTGTACCTCTCAGTTCTTCCAGGAAGCATGGAGCTGGCTTTGCTTAGTGGAAGATCATGTGTACGGGAAGGGAAATTCCTTTCAGAGCTACACAGACACAGGACAAAGGTCTGTACTGAGCAGAACTGTTATTGCAGTTGACTAGAGTAGGCTGAGAGATGGTGGCCAAGAAAATGCACGCTCCGGAATAGATGATAGACTTGATGTGGCCAGATCTCACACGCATGTGTGGCAGGATTAATTCCTCCATGGCCTGCAGTTGTTTTCACTTTACACTGACATAAGCAGTGTAGAAACTGCTCAGCAGTTGTGTCAAACACGGGTGCCAGCAGGAGTTGTGCAATTGTTCTCTCCTATAGCTTGGAACGGAGCGCGGCTTCCCTTGAGCGCAGGAATGTCAGCAAATCCATCGCTGGGCTCGTCCCTATAGCCGTGAGTGTTTTGCAATCAGCTCCTTCCTATAACTGTGATTCTATTTTGAATAACTGAGGAAGCCATCCAGCCTCCTTTGTTCAGTGAGTGTTTCAGGCCACCGATAAGTCATGAGGCTGCGAAGGGTGAGAGGGAGAGCTCTTCACACACACCACTCCCTCTGCACACAAGCTTGTTTTTCAGACAAGCCATATTACCTCCGTTTGACAAGTTGGAAGCTGAGACACTAAATGACTTGGCCAGGTTCACACAGGAAATTTGGGATGGAGCAACAAACATATGATTGCTACCGGTTTCCAAGCCAGCTCTCAAACCACTGGACATCCTTAACTTCCAGTCTTTTTCTGGCACCACCACCAGCTGCCTGCTCCAATTGCTCAACCACATCATACCTCTTTTTCCCTCCTTTTGAAAGCAAAGCCAACCTCACAAGGTAACGCACCAGAGCGACCAGTGGGCACACAGTCATTTCCTCAGCCCGTTTCACTTATCTCCCAGTTCACAACCTGTCGACCAACAGCTTCATTCCTAGCTTGAAGCACTTTACTGAATCATTTCTCTTCAAAAATATGTGAGGGCTTTTCTAAGCCTCAGACTGAATATCAGACTGAACATCTTTGATCCACCCATTTCAAGATTAGATGGATGACAGAACCAGAACTCTAAGTCCAAACCCATCTGTGTTTTGGAGGTGTATTCAAAGCCCAAGTTGGATTTGGCTTTCAACAGAGCTGCTTTCATCTGCTTTCAGATTTGAATGCCGTGTCCTGTGACATCTCTGTTTCTAGCACAAGATCTTCTGTTTCCATCTCTGGGAGAGCTTTTAGCCTTGTTAATTGCCTTGGTGTTACCCCGTGTGGGAAATGACACCTACTGATCGTCTCAAGCTTCATTCACAGAATCACAGAACATTAGGGAGTGGAAGGGACCTTGAAAGATCATCCAGTCCAATCCCCCTGCCAGAGCAGGATCCCCTAGATCCAGTCATTAGAGATCAGAAGGGACCTTGAAAGATCATCCAGTCCAATCCCACCACCACAGTAGGATCCCCTAGATCCAGTCTTTAGAGATCAGAAGGGACCTTGAAAGATCATCCAGTCCAATCCCACCACCACAGCAGGATCCCCTAGATCCAGTCTTTAGGAATTGGAAGGGACCTTGAAAGATCATCCAGTTCAATCCCACCACCACAGCAGGATCCCCCAGATCAAGTCTCACAGGAACGTGGTGGGTTTGAAACATTCAGATGGTGTTAATGTGCAGGTGGTTATTCTGATGGTTGGTTATTTACTGCTGACCTGGTGGCCTTGAGAATTTGGCTTTCAGACAGAACTAGATGTGCAAGAGATCCCTCTGCGGGGATGTTGTTCTGTTGCACTCTCCTTCTTGCCTGTTTTCCACATGAAGCTGCTTCCCAGTTCCTAGAAATCAAATCACCACTGCTCCTCTCCATTTGTCTCCTGTCTACACATGATGAGAACGTTGTACCTTTTTTTCCCTGTGGATGAGAAATCTAGGGCAAGCTCTGTGCTGTGGTCTTCTGCCCCAGCAGCTCTCTGGTGGCGATTCAGTCTTTCCAGGGATTTTTTCTAGATCTATTCACCACAGAGCATCCAACCATAACAACTCCCATAATTTTCAGGCCTCAGGAAAAACTGCAACAAGATGTTCAAAATTTTTGGTTTGGGATAATTAGTCGTTTGTGATCCTGTGCTGCTGATTATGTTGTCATGTACTGCCATTACTGGTGTCCTTGGGATGAGCAGTATCTTTGCTTGGAAACAAAACCTCTGCTTAACCACTTAAATGCTGGGTAATGTCATTGATAAATGGGAAGGAAAATACTCTTCTGCTGGTACTGGACCTACCAGATGCTCAAAAATAGAATCATTCAGGTTGGAAAAGACCCCTGGGATCATAGAATCCAACCAGAAGCCCTGCTCTACAAGTTCACCCCTAAACCAGATCCCCCAACACTACCTCTAGGCAACTTTTAAACTCATCCTGGGATGGGGACTCAACCACCACCCTGGGCAGCCCATCCCAGTGCCTGACCACTCTCTCCAGGAAGAATTTCTTCCTGNACTGAATCATTTCTCTTCAAAAATATGTGAGGGCTTTTCTAAGCCTCAGACTGAATATCAGACTGAACATCTTTGATCCACCCATTTCAAGATTAGATGGATGACAGAACCAGAACTCTAAGTCCAAACCCATCTGTGTTTTGGAGGTGTATTCAAAGCCCAAGTTGGATTTGGCTTTCAACAGAGCTGCTTTCATCTGCTTTCAGATTTGAATGCCGTGTCCTGTGACATCTCTGTTTCTAGCACAAGATCTTCTGTTTCCATCTCTGGGAGAGCTTTTAGCCTTGTTAATTGCCTTGGTGTTACCCCGTGTGGGAAATGACACCTACTGATCGTCTCAAGCTTCATTCACAGAATCACAGAACATTAGGGAGTGGAAGGGACCTTGAAAGATCATCCAGTCCAATCCCCCTGCCAGAGCAGGATCCCCTAGATCCAGTCATTAGAGATCAGAAGGGACCTTGAAAGATCATCCAGTCCAATCCCACCACCACAGTAGGATCCCCTAGATCCAGTCTTTAGAGATCAGAAGGGACCTTGAAAGATCATCCAGTCCAATCCCACCACCACAGCAGGATCCCCTAGATCCAGTCTTTAGGAATTGGAAGGGACCTTGAAAGATCATCCAGTTCAATCCCACCACCACAGCAGGATCCCCCAGATCAAGTCTCACAGGAACGTGGTGGGTTTGAAACATTCAGATGGTGTTAATGTGCAGGTGGTTATTCTGATGGTTGGTTATTTACTGCTGACCTGGTGGCCTTGAGAATTTGGCTTTCAGACAGAACTAGATGTGCAAGAGATCCCTCTGCGGGGATGTTGTTCTGTTGCACTCTCCTTCTTGCCTGTTTTCCACATGAAGCTGCTTCCCAGTTCCTAGAAATCAAATCACCACTGCTCCTCTCCATTTGTCTCCTGTCTACACATGATGAGAACGTTGTACCTTTTTTTCCCTGTGGATGAGAAATCTAGGGCAAGCTCTGTGCTGTGGTCTTCTGCCCCAGCAGCTCTCTGGTGGCGATTCAGTCTTTCCAGGGATTTTTTCTAGATCTATTCACCACAGAGCATCCAACCATAACAACTCCCATAATTTTCAGGCCTCAGGAAAAACTGCAACAAGATGTTCAAAATTTTTGGTTTGGGATAATTAGTCGTTTGTGATCCTGTGCTGCTGATTATGTTGTCATGTACTGCCATTACTGGTGTCCTTGGGATGAGCAGTATCTTTGCTTGGAAACAAAACCTCTGCTTAACCACTTAAATGCTGGGTAATGTCATTGATAAATGGGAAGGAAAATACTCTTCTGCTGGTACTGGACCTACCAGATGCTCAAAAATAGAATCATTCAGGTTGGAAAAGACCCCTGGGATCATAGAATCCAACCAGAAGCCCTGCTCTACAAGTTCACCCCTAAACCAGATCCCCCAACACTACCTCTAGGCAACTTTTAAACTCATCCTGGGATGGGGACTCAACCACCACCCTGGGCAGCCCATCCCAGTGCCTGACCACTCTCTCCAGGAAGAATTTCTTCCTGACAGCCAGTCTAACCCTCCCCTGTTGGAGCTTGAAGTCCTTCCCTCTGCTTCTGTCAATAAGTCCTTGTGAGAAGAGCCCAGAACCAGCATCGATACAGCGTCCTTTCAGATAGTTGTAGAGAGCTATGAGGTCTCCCCTCAGCCTCCTCTTCCTCAAACTAACCAGCCCCATCTCTCTCCATCTCTCCTCATAGGATTGACTCTCCAGGCCAAGGGTTGAATAAACTGATAGATGGATAAATGAAACATCTAGCCATGAGAAAACTCTTGGGGCACTGCAGTTTTACTTTTAGAGCACTTAGGGCAGGGTTTCCTCACTGCACAGCACAGGACAGCTCTTGTCTTCCTGCACTTGAAAAGAACTGTGCATTCAGATCATACCAAGCTTTCCAAGCTGTATCTCCCTTGGGTTTTACACCCTCCAATTATTCTGTGTGAATCCGAAACTAGATGATCTCATGAGGTCATTTCCAACCTAAGCCAGTCTATGATCCTATGGTTTTTTTCCCTGGTTCAAGGAAATGCCAGGGATACCCATGAAGTCTGGTAGTTCTTCTTTTAATGGAAATATGTTGTATAAGATGTGATGCTTGACAGTAGAGCTATTCTTCGGGTTCTGTGTGACACCTGGAACTGGTACCTCCTACTGTCCCACTGGAAAGGGCTGTACAGAACACACATGGGCTAACTGTTCTTGACAGCACTTTGACAGTTATGAAGACATGGAGGTATAAATTACATGTGCACCCATGAGACTGATTTAGATTTCCAGAGTGGCACATGAAAGCTTTCTTTGGAGTTTTGGGGGTTTTGATGTTTGATTCTCTTGGGGTCTTGGGGAGAGAGGAGCAGGTTGCCTTTATTTTTTAAAGGTTTTGCCATAATATGAAAAATAAGTTCTATTGAAGGACATAGAGCTGCTGGAGAGAGTCCAGCACAGAGCCACAAAGATGATGAAGGGAGAGGAACATCTCCATGATGAGGAAAGGCTGAGGGAGCTGGGGATCTTGAGCTTGGAAAAAGGAGAATGAAGGGTGACCTCATTAATGTTGATAAATATGTGAAGGGTGGGTGTTGGGAGGATGGAGCCAGGCTCTGCTCAGTGGTATCTAATGATAGGACAAGGGGTAATGGCTGTCAGACAGAACAGAGGAGGTTCCCCATCAATCTGGGAAGGAACTTCTTCCCAATGAGGGTGGCAGAGCACTGGAAAGGGCTGCCCATGAGGGTCTGTGGAGTCTCCTTCTGTGGAGATGTTTCAAACCCACCTGGATATGTTCCTGTGTGACAGGATCTAGGGGATCCTGTTGTGTCAGGGGGATTGGACTGGCTGATCTTTCGAGGTCCCTTCCAATCCCTGTGATTCTGTGATGTTTGTACCAACTTCCAGTTTTCAGCAGTAATTTCCCCCCGACTTCATGGATTCTGGGGTCTGGAAGGCAACAAGCCAGATTCACTTTCTCAAAGGGAAGCCTTGTCTGCATCCAGTATTTTCACAGAATCTACTTTAAAGTGCATCTTGGATTTTTTTGGAGGTAAAAACCATCCTAGTAACTTGTAGAGAGAAAAACGAGCTATTTCCTCATCTCAAAGCTGCATGAAGCTGTGGTAAAGTGTTGATCTCTAAACTTGCATCCTCTTAACAATAAAGTCTGTTTATTTCACCCTATAAGACAACATTTTAACTTACATGGCTGTTGAAGTTTGAAAGCTATTAGAGAAGTGGGTGGAGAGGGGAGAAGAAGCTTGAATCAGTAATTCAGGCCTGCAATGCAATTTTCATTTGCTGCTTCTCTTGCATAGAAATCCCCTTCAATGTGGATTTTGGGTGCTTGCAGCAGTCTCACCGCGCGGGAAAACACGGCATGCACTTCCAGCATCATTCATAATCGTAGCAGAGGTTATAAAGCAGCTCCGTTCCTTGTCTGTTCCTGACGATTGGCAATAACTGGGTATTTTTAAGCATGCATTCAGAGAAGGGAAAACAATGCAAGAGCTGGCAGCAGCTAGCATCTGCAGTGAGTTTCCAAAGGAAACTGGGGGGGAGGTCTTTATTGACTTGTTCTTACTGCAGGAACTGCACCAGCTTTGATGAGAGGAAGAGAGGTTCTTCGCCCCCTGTACTCTGCCCTAGTGAGACCACATCTGGAGGATTGTGTCCAGTTCTGAGCATCTCAGTTCGAGAAGGACACAGAGCTGGTGGAGAGAGTCCAGAGTAGAGCCACAAAGATGATGAAGGGAGTGGAGCATCTTCCCTAAGAGGAAAGATTGAGGGAGCCGGGTCTCTTCAGCTTGGAGGAGGACACTGAGGGGTGACCTCATGAATGTTGATAAATATGTGAAGGACAGGTGTCAGGAGGATGGAGCCAGGCTCTGCTCAGTGCCATCCAATGATGGGACAAGGGGTGATGGGTGTGAGCTGGAACAGAGGAGGTTCCTTATAAATATCAGAAGGACCTTCTTCCCAGTGAGGGTGACAGAGCCATGGAAGGGGCTGCCCAGGGGGATTGTGGAGTGTTCTTCTCTGGAGATGCTTAAAACCTGCCTGGACATGTTCCTGTGCAACTTGCTCTAGGTGATCCTGCTGTGGTGGGGGGATTGGACTGGATGATCTTTTGAGTCCCTTCCAATCCCTGATGTTCTGTGATTCTATGGCAGAAGAGTCTGCTTTGGGCTGCCAGCAGGGCAGGGATTGAGGGTCCCTCTGCAGCACCCTGCCTGTTCCTCTAAGGCTTGTTGCATCCTGACAAAAGCAAAGAGGGTCCTCAGCAGCTTCAAATATAAGGTGAGTGTTTGTCTTTCATCCCAGCGAGGAGCACAGGGTGGGAAGTCTGATTCTATGATTGATTCTATGGTTCTATGATTCTATGGTTGTATGATTCTTGCACAGGCTCTGGTGCTTGTTCACACACACCTGGGGCCATCTGCAAGCAGCAGCTTTGCTGCAGCAATCACCTTCACAGAATCATTAGGGATTGGATGGGACCTCGAAAAACCTACTCCAATCCCCTAGTGAAAGGGAGGAGAGATTTTGATTCTCTCTCTCTCTCCAAAATTGATAGAAAATTGTCATCACTTTGAAAGGCTGCCCTTGACTCGAGCTGTGCTGGCCCTTTCTCTACTACCTGTCCCTGAACTTGTGGTACCCTGCTAAAAATAGTTCAGAGCGTAGCAGTGAGTTCCCTGAACTGTTATCCTACTGGTTCCGCCTCGTCCAACTCACCATTCCTTTGGAAATACTCATCCTTCCCCTCGTAAAACCGAAATCAGCTCATTCCCAGGTCCAAGAGCTGACATCATTATGATGTTACATCCCATGTAATGGTGTGAGAGCTGGAAAAGCACTCAGGGCAAAACCACACGGTGGATTGGAATTGCAGCGCCTCAGCCCCGCTGCTGCAACCCCGCTCCTGCAGCCCCGTCTCCCTCCCGCCCTCCGCACCGACTTGTGCTTTTGGATGTGTCCAGTTCTTTGGAACTAACCCCCAGTATCATCACACTGCTGAGGATCTGTCAGGGGTCTCTTTAATGTTCCCATTGTTCTCTCCATGACCCCATTGGTTTTACAGTGTTTGTGAGAGCAAAAGTGATGGTTTTACCAAATTAAGCCGGTTTTCTTGCCAGGAACAGTGGCTGGGATCTTGTTGACAGATTTGGAAAAGATTATTCTTTCAATTCACTTTGAGTGACTTTTTCAAGGATGGCTGCCACGTTCTGTTTCCAGGCTCAGACCACATTTAACTGTTTAATGTTATACAGTGACAGGGACAAATTAGCACCTTTCATTTTCCTATCAAAATTAACACATCCCAAGGAAACATTCCGAGACCTAGAAATCACTTATTTGGGAATAAATGTAGGAAACTACTTGAATATGTTGAACTCAAAATCTTGGCCCCAAATAAAATTTGAAGGTTGTGTTTTTTTGGTTTTTTTTTTTTTTTAAATTGATTTCAGAAGCCTTTAGTTTGAGGAAGAGGAGGCTGACAGGAGACCTCATCGCTCTCTACAGCTACCTGAACTACATTGTGGAGATGCTGGGGCTGGTCTCACAAGCAGTTAGTGATGGAACAAGAGGGAATGGGTTCAAGTCACAAGAGGGTAGACTTAGACTTGATAGTAGGAAGAGTTTTTTCACAGAAAGGGTGGTCAGGTGCTGGAATGGGCTTCCCAGGGAGGTGGTTGAGTCACCATCCCTGGATGTGTTTAAAGATTGTTTGGATGAAGGTGTTGAGGGATCTGGTTTAGGGGTGAACTTGTTAGGTGGGGTAGATCACAGAATCACAGAACATTAGGGATTGGAACATTAGGGATTGGAACATTAGGGATTGGAACATTAGGGATTGGAACATTAGGGATTGGAACATTAGGGATTGGAACATTAGGGATTGGAACATTAGGGATTGGAACATTAGGGATTGGAACATTAGGGATTGGAACATTAGGGATTGGAAGGGACCTCGAATGGTTGGACTGGGTGATCACAGGGGTCTTTTCCAACCAGAGTGACTCTGTTACCTGTTTTCCTTATGTGTGTTTGGAGTTACCTCTTCTCTTGTATGTCTTCTATATGGTGATTTTTAGTTCTTAATAGCTCTCTTCACAGTTGGCCTCAAACCTCATGTCTCATCCCTTTGTTCAAGGGCTTTCTCACAGGCATGAGGGCGATGCTTTGTTTGGTCATCCCTCCCTTCCATGTATAAGTTGGCCTCTGAGTTTGTTTGTTCTTCCTTCTTGCTCTGAAGCAAGATTTGCCACAGATGAGCTAATGGTCAGGGTGCATCCGTGCTTCTGGTGAGAAGCTGTGGTTTTCCAGGATCTGAAGGGGACCTACAAGAAAGCTGGAGAGGGACTTTGTACTAGAGCTTGTAGGGATAGGATGAGGGGCAATGGACTCAAACGGAACAAGGGGAGATTTAGATTACAGAAGCACAGCATGTTAGGGATTGGAAGGGACCTCGAAAGATCTTCCAGTCCCTCTCTCTAGTGAAGGACACAGCTTCCTCCCAAGGCACTGGTGCTGTTCCAGGCTTTGACTCTTCTGTGCTAAAAGTCTGCCATTTGTTATAAGTTGCTGGAGATTCCTGGATGGCTTGTGTGATGAAATGATGAGTTTAACATCAGTACTGCTGCATGGCAGGGGTGGGGAGATCCATGAAGTGATCTTGGCTGCCTGTTGCTGGGAGTTGAGGGGTGTGATGCTGTACAGGGCTATATTTGCTGTCAGATGAAAGGATTCTTGTTCATTTGTGTTCACTGAAGCTCCTGTGCAAGGTAAGTAGGTGAAGATTCACCTTCTCTCTCCCAGTTTTGATCCATGCAGAGTCCTTGTGTTAACAGCAGAAAGAATAGGAATCCAAGTCAATATGTCTGTGTGTTTTGCTTTTTCTGCCTGAGAACATTAAGGCCAGGTCCTCATTTATACTGAGCCCACTTGCAATATTCTGACAGCATAAAGCTGCCTTAGCAGGAATGTAAATTAGAGCCTCTTTATACTTTTAATAGAGCTTGTAGTTTCACTTGGCTGCAGTACAGGAATGACACACGTCTATGCAGATGGCATTTGCCATCCTGTTCGTAGCTGCTGATGTTCTTCATGCCTCTACCCCACAACTAACTAAACCATGAGCCTGCTGCAGTCATTGAATCATTAGTCCCAGCTTTCCAGTCCTAGAATCACAAAATTATTGAGGTTGGAAAAGACCTCCAAGGTCATCCAGCCCAGCCCATGACCTGACATCACCACAACCTAGCCCAGAGCATAAGGGGCACAGCCAGTCTGTCCTTAGACACCTCCAGGGATGGGGACTCCACCACTGCCTGGGGCAGCCCATTCCAGGCTCTGACATTAGGAAGAAGGGCTTCCTAACATCCAACCTAACCCTCCCCTTGCAGCTTCAGGCTCTGCCCTCTCATCCTGTTCCTAGTTTTCTGGGAGAAGAGCCTGACACCCAAGTGACTACCACTTCCCTTCAGGGAGTTGTTGAGGCAATCATAGAATCATTAGGGATTGGAAGGGGCCTCGAAAGAGCATTTAGTCCAATCTCCTTGCCACTGTAGGATCACCTAGAGAAGGTCCTTCCCATGTTTCCTCTTCTCCAGGCTAAACACTCCCAGCTCCCTCAGCCCCTCTCCCCATCAGCCTTTCCCTCCAGTCCCTTCTCCAGCCTCCTTGCTCCTCTAGACCTGCTCCAGCCCCTCAATCTCTCTCTTGAAGTGAGGGACCCAGAACTGCCCCCAGTACAAAAAGCTTTTTGTCTGCCCCAGCAAAAAGCCTCCACGAAGAATCCAAAATGAGGGGATTTTTTTCAGTTTGAACCCTTGGTTTTTCAAAGAAGTGATTAGTAAGTGATGACTGAAAAGTGCCTACCTTGAGGCTGCTGTATTCAAACATGCACTGCTCTTCACCCCCATGGAAATCATCGGGTTGTTTATGTTGGAAAAGACCTTTAAGATCATTGAGTTGAACCATTGACCCAGCTGTCTCAAGGCCACCACCAAGCAACACCCTTAAACTCTGTATCTACACAACTTTCCAACACATGCAAGGATGGTGATTCAGTCCCCTCCCTGGGCATCATTCTCCAAGGCTTGATGGCCCTTTTGATGAGGAAGGTCTCTGGATGTCTAACCTAAGCTTCTCCCAGTGCATGTTCCTCTTGTTCTATCACTTAGTACATGTGAAGAACGGAGCTCTCCGGTGGTTTAAGTCTCCCATTCCTTCTTTTTCAAGGTCATGAGAACTTAGTCCAAAACCTGTTTGTGGTCTAAGACTGCCTGGACGCTTGTCAGGGTCTTAATTTCTGTGGATTTTAAACAGAGAATATGACATGGATGTGAAGAAATGTCTCCAGCAAACTGAAATGGCCACGTTACTGAGGGGACTGAAGATCATTTATGAAAGGGAGAAAACTGAAGGGTCTCAGTGTGGGGGAAATGGCCAAACACTTCAGGGACAAGCAAATATTTATAAGATCCTGTCATTTAGTGAGTGACTTCTTAAAATCTAAGAGATTCCTATCTTCCCCATTATAAGGAAGAGCACGAGGGTGCTCTGCAAGCCTGCAGAGGACACAGCATCTGGTTCGATAGCGTTTCTGCAGGCAGCTCTTATCTCTGCTGCACTCGTCGGTCCTCCCTGTATTCTTCCCTGGTTGGTGCAGTTGCCACTGCTGTTCACCACGTTTCTCCTTCTAGACCTCATCTGAAAGTGTGCTTTTCTGCGTTTGTAGATAGAATAATCCTCCTGCATTGATAGACGACCCTGGAGGAGTTTTCTGAGTGACTGATAAGATGCAGCTACTCTTCTTGGGTCCAGCTTGCACAAAGAAGCTTTGTGGAGCTGAACGGGGCTGTTAGGATTTGATCTGCCTGGTTCTGTCACGGGTTTCTACATATCAGACTGCAGTGCTATTTTCTGAAGGATAAAATATTCCAAACCCAAACTAACTCGTAATTCAAAAAGAAAAGTGGCCTCTGCTGATCACCAGTTGCCTTCCGTGTGGAAGAGGGGAGCCGGGGAGCCACTCGCTAAGACAGAGGTTTCTCCTGACCTCTCGTTAGGTCTTTGCTCATTGTGGTCAGGCAGTGGCCGGGCTGCTGAGCCTGGAGTCGATGACAGGGGAGATGATAAAGCGCCTGCTGAAGCTGTACGTGGCTGAGGGTCACTGCCTCGAAATGTGAGAACAAAATGGGGCTGAGCGCTAATGACTTTCAGGTGCAAAGTGGGACCTGTCAGGGCAGTGCAGGAATTAGTGCCTGGCACTGGGTGCAGCCCCTCTGGCTGCCAAGTTAAACATAAATGGGGCCTCGTGTAAATAAACAAGGGCAAAGTGAGCTTTTACTCACATGAGATTGTATATCAAGCCCGTACACACGCACCGAGCCCATCGCCCGTGCGCACGGCCCCTCCTGGGGCGGGATGCGGGGCTGGATGTTACAGCTGGGGAGGGAGGGAGGGAGCGAGGGGAGCTCCCCAGCACCATTCCTCATTGACAGGCAAAGGGGATGAGGCCCCCTGCATTACCAGAGGATGGTAAATCTGCCAGAGCACTGCTCTCACTTTGCCCCCTTCCCCTTGCAGATGGAATAGTGTTTACCTGCTAAGACACCACCTCCCTCACCTTGGAAATACAGTCCCTGCTGTCTCAGGGCAGGACCCCTCTCGGACCACCACCTCTCCTTTTCTGTGTTCCCAGCCCTTTCCAATACACAGCAAGATTGAATTTCTGCTTTGGTCTGGATTATGTTTTCCAGGCCAATATATTATGCCACCTTTACGCTCCATCTGCCCCATCTGGCTTCCATCCTACCCCCATAAAGATTATTAATATAGCCTGTTTCCCAAGGATTTATTAGCAGGGGCCAAACTGGTGCCATTTCCCATTTTAGTAAAGCACTGAAAATAATCCTGAGGAGCCTGCCCAGCTATAAAAATGTACTTACACTGTCATATTTGCAGTTTCAAACATGCAGCACTTGATAGTCTCAAAAGTGCTGTTTAATTGGGTTTTATGGGTTCTAATTAATTACAGCGTGGAAAAAACCGACTCGTCCCATTACAGCTCTCTGTGGTCTGCTCCGAAGAGCAGCGCGATTGAGAGAGGAATTGTCCTTCTCTGTCCCCCTGCCCACTCCTTTCCCAGCAAGTTTCAGGAGGGTTTAAGTCTCCTCAAAGGCAGCAAAGGGAAAGCTGTGTTTTGTTCGGGGCTCCCAGTGTTTCCCAGTACCCATAAACAGTTTTAAATGTGGCTCGTAACGACTCCCTGGTACCGCTGCTGAATCAGGCTGCTGCAGTTATGGATAATCCTGCGACTTCCCGAAGCTCAGCTCTGTGGTAGCCGTGATGGCTCTGCAGAGACTCGAAGGTGTTTGCAGCTTTGTGTGTTGTGGATGGGTCCCTCAGACTACACAGAGGTAACAGTAGAGTGAACTGCACGCGTCGGGGGGTTTTTGCTGGGTGGATGTCTAGACTGAGGTTTCTCTCCATGAGCACCTCCCTGATGAGGAGAGGCTGAGGGAGCTGGGTCTCTTCAGCTTGGAGGAGACTGAGGGGTGACTTCATTAATGTCTATAAATATTTGAAGGGTGGGTGTTGGGAGGATTGAACCAGGCTCTGCTCAGTGTCATGTAGTGATAGGACAAGGGGCAATGGGTGTGAGCTGGAACAGAGGAGGTTCCACATCAATATGAGAAGGAACTTCTTCCCAGTGAGGGTGACAGAGCACTGGAACAGGCTGCCCAGGGGGGTTGTGCAGTCTCCTTCTCTGGAGATGTTTAAGGCCCTCCTGGATGTGTTCCTGTGTGACTTGGTCTAGGTGATCCTGCTTCATCAAGGGGATTGGATTAGACGATCTTTGAGGTCCCTTCCAATCCCTAATGATTCTATGATTCTATGAAAATAGTGTTGGTTAAACCTCCTTCGTGGTGTTTTGGTGTTGCCAGCAGCGGAGGAAACATCTCAGGTTAACTTTCCTGTCTTGCAGAATCATGAAGGCTGGATTATTCAAACAAATTCCGGGGCAACCACAGAACATTAGGGACTGGAAGGGACCTCGAAAGATCATCTAGGCCAATCCCCCTGCCGGAGCAGGATCACCTAGACCCGCTCGTCTGACTTTTAAATGCTTCCTGGCCTGACTGTGTGAAAAATGAGCAGCCGAGCAGGTACACTTGTGGTTGTTTAAAATATACTCTTCTATTACATCCATCACTGTAGTAGATTGGGTCTCCTGAGGCAAAGCGTGAAATATACACAAGTGAAGTCGACAAATATTACATCTCATGGTCTGTGACTTACCTGGAAATCAGGGAGTCAGGTTATCAGTTAATGAGAAAAGACAGGGCAAACAAACCTCTTTAATTTGCCTGATATACTAGAACGGGCTGCCCAGCGGGGTTGGGGGTCCTCTTCTCTGGAGACCTTTCAAACCTGCCTGGATGTGTTCCTGTGTGACTTGGGTCTAGATGGTCCTGCTCTGGCAGGGGGATTGGACTGGTTTAAGGCTGGGCTGGCTGAGGCTCTGGCCAGCCTGATCTAGGGTGGGGTGTCCCTGCCCATGGCAGGGGAGTAGGAACTGGATGATCCTGTGGTCCCTTCTAACCCTGACTGAGTCTATGACTTGGTCTGGGTGATCCTGCTGTGGCAGAGGGATTGGTCTGGATGATCTTTCCAGGTCCCTTCCAATCCCTGATGATTCTAGGATCTTTCAAGGTCCCTTCCAACCCCTAAAGTTCTGTGATATCACACTTCAAATAAGATGAAGCTCTGTGCATGACAGATCCCCCCCCCCACAAAGCTGCACTCCCCAGCCCCAGGGGAGGGATTTGATGAATGTCCCAGGTCACTGGTCATAGGACCAAGAGGTTGAGATCCTTAATGGGAGAGCACAGATGAGCATTCAGTGGATCAAAACGGTTGTTAGTCATGCTCTGCTAATTTGATTATTTTATGAAATAAATAACCAGCATGTCAGTTGCTGGAAGCTCGGACCGTCCTGGGGTCTGCTTCATGCTCTGGAGCAGGAGGAGTAGTCAGAGCTGCCAGAAAAAAGAAGAAAAAAGAAGGAAGGATAAAAAGAACCTCCGCAGTCAGAGGCGTTAGGCAGAAAGCTGAGAAGCAAGACGATGAATACCAAGAACTTTCTTCACAAAGTAGTTGAAGAAGTTGTGGTAGGTGTGTAGTAGGTTAGTGATGCTCACGCTAGCCAAACCCCACAGTGTTTGTATGGAGCGAGTTAGCAGACAGAGCCCAAACCTGAACGGACCTGCAGATCAGTTTGGGATGAGCCCAACCAAACCCGGGTATCTCGGTGTCTGTGCAGCGTTTGTCTTTGCTTTCAGCGTGTCTTTTTCTGCCTCGGAAAGCCTTGTGCTGAGAGGAAACAATGGGAAACCTGCTATTCTCATGCAATTTTCATCATCCCAGAGAATTAAACAAGTGGGGTCTGCTCTTTTCACGCGATTCTGTCCCCATAAATTACTCCTGGAGGCATTAAAAGGGGCTTGTGGAAAACACAGTAATAAAAACCCGAGGCACAAACACAAGTGTTGCAGACTGCTTCGCACTGCTGTGGCAGCAGCTCTGCTGTTAATTTATTGAGCAAAACTGTTGAGAGACCTCAGTACCTCTGTGAGTGCAGCCGTGTGCGCGGAGCTGCGTTTGACACTGCTGCAACCGGCGCTGGAAATCCCATTGGCTTCTACAACAGCGTCGTGATTGCTCAGGACCTGACTGAGTTACTCTGATTGTGCCACAGGAGGAAGGAGAGTGAAGGGAGAGGAGTATCAGCTGCAAAGGGCTCCTCTAGCTCCTGTCACCTGCAGCAGCTCCGTGCCCGGCGAAGGCTGTGGCTCTGGGCAGGAGGTTGTGTAACAGAGGGGAGTTCTGCCAGGTCCTTGCTCCTGACACATCCCAGACCACAAGCATGGGCCCTGCTTCTGAGGGAGAGAAGCAGCAGGGGCACGCGTGAGTCATGGCCCTCATGACAGGGGAATTCCTCGCTGGCTGCTGGCAGCTGTGGGGCTGAGTGGTTTCCACCGCCTGAGCGGTATGGAAAGAGCTGTTCTCAATTTCTCACCTCCCTTCAAAATAGAAGGTCCTGACATAGGGCTTTTTGTTTGAGGGAAGGGTTCTCATGGAGTTCTCCTGCCTGTTCCTTTGTGAACTGGGAGAAGCCTGGGATCACAGCCAGCGCCAGGGTATCCTTCAAAGGCTCTTTGCACTCTGCCTGTCCCCTTGGTAAGAGAGCACAGAAGAACAGACTGCCAGTCACACAGCCCAACTGGCCAGCTCTCCATGGCATTTAATGCCTGGTTGGCCCAAACCCTGGTTTCACTGCTGAGAGGTGTCCTGTGTCCTCCTACAAGTGCTGTCGCCTGTACTGCAAGCTGCAGGAGATCCAGGAGGCAGCTGGCTCTGCCTGCCAGTCGCTGCATCTCTGTGGGAAGCTCAGAACCACTGCCTCTCATTTCACAGATAGGAGGTGATTCCTTTAGATTAGGAGAAATCTGAAGGAATTCATTGAATCACTGGGGGTTGGAAGGGACCTTGAAGGATCATCTAGTCCCGTCCCTCCACCACAGTTTCGACGCTACTACAGCGGTACCTTAGGAAGAGCTGGTGACCTCCCTGCTTGAATCTTTCTGGGCTACTTTATTTGCTTGTTGTGTTCCTGTGTGACTGGATCTAGGGGATCCTGCTGTGGCAGGGAGTTTGGACTAGATGATCTTTTGAGGTCCCTTCCAATCCCTAATGATTCTATGATTCTATGTTTATGAATATGTGAAGGGTGGGTGTCATGAGGATGGAGCCAGGGTCTGCTCAGTGCCATTGATGATAAGACAAGGGGCAATGGGTATGAGCTGGAACATAGGAGGTTCCACATCAATATAAGAAAGAATTTCTTCCCAGTGAGAGTGACAGAGCCCTTGAAGCAGGGGGTTGTGGAGTCTCCTTCTCTGGAGACATCTAAATCCCGCCTGGACATGTTCCTGTGTGACTAGATCTAAGGGATCCTGCTGTGGGGCTGGATGATCTTTCAGGTCCCTTCCAATGCCTAATGTTCTGTGATTCTGTGAAATGTCATGGCTACGGCGTTTGAACACTGCCAAACCCTCATTCAGCCTTAGAGAAGCCTATTTAAGCTAAATTCTTCTCAACTAACTCTTAGTTTCACGTTGCCTTCTGTTGCACAACCCACTGTCAGTGGTATTTCTCCTGACATATGATGCTGCACAAGGTTAAACATTCTGAGAAACCAACTCCCAGACATCTCAGTTTGGGTACCCAAGGTTAGCAGAATGTTTTGACCTGATCCTCTTTGTGTTTCAGTTTCCCATCTGTTAAACAAACGTAATAACATCCTCTCGTCTTCCAGGGTGTCGCTAGAAGAAGTTAACGCTGTGAAGCACTCACACGCGACGATGCTGGTCGGAGCTCTAGAAAAACTCACAAGAAGACTAGCAGTTGTGTTTTCCAACGTGTTTTATAGACTCTGTGGTAAGTAAGGCCTCAGGGCACACGCTGAGTAAGGACACAGAAACAAAGTTCTTGCGTATCTGCTTGTTGAGTGAGCACTGCCCACCCTGAGGTGGAAAACAAGACACCCTCCTGTATATAAAGGGTGACTCATCACGTGGATGAATAAGGTGTTACGGTTAACTTTAGTCCTGACTCTTTGATCACCCGGTTTGGCAGCTCTAAATAGCAGAGATACCTAAAGATACATAAAATGTTGGGTTCCAGAATGTTTGCTCTCCTGTCTCTCTGGATGAGGTCAGGTCCTATCTCTGCAGATGAGCTGCCTCAAGACTCAGTGGAGAGGAAGAGGTGTTGCAGCTGGTACTGTTTGGGAAAGGGTTTTCAAGAAAGTACTAAACAATGGAAGAAGCTGCTGGTGGAAATAGTTTAGAAGTGATTTTGTAGACTCTTGCACACACCCGGACGTGGTCCTGCAAAATCTACATGGGGTGGTAGAGTGTGTTGTCTGCGAGTTGAAACCAGTTGCTGTAAGATTACTTCATCTGGAAAAGGTGAGCAATGAAATGATGGAGTCAGCTAAAACAGAGCCACAGTGAGGGTGACAGAGCATGGAAGGGGCTGCCCAGGCGAGTTGTGGAGTCTCCTTCTCTGGAGTCATTTAAAACCCTGGACTTGGTCAAGGTGATCCTGCTGTGGCAGAGGGTTGGACTAGATGATCTCCCGAGGTCCCTTCCAGTCCCTAATGTTCTGTGAGTCTGTGATTAGCACTTCTTCCCATGGCTTGTGGAAGGGGAAGCTCCTAGATTCTGTAGCAGTCAAGTACACAGCTTTCACAGAGCTAGACCGACAACTTATTAAAGAGAAAAGAATATCTTGGCACATGAACAAATGGGTATTAATTGGCTGTGAATAAATTCAGTGTGGAAAGTAAATGAAGCTTCTTCGCTACTACAGCAACAGGATTCTCGAGTGGCTTCTCAATGGGAAGAAACATGGGGTTTCCTGGTTGCCTCATGGTGTCTGTGATGAAAATCAGGGGGTTGCAGATCTGAAGATAAAGAAGGGGGTTGCAGATCTGAAGATAAAGAAGGAGGTTCCAGAGCTGAAGATAAAAAAAGAAGGGGGTTGCAGATCTGAAGATCTGTATGAGAGCAGAACCTAGGAAGTTTGCTTCTGGTCCTAATCTTAAACCAGCTGTCACAAGGCTGACACTTACCTTCCCTGTTCCACACGTGTAGAAACTGACTTCCAGAGGGATGAAAGGGTAAGTCCAGTCTCCTCAACATCATTAATGAGGACTCATTAGCAGAACAAGGAGTCAGAAAGGCATCCTTCCAAATGAGACAGGCTCTAGTTAGGAGAGAGTAGAGCATCGTGCCCCTCTGCACACCCTTCCCTGCTCTCTGAAAGAACATCTGTGGAACCAGGGGCTAGTTTCATGCAGTGGTGGGGTGTTGGCTGCATCCCCAGTGTGTATTCTCCTCTTCCTTATTCTCTGCTGTGTTTGCTTTGCTGATAACAGATCCCTTGCAGACGCGAAGAGGTCTGCCCCTGCACCTTGTGAGTGGTGTGGTGTGTCTGATTGCTTAGCCATCAGCAGGAGGTACCTTGGGTGAGCCATCCTGCTGGTTTGCCACTATTAAGAACCAGCAGTACCTTGATGTTTCCTCACTAGCACTAATTTGCAGGATTAAATACTTCAAGCCACTCTAAAATTAGTTCCAGGAGGCGTTTTTGTGCTTTCATTTCAGAACTCTCCTGAGCCTTTCCTACCTTGTAAGACTGCTGCAGCTAATTACCTGATGGTTATAGTGTTCCAGAAGATTTCAAGTATCTGTCTTCTGCACTGGCCTAAAGACCCAGTTGGGTTTACAGAGCAGAACTTGTACCAGGAGTGTTTGCCAGGTGCTGTAACTAGCTCAGACAGCTTCAGCAGGTGGGCAAGTAAAGTGCTGCAGATCACAGGATCACTCTGGTTGAGAAAGACCCCTGGGATCATCAAGTCCAACCATCTACCCTACCTTACAAGGTTCACCCCTAAACCATATCCCTCAACTAGATGATCACAGGATCACTCTGGTTGATAAAGACCCCTGCGATCATCAAGTCCAACCATCTACCCTACCTTACAAGGTTCATCCCTAAACCAGATCCCTCAACACCTCATACAAATGAATCGTCTCAAAGGGGCCAGGAAAGGGCGAGAAGACAATAGATAAAATGATCTTTGTCCAGTGTCTCCATCCAGAATTAATTTTGAGCCTTAAAAATCTCTCAGAAAACCATTGGAAGAAAGGCTTTTATGTTCTGAGCCCCTCTGCATCTGGCTGATGTGTTCGAGAGGCTGCAGAATCACAAGGGGTTCTTCCAGCAGGGCTGCCTTCGGTGCAGGGTCCCAAGATCTAGTTCTCCCTGCTTGGTGTTCCTGGCCACCTTTACTGGCCCACACCAGCTATGGCCACACAGTTACCCCTTCTATTTTGTTCTCACCCTTTCCTGGCCCCTTTGAGATGATTCATTTTCTGAATATATGTGTGTGTCATTTATAAACAATCTTACTCTCCTGACCACAGCAGAAACCCAGAGGGGTTTGTTTCCTTACTGGTGCTTTCACAGGCTGATTTTTTTCTCACCTGGCACCATGCCCAAGAGAAATGTTCTCTCCCTCATACTTCCCAGGGTCATTATTGCTTTTAGCATCTTTTAAAACCTGCTTGCTTGCTGCTTTTGAGGCATCGAGGTAGCCACAGCTTCTCCCACTAGCACCCAGCTGTACTCTGGGGGGTTTGGTGTTCGTGTTAAACCCATGGTGATTTGAAATTCATTGTGTGCAGCCCAGAGTGAGAAAACATCCTTCACCTTCAATTAGACACTCAGAAGTGCTGCCCACTACTGATGTCCTGTGTTTTCACCTCAATATCAGAAGGAACTTCTTCCCAGTGAGGGTGACTGAGCACTGGAAGGGGCTGCCCAGGGAGGTTGTGGAGTCTCCTTCCCTGGAGACGTTTAAGACCCACCCGGATGTGTTCCTGTGCGACTGGATCTAGGGGATCCTGCTGTGGCAGGGGGATTGGACTGGATGATCTTTGGAGGTCCCTTTCAGTCCCTCATGTTCTGTGATTCTGTGGCATGCTCACCAGTCATTGCTGTGAACCTCCAGCGCCGCATCCCAGTGCAGCTGAAGTCATGGTTTTCAAATACAACGACCTGATGTGAAGCTTCTAAGTTGGAAATGCTGAGACCCTGATCCTAGCCCAAGAGTTGCTTCAGTTCAGAGTTTCTGCTTGGGTTTGAAACGCTGCTCTGAGGCTGAGACCCAATTTCCTTTGAAGTCAACAGGAGCTTCAGCCTCCACTTCCACAGCAGGAGCGTTGGGCTCTTTGTTCTTTTGACTGGTGCAATTTGTCGGTAATTGCTGCAAGCCAAGCGATGGACTGGATTTTCTAGCTTGTTTCCAAACTGTGCTCCTTCTGAGACCAGGTTCCTCTTCCTCCTCTCCCACAACAAGACTCCAAAGGAGCCATGGATGGAGGAAATCTGTTCACACCGAGTAAACAGCTCGCGAGGGGAGGCCAGCAGGATTCATTCATGCTCATTCAGCCCAGTCTGGCTGGTTTGATTCCAGTTGGAGCACTCTCTTCATTACAGGCCCCCTGGGGAATGTTAATCTGTACAGTATAAACATTTATAAACATCTACTAAATCATTACACTTCAGCTGCCCCATAAACACTCCTGAATGCTTTCCTTAGGCAGCGCTGGTTGGGCAACGTGTGGCTTGTTGGAATGAGTTTATGGGTGTTTGCCGCTGGCAGAAATATGGGGAGAGGGCACCGAAGGTTAAAGAACATTATTTAGGCTCTGTGACTTATTTAGGGAAGAGACAGAAGCTGTTGGGGAAGGGTTTCAAAATGGATCTATCTGGTAGATGTTGAGATGGAGCTCTGGTTGTAGAGAGGCTAATGGCCAGCTTTGTGCGCTGGATTTTGTGAGCCATTGCCGTGAACATCACAGACTGAACCACTAGTCCACTTGACATCTCTGGACCTGGGCAATACATCATTAGGAATCTGTGGCTGCAGAACTACCACTGCCTGATGCAAGGGAGAACTGCAGAAGTGACTTCTGGAAAGGGGACTAGATACTGACATAGCTCACAGGACCGTGATCAGCCAGGCCACAAGTCCAGGGCTTGCTTGTCTGCACTCGCACAGATACACAGATCATAGTCACAGAATCGTTAGGGGTTGCAAGGGACCTCGAAAGATCCAATCCCCCCACCACAGCAGGATCACCTAGACCAAGTCACTCAGGAACATATCCAGGTAGGTTTTAAACGTCTCCAGAGAAGGAGACTCCACAACCCCACTGGGCAGCCCCTTCCAGGGCTCTGTCACCCTCACTGGGAAGAAATTCCTTCTGATATTTATATGGAACCTCCTGTGTTCCAACTCACACCCGTTGCCCCTTGTCCTATCATGAGATGACATTGAGAATCCTCTGGAGACCCACCCCTCACAAATTTATAGACATTAATGAAGTCACCCCTCAGTCTCCTCTTCTCCAAGCTGAAGAGCCCCAGCTCCCTCAGTCTTTCCTCATAAGGGAGATGTTCTACTTCCTTCATCGTCTTCGTGGCTCTACGCTGGACAACCTCCAGCAGCTCTGTGTCCTTCTTGAACTGAGGGGCCCAGAATCACGGAATCATAGAATCAGTCAGGTTGGAAAAGACCCTTGGGATCATCAAGTGCAACCATCAACACTACTCTACAAGTTCACCCTTAATCCAGATGCCCCAGTGCTACAGCTAAGCGTCTTTTAAACACATCCATGGATGAGGACTCAACCACCACCCAAGACAGCCCATTCCAGTGCCTGACCACTCTCCCCAGGAAGAACATCTTCCTGATATGATCATTAGGGTTTGAAAGGGTCTTCAGGAGGTCATTGATTCCAACTCTCCTGCTCAGGCTGGATCATAGAACCTAAGACAGGTCACACAGAAATTCATCCAGACAGGTCTTGAAAGTCTCCAGAGAAGGTGACTCCACAACCCCTGGGCAGCCCCTTCCAGTGCTCTGTCACCCTTACAGTAAAGAAGTTTCTCTTCATGTTGAGATGGAACTTCCTGTGCTCTAACTGACACCCACTGCCTCTTGTCCTATCACAGGGACAGAGTGAAAAGAGATTGTCTCTTTCCTCTTGACCCCCAGCCCTCATGGATTTATAGACAGTGATTAAATCCCCTCCTAATCGTTTCTCCAAACTATAAAGTCCCAGGTCTCTCAATCTCTCCTCGTAAGGCAGGTGCTCCAGGCCCTTAATCATCCTCGTGGCCCTCCATTGGATTCACTCAATCAGCTCTCTGTCCCTCTTGAACTAGGGACCCCTACAGTGCAGGCAAGACCGAGCGCGGAAATCCTCCCTGATAGACACAGAGCCAGAGGGAAGAAATCCTTCCTGATAGACACAGAGCCATGGATGCAGCTCTACTGGCCCAGCTTCTCGGTACTGTCATGCCAAATCTACAGCTGGAGTGAGAACCTGCAAATGAAACTGCTCTAAAACCCTTTGCATCTTCTCCAGGCCGTGGGACAGTGGGCTGCAAGGTCTCCAAACTGTGGTCCAGTCTGCTCTACTCTGCTTGGACAACAGCATCAGGCCAAAAGGCCAGGACAGCTGTGCCCTGGCCCTCAGGATCTGGTAAGAAAAGGGGGGAACGAGCACTGGGTTTACTATTCGTGTTTACTGAGCGCGGTATCCAAACACACGAGCGAGGCTAAAGGTGGCTGAACCATGCTTGCACCTTCCAGCTTGGGAATCTCCTTCTGTGCCCCTCTCTGTGTGTAGAGTTGTGCAATCAGTACTAGGGGGTGACTGTCCCCCAGCTTTTCTGCAGCGTGTGATGAGGTGGGTAATTTAAAATCTGTTCTGTATGGTCAAGGATCCGGCTCACGAGAAGCATTAGAGGTTATTAACTTCGACTGGTCCTTTAACATCCATCTGAAAGTGTCGATAAATGGGTTTGCCCAGAGGTAAGGCAGTGGTTATCACGTGTAGGGTTATGATCACAGCTGGGGGGCACTGGCAGGGACAGGCTGGCTGGCTGCCTTTGTAGGAGACTTCAGTCTCTAGAGTCAGTGTTTTATTAATTTTACAGTCTCTTAAATTCATATGGTAATTATGAGAAATAAGTAGAGACAGAGATATCTCCTTTTAATAGCAAATAGGTTTTTGAAAGTCTGGAACCTATTACCCCACTAAATTCTACTGTAGCTGGACTTTTATCTCGGTGCACTGCAAATAAATTCAGACCAAGGTGACTTGGATGTGTGTTTCCCAACTTGACAACAAGAACCTGTGGACAGCAGAGAGAGCCTTGGGAGAGTCAGATTTTGAGCTTTAGTTTTTCATCGTTAAATACTTGGCTGAAATTGGGTAACTCAACTCAAAAGCCAGAGCAAATTCAGTGTTCTCATATGAGCCCCAAGTGGACCTCAATTATCCAGTTGAAAAGTTCATTGTTTGCTTTAACGTGATGATGTCTTTGATTAGAAACTAAAGCTTGGAGTATCCTTTGTTAGGGGGACTGGGAAACAGTGAAACTTTTAAAAGAAAAAGGGTGGAATGGGCTGCCCAGGGGGGTTGTGGAGTCTCCTTCTCTGCAGACGTTTAAAACCCACCTGGATGTGTTCCTGTGTGACTGGATCTAGGGGATTCTGACCTGGCAGGGGGATTGGACTGGATGATCTTTCAAGGTCCCTTCCAACCCCTAATGTTCTGTGATTCTGTGATGTGCTTCATCTCACACCTGTCTGGCATGAAGAGACTTGGGGGGCTATTGATCAATCATTGGCCAAATATGAGCCAGCAGTGTGCTCATGTGGCCAAGAAGGCCAGTGGTATGAGCTGGGATAAGAAATAGTGTAACCAGTAGGGAAGTGGTACTGGTGAGCCCTTGCCTCAAATGCTGCCTTCAATTTTGGGCACCTGAGTACACGAAGGAGCTGTAGTGTGACCAGAGAAGGGCAACAAAGCTAGTGAAGCAACCTTCGCTCGAGCTGCTCCTATTCCTGATCCAGCAGGCTCTACCCCGAGTCTGTCTAACCGTGGCAGACATCAGATCTGATTCTCCAGTTGTTCCAGTCTAATTAAGGGGCCAGACCATGAGTTTTTATCCAGAAAAGTCAGCTCCATTTTACTAGCCCTCCTTTCCCTGGGACTGCCAGCAGAGCGGAGTCTGCGAGCGCAGAAAGACACCGGCTGATGGTGTCAAAGGGTGAGCGGGCACATGGAAAAGTAGAGATCGCTCGTGACCCCTGGGAAAAGAGGCAAGGTCAGCTGGAGAGAGCCTTAAAATGTAGTTCCTGCTGAGGAGATAAGTTGTGCATAGTCCTTGGGTTGACCCGATGCACGAAAACACATCCTGCAGCCAGCGCTGGAGATAAGCAGAGCTTCAGCGATCCCTGGACAGTGTTTTCCAACACTAACGTGCGGTCCAGCCCCGGGACTGGAAGCAAATGAGCCCATCTGGCTGTGGAAACTGTTTTGCTTCCTCCTTTTCCTTGCAGCGTAGATTTGGGTAGAGGGGAAACTTGGTTTTGTTCTTTCTGTTTGATGCTGCTGATGGGATTTCAGGAAGTTACTGTGTCTGTATCTCAGCCTTTTGTAAATCGTTTGCTGTAGAACATGAGCATGAGGTGTTGTCTGAGTGAATCGCAGAATCACAGAAGATTAGGGGTTGGAACGGACCCCGAAAGATCATCCAGTCCAATCCCCCTGCCACAGCAGGATCACCTAGACCAAGCCTCACAGGAACATGTCCAGGTGGGTTTTAAATGTCTCCAGAGAAGGAGACTCCACAACCCCCCCGGGCAGCCCCTTCCAGGGCTCTGTCATCCTCACCGTGACTTCAGCCAGAGTTATGTTGGGATGGTGATGTGAAAGATGCAAGTCTCTCAAAGTTTGTCTCTATCACAAAGTCTGAGCCCAAAGTAGGGGGGAATACTTTCTGCAGAGAAGGTAATAGCTGTACAAACCTCTGGTTTCTAGAAATCTCCTTTCCCTTGGCTGCAGTGGAAGCGTTTTGGATAGAGGGACCAAGGAGAAGGGACCGTGAACCTTCTTTAGCCTTTTCCAAAGATGTCAATTCAGAACCACTCCTTAACAAGAAATTAGTAAAGGGTTTGATCCTTTGGGCTCTAAATATTACAGCTGTGTTGACAAATTCATTAATCTCTATAAATATGTGAAGGGTGGGTGTCAGGAGGATGGAGCCAGGTTCTGCTCAGTGGCATCTAATGGTAGGATGAGGGGCAGTGGGTGTGAGCTGGAACAGAGGAGGTTCCACATCAATGTGAGAAGGAACTTCTTCACAGTGAGGGTGACAGAGCACTGGAACAGGCTTTCCAGGGTGGTTGTGGAGTCTCCTTCTCTGGAGATGTTTAAGACCCGCCTGGATGTGTTCCTGTGTGACTTGGTCTAGGTGATCCTGCTGTTGCAGGGGGATTGGACTAGATGGTCTTTCGAGGTCCCTTCCAATCCCTAATGATTCTGTGATTCTGTGTAGTTACTAATTAAACTAAGTATTAAATTAATTATTAAGTAAATTAACTATGAAGTAAATGTATTATTAAGTAAAAAGTGTTGGCCAAGTTGTTCATCCACAGTAAACAAACATGTTTCCACTGCGAAGCACATTTAAGGGTGTTTTGCAGCATCGGTCTCCCGGGCAAACACATTAATCTCTGCTTTCCCTCCATGTCCTAATGGCCCCAGCCAGGAGGGGGGTTGGTTAGCACTGTGAAGGAGGCTGTTTTTTGTCCACGTTGAGTGGAGAGGCATAAATTGGCATTCCATATCATCGTAAAAAAAAGTTCCCCAGCAATTATTAAAAGATTCTTATCTCTTGCTCCCTACATGGATAATGAGATCCCTCTCTGCTGGACTGAGACAGCCTGTCTCTCAGCTCACTTAATGAAATGGACCCCAGTTTGCAAATTAGCATAGCCCTGACTCCAAACGTAACCTCTTGTTGTCTAGTTGTACATCAAGGGCCCTGGCTTATGTCTTTTCTTATTAACACCCCGTAATCATGTCAACCCTCTTTAGTTTTCATTTCCTGTTTCCTTTTACAAATTCACTGCGGAGCGCCAAGCGCACTGTCGGATGCCGTTGGATGAGCTGGGACTTCATTTTGGTCTCTTTTTTAATGTCAACAAAGTACAAGTTACTCTGTGGGTGCTGATGTAGATCTAAGGAATCTCTTCTCTGTTTCATACCTGTGCAGGTTGTTTGCCACCTGTGACCCTAGAGCTCCTTTCCTATGTCAGGATCATTTCTCTTTTGATTTTTTATGGTTGTATTTTAGAGTGAATGGGCTTCCCAGGGTGGTGGTTGAGTCACCAACTCTGGATCTGTTTGGATGAGACATTCATAGAATCATAGAAGTGTTAGGGATCAGAAGAGACCGCAAAAGATCATCCAGTCCAATCCCCTCACCACAGCAGGATCACCTATATCCAGTCACGCAGGAATATGTCCGATCCCCTAGATCCAGTCATTAGGGATTGGAAGGGATCTTGAGAGATCATCCAGTCCAATCCCCCTGCCCACAGCAGGATCAAGAGAACTTCATTTAAGAAGGGATGCCGCGTAGGTAAGGCAGCGACATCAGTGGAAGGGGCTAGAGGGCAGATTTATTAATTTAATAGGTTTATCCATTTTACAGCTTGGATAATCATATTTTACTAAACTGGGACACGAGGAGGCCTCAGCCCATCTGACAGCTTTATTCTCGTGCAAGTTAACGAGCACATTTTGTACTCGTGACCTTGTGAATTGTAAGAGCACGAGGAGCCAGAGAGGAATGACAGACCAAATCCAAGGAACGTGTTAGCGTTTCGGCTGTGCCCGGGTGAGATTTATAAAGGGAGCGCTGAGGAATCTCAGCTGCAGTGACAGCAAAAACATTTGTTAATTTATTTGGCTTAAGAAAATATGCAGGATTTGAAAAAAAAGAGAGAATGAAATAATTAATGGAATGTTAACTGGAAAAGTATGCACCTCGCTTTGGTATCGAAGACGCCCGTTTAACGACAGGATTGCTCCCCTGACAACGGAGGGGTTGTTCTTGACTGGGGACAGCTAGAAAAGAATTGAGTTGGCTTTGCCTAAAGTAACTGTGTTTAACTGAGGAATAATCAGATTAAGCAAAGAATGGAGTTAAACTCTTAAAAAAGCCTCTTTAAAAGCCATTTTGTAGTTAAAGCTATTTTATAGTTAAAACCCTCAGATATACATCTGTCTTTTTAAAGCCCTTCTTGTTTACTAGAACAGGATGGCATTTGGCCATCATCTTCGTAGCTGCCTCTACCCCTAAACTAACTGAACCCTAAGTCTGCTGCAGTCCCAGCTTTGCAAGCTCAGAATCACTGAGTTATTGAGGCTGGAAAAGCCCTCTGAGCTCATCCAGCCCAGCCCATGACCTAACATCACCAGAGCAGCTAGACCAGGGCACTGAGGGCCACAGCTAGTCTGTCCTTCAACACCTCCGGGAGTGGGGACTCCTCCATCGCCCTGGGCAGTCCATCCCAGGGTCTGATCACCCTTTCTGTGCAGAAGGGCTTCCGACACAAAAGCAAACGTGGGCTCCATTAGGGGTTGGGTTTTTTCTTTCTTACTGGAACCTCGTTTGGATCACAGAATCACAGAATGTTACAGGTTGGAGGGGACCTTGAAAGATCATCCAAGTCCAATACCCACTGCTGGAGCAGGGTCAGTCTACAGCACTGTCTCAAGATGTCCTACATGGGGCTCAAACCCATGACCCCAGGAATTCAGAGTCCCATGCTCTACCAACTGAGTTAAGGGATCTGGTTAAGATATGAATGTGTAGGGTAGTGCAGATGATTGGACTCCACAATCCCAGGGGTCTTTTCCAACCAGAGTGATTCTGTTAACTGTTGAGATAACTTCCTACTTGTTTAAAATCTTCCACTTAAAGCTGGACTTTCTGTAATGACCGTGCTTCAGCATCTTGTTGAAAAGACTACGATGTGTTCCTGTGTGACTTGGTCTAGGTGATCCTGCTGTTGCAGGGGGATTGGACTGGATGATCTTTGGAGGCCCCTTCCAATCCCTAGTGATTCTATGATATAATCAGGAAGAAGGTATTTCCAGTACAAAATAAATTCCACCTAAAACCTAACCCCTCTTTAGAAAATTTAACATAAAAGTAGGGGCTAATCCTCCTCCGTCCTTTTAATGCAGACAAAAGCTGAGCTACTTACACTGCACTAACTCCAAGCTCTTAAAACAAAAGAGCAAGTGCTTTGGACCTCATCATAAAATGGTACATTTGGCAGCGCTGAAAGAGCTGAGAAAACTGTAGACCTCAGGGATTTATTTCCATTTATATTCAAACTCTTTTACACCGTCCCCAACTTTGTACTTTGTGCAAATCAGAATTAGGCCACGAAGACAGGAATTTCAAAAGCTTGGGTAGTGATGGAACGTGACAGGGCGGTGCTGAGATACAGCCTGCACTTCGTTGACTTGTCTCTATGTTCCCCACTTTCTGTGCATCAGTCATGTTTTGACAGCAGGCGACGACTGTTCAGCTCTTCTTAGCAGGTGCCAATGGCTGCCTGTCTGTTCTGAACGTCGAGTGGGTCAAGCTCCTCACAGCCCAGTGCAGGAGGTGCCAGCACGGAGCTGCCCGGCCCAGAGGCTGCACACACCTGGTCAAACTCTCTTGCACAACCCCAGTGGACAGTGGGGGCTGGAGGTTTTGTTGTGTTTGGAAAACTTAATGTCCTCTTCCAGTCACAGAACATTAGGGATTGGAAGGAATCTTGAAAGACCATCTAGTACAGACCCCTGCCAGAGCAGTCACTGGTCCTTTCTGGTCCATCAACAGCAATGGACTGAATTAATGGTTTTGCCTGGTCTGCTCTGGAAGAAAAGACATGAGACAAACCTCCTTTAGGTTCTTCTTGAATTTGCATGGACTGCTATTCTAATAGCACCTTGCTGTTGGCTGTGTTCCCTGCAGGTCAGGCAGGACTGCTCTGAGAGAAGTGCCTTGGTTCAACAGAGGTTGGTTTCATAGAATCATAGAATGGGGTTGGAAGGGATCTTAAAGGTCATCTAGTTCCATGCTTCATGCAGAAGCAGGGACACCTTCACTAGAGCAGGTCACTCAGGGCCCCAGCCAACCTGGTCTTCAACACTGCCAGGGATGGGGCAGCCACAGCTTCCTTGGGCAACCTGTTGAGCATCTCAGTACCCTCACAGGAATTTGTTCCTCACATCCAACCTCAATCTCCCCTCTTCAAGTCTGGAACCTTTCCCCTTGTCCTTTTGCTGTGCACCCCTGTCAAAAGCCCTACCTCAGCTTTCTTGTAGCCCCCTTCAGAGACTGGACAGCTTCTGGAAGGTCACCTGGGAGCCTCCTCTTCTCCAGGTGGAACAACCCCAACTTGCTCAGCCTGTCCTCAGAGGGGAGATGCTCCAGCCCTCTGATCATTTGAGTTGCTCTTCTCTGGACCCCTTCCAGGAGCTCTCTGTCCTTCTTCAGTTGGATATTCTTTGGGATCCTATGCTCCTGCAAATCAACCATTTCCCCAGCTTGGAAGGCTGTGAAGTAGGCAAGGTTTGCAATGCTTTAATCTAAATAAATTAACATGAATTTATACCTATAAACTATATCATCTAAATAAATTCTAACGCTGTAATCTAAGTACATTTCCTGTTTCAGTTCCTACCATATGAGGGAAACAAAGAGCTGTTGTGTGGGAAGGTGCCACAACCCATCCGACCATAAAAATGGCAGGAAAGGAGCTGCTTGAGCCACAAAGATGATGAAGGGAGCAGAACATCTCCCTGGTGAGGAAAGGCTGAAGGTCTCTTTAACTTAGAGATGTTTAGAAATGCTTATAATTATGCTTATGTTTATAAATACATTTATTAATGTTTTTAAATATGTGAGAGGTGGGTGTCAGGAGGGTGAAGCCAGGCTCTTCTTAGTGTCACCCAATGATAGGACAAGGGACATTGGGTGTGAGCTGGAACACAGGAGGTTCCACATCAATATGAGAAGGAAGTTCTTCCAAGTGAGGGTGACAGAGCACTGGAAGGGGTTTCCCCTGGAGGTGGTGGAGTCTCTCTGGAGACATTTAAAACCCGCCTGGATATATTCCTGTGCAACTGGATCTAGGAGTTGCTGCTGTGTCAGGGGGATTGGACTGGCTGATCTTTGGAGGTGCCTTCCAATCCCTAAAGTTCTGTGATCCTGTGACTCTTACGACGTGCGATAACACAGTCCCATCAGGTTCCTGAAGCATGGTTGCTCCCTTTTCTCTTCCTCAGAGCAGGGAGACTTGTACACAGGAACGTGCTTAGTCACAGTGATGTTTTATAGTTGGATGTGGATGTGTTACCGGTTGGGGTCCCTAATTATTATCAATTTGCAGATTGCCTTGGATGTCTTATTAAGATTCCTGTGCAATGATTGATCATAATCAAAAAATTAATCACCAATCAGCCCTGGCAATTAACATTAGCGAGTCCATTTGCATATATCAGATAATTTATGCTGCTGCTGGAAGAAGAGACTTTTGCAGAATATTATTGATTAGGGGAGATGAGCCAGATGCTTCTATTATTGAAGCATTAGCCTTTATTAGAGAGGACTGGGAATGTGTGAGAAACTGAAGGGCATTCCTGCAGTCCACGGTGGCGTGGGCGTCTGCAAGGGTCTAAGGGGGATTTCTTAAATGCATCCGCTGAGAGGATTGAAAAGAGGGACATTGTGCTTTAAAGAAACATTGCCTTTTGGCTTCTCTTTACTGCAGATGCTTTAAATACCCATTATTTAAAAAAGCTTGATAACCTCACCCTGGATGGTGAGTTTACATTACAAGAAGTTGCTTAATAGATGAATTATTTACTGTTATGAGTAAAGAATTGGCAGGTTTGCTATTATTTTGACTAATGGTATTGTTTAGACTATGAAAAGCTGCATAAAAATGTTCCAGAAGTGGCTGAGAATAGACTAAACTCTTCAGTCAGTAGATTTTGGTTGATGAATTTGTAATCCTTCTCCTTTTTTGCTTCTTTCTAAACTGATATGAAGACATTGATAAAAAAGGGCTCTATGTTCCTGTGTGACTTGGTCTGGGTGATCCTGCTCCGGCAGGAGGATTGGACTGGATGATCTTTTGAGGTCCTTTCCAATCCCTAATGACTGGATCTAGGGGATCCTGCTGTGGCAGGGGGATTGGACTGGATGATCTTTTGAGGTCCCTTCCAATCCCTAATGACTGGATCTAGGGGATCCTGCTCTGCCAGGGGGATTGGACTGGATGATCTTTAGAGGTCCCTTCCAGTCCCTCAAGTTCTGTGATTCTGGGACTGGACTGGATGATCTTTCGAGGTCTTTTCCAGTCCCTAATGTTCTGTGATTCTCCGACGTCAGCTCTGTGCTTATCTCCCCATTAATTACACCCAGCTCCCAGCTCCCTCCTACACCTTCCCATAAACATCAGCTGCTGAGTGCTCACTGCTGACCTAGGGGAAAGCTGTTGCTGGCCTCCTGTCATTGCTCTCCGTGGCTCAGGGATGTTTAACGGCCGAGCCGCTGACGCCAAAGGAAAGAAGCCTACACTAGGGGAAGTGGGTACGTGTGTGTGATGAAGGAACTGGTGACATCCCCATACATCATCCCCTGGGAGTCATGTTACTGGTTTTTGCTGAAAGCTGGTAATGCTTGGAGATTTATAGCGGGTGGGCTCTGCTGAGTGCAAAGCTTTGGATAGGAAAATTGGGGAGGCATTGATTTGGATCCTGCAAGACTGGTGGTGATTTGTGGCAGAGGGGTAGTAGGATGGTCTTTGTGCTGCAGGGGTTTGTATTGCATTGAAAAAGTCACATATTGGGCTAAAAACCAGAAATCCCCTTATTTCACCAAGCTGATACGAGCAGTGGGATTTTGCTTGGAGCTATCACATATCAGACGTGTGTTGTGGTGGGTCTCTACTGTCACTAACCTCACAAGCAGATTTCAGAACTGAAGAAACACTAAAATGTTAAAACAGCTCTGAATCTTGTAAACCTGTTGTGATCTTGATTGAGGGAAATGATCACCAGTGTCTTCAGTGGGAGCTGGCTTGGGCAAGGAGAAAAAGACATCTTCCCACCTGGGGTTGTTTTGAAGTCTTAACCTTAAGGATGGAAAGTTAATTGGAGCTGGGTGGACTAGGGCTGTCTTCAAAATGGTGACAGTTAGATGATGAATGTCAGCTTGCAGGTGTCTTCTAATTTATCACAGCATGATCCTAGAATGGCTGAGGTTGGAAGGCACTTCAGAGATTATTGTTTGGACGAGGTGTTGAATGATCTGGTTTAGGGGTGAACTTGTAAGGTAGGTCAGACGGTTGGACTCAATGATCCCAGGGCTCTTTTCCAACCAGAGTGATTGTGTGATCAGTTAGTTGAGTGATCTGGTTTAGGGGTGAACTTGTAAGGTAGGGCAGATTGTTGGACTCGATGATGCTAGGGGTCTTTTCCAACCAGAGTGATTCTGTGATGCTGTGACTCCCAGCTTCTGCCATATCCCTGTATCCTAGATCTGGGCTTTAGCAGCAAGACCCAACATTCTCAGTAGAGTTCTGTGTGCTAATAAATGCAAACTCCTTGCCAAACTCATATCCCCCAAATATACAAGGAACATGGGAAGTGAAAAGTGAATTAAATCTGTTCTCTGGTTCTATACTGGAGGTTGCACAAATCTAAGGCAAGTGGAGATTACAGCCAGCTCCTGTTAGATGGGTTTCATTCAAGTCAACTTTGCTGCTGTCAGCTAGACAGTAGTGTCTCTTCTAGCCATCAAATGTGATCACTAAAAATTCAAGATAGATAAGAAATAATTATGATAATAGTATTTTTAATTTGTATTCTGCACTTTTATAGAATCATAGAATCATTCAGGTTGAAAAAAACCCCCTTGGGATCATTGAGTCCAACCATCAACCCTACTCTACAAGTTCACCCCTAAACCACATCCCCCAACACTGCATCTAAGCATCGTTTAAACTCATCCAAGGATGGTGACTCCACCACCATCCTGGGCAGCCCATTCCAGCGCTCATGTAGAGTTCACTTTGCACTCAGGTCCAACCCAGCTCAACCTTCATGTTATTAAAACATGGGCACAGTCATACCTGGGACCCTGCTGCACTCTGTGATATTTGTGTCCTACTCTCCAACACGTACACGCAGACAGGGTTCAGTTAGGAATTGGAAGGGACCTTGAAAGATCATCTAGTCCAATCCCACTGCCAGAGCAGGATCCCCTAGATCAAGTGTTTTTAGGAAGGTACTGTGAGAATCGGTGTGGCTTATTGACCTGACAGTGTGTAAACATCTTTCTGGAAGCCTCCTGATACGAGATGTTCCAGACTTCGTATCGTTCATGGACGCGAACTGCGTGGAGAAAGTGAGCAATGAAATACCAGAGGGATTTCCTTCAAGACATCTTTAATGCCCAGGTACAGAACTCATTTTTCAAAGATTTCCATCATTTCACTAGGATTCTTTAAGTTGGAGCATCGACACCCCCTCGCCTGAGCTATCACGTGCTGGTGGAAAAAGGAGGGGCTTACCTCCCAGTCCTCTTTGGCCACTGTTTTTCCTGAGAATGGGCATTGACAGGCCAGTTGATGCTGACCCTGGCAGTGACTTTAGCTTGGAAAAAAGAGACTGAAGAGTGACCTCATTAATGTTTATAAATATGTGAAGGGTAGGTGTCAGGAGGATGGAGCCAGGCTCTGCTCAGGGGCACCCAATGATAGGACAAGGGGCAGTGGGTGTGAGCTGGAACAGAGGAGGTTCCACATCAATGTGAGAAGGAACTTCTTCCCAGTGAGGGTGACAGCCCTGTGGAAGGGGCTGCTCAGGGGGGTTGTGGAGTCTCCTCCTCTGGAGATGTTTAAAACCCACCTGGATGTGTTCCTGTGTGACTGGATCTAGGTGATCCTGCTGTGTCAGGGGGATTGGACTGGATGATCTTTCAGGGTCCCTTCCAACCCCTGATGTTCTGTGATTCTGTGACTTTCTGACAGGGACACACCTGGCCCAAGAGAGCTGGACTGAAACTCATGTGTTCTTTTCAGAGAGCCAGGTGAGAATATTTGATGGTCTAGGTCATCCTGCTGTGGCAGGGGGATTGGAATAGATGATCTTTCGAGGTGCCTTCCAATCCCTAATGTTCTGTGTGATTCTATGTTTGTGATTTGTTTTGGTTTTCTTTTCCAATCTCTATTGATTCTGACTCTCTTTTCCTTGAAAGGAAGCAGAGCATTAAAACATTTAATAATAAATAGATTGATAGAGAAATAAAGCAATAATAATAATAAATGAAATAATAAATAATAAAATGATAGATAATAGAAAATATAAGAATATTAAATAAAAATCAAATAAAGAAAAATAATAGCAAAATCAACGATAATAATTTTTTAAAATTATAGAAATAAGGCATGAGGAGACTCCCTTTCCACTTGGACATGTTGAGTGCCAAAACTCAGATCAAGTCTTTAAGGTGAAGTGAGAACGCAGTGAAAACAGGGGTTTTATTAGGAAGGCCGGGCTGTGAACTTCTTAACTCTCCCAGTGCTCCCAGATGTGCCTCTTCGCACTGCGCACAGCTGCTGAAGGCTTCAGGGGACTGTGGGTGGTGGCTGAGGAAAGGGGAAGAGGTGGTTGAGCTATGCACAGTATTTCCCCTAAGAAATAAAGCGCTGGAGTCTCACCTCGCTGCCTGTTTTTCCACATATGTTGAGTCGGGGATGTATTTATATAACCCTATTAAACAGGAACGCGCAGTAGCAAACGCGGTCTTTAAATAGCTACTGTTCTGCACTCTCCGGTCTCCAAACTCCTCAGTTTCAACTCACACCCACTTACATTCTTTTAACATATTCCTCAGGTTGAGTTTTTTTTTCTCCTGGTGACTTGGGGGTCAAATCCAGAACTTATGGAAAGCAGTGGAAAGACTCCTGTTGAACTGAGTGGAATCTGGGTGATGCTCTCAGAGCTGGGGTGCTGTGGTGATAAAGGCAATAAATCACGCGGACAGAAGTCGCCCGCGTTGGGTTAGCTCTACAGAAACACACGGAGCTGTCGAGTGCCACAGGAATCAGCTCTGTCCCTTCCCTGGTGGCGTTTGGGCAGCTCTCAAAACATTTTCAGAAATGAGAGGAAAGTCTTTATTTCCCATTTACAGATGAACAAACTGAGAACTGGATCCAGAATCTTGGTCTAGGAAATCCTGCTGTGGCAGGGGGTTGGACTAGATGATCTTTCCAGGTCTCTTCCAGTCCCTAATGTTCTGTGACTCCCACCTGTGAGTCGGGCAGTGCCGAAGGGCTAGAATCAGAGTCGGGTACCGGTCCCTGGACCACCCAGTGGAAAAAGAGTCCATTGACTTCTGGCAATCTCAGAGAGGCTACCAGCTGCTAAGATGTCAACAGAAGTAGAGGGCAACCAACTCCATCCTGTTAACTGTTGTGTTAATGAACGGAGCAGCCCTTCAAGAGCTCTTTGTTTTTACCACCACGATGCATCATTCCATCCTCCTCATTCCCCAGCAATCATATTTTCCCTTTCACTCCCGTTGTTTTGGTTCCACTAAGCAAATACATTCTTGGGGTTTTTTTTCCCCTGTGTTCTTCCAGCCACCTTTAGGGGTTTGGGGTTTTTTTTTTTCCTTCTTTCCCCTAACTTTTTCCCTCGTTCAGTGCTCGAAGTGGATTTACGACCCGTTTAGGCAGCTTCCAGTGGCACTGCTTTTACAGTCCAGAGGCAGAGGGCTGTAAAAAGATTTACAGTTACAGAAAGAATCGTTTGCATGGGAGTTCGGGATCCAAATTAGACAATGGGAGCCGGGCTGTGCGAGTGGCCAGTAAAAAGAAGCTTGGAAACAAAAACAAATGAAACTGCTGTTAGAGGAGGAGGTTGGGGTGGGAGCAGAGAAGGAGGAGGAAAAGTTGCCCGTTAACTTCACATTGCTGTTGCAACAGCCCTGTTAATTTTGTTATATAAAGCCCTTTTTCCTACTTTTTTTCCTCTCTCAGTGTTGTTGTTGGACAGATTTCCTTTGCAAACACAAGTCTCAAGCTGGAGAGCAGCGACTTCACACAGTAGTTGAGATTCCAAGGCAGATATTCCCAGGATGTTGGCAGCTGGTTGCTGCTGCTGCTGCGACTCCAAGGTACAAACTCCAGACAGTAAAACCAAGTGGCTGAAGGAATGGGACTTAGAGTGGAGGACTTCAGGTTGCATTGCATGAGGATAATGTGGCTTTTAGAAGAAGCTAGGGACTGGGAAAACAGATTTTTATCCTCTCCTCTACTAGGTTTTTCCTTGCTGACTTCAAAAGAAGACTTGAGCAGATCCACAACAAGCTGAGGCAATGGGGAGGTTTGCCCCTGACATTAAAGGAGCATGTCTGGGCACACAGAGGCTGTAGCTGGAGGCTGCAGAAGGCTGGGAGCAGTATTTCTCTGAGACTCAGGTCCTTTGCCCTTCTGGGGAGGAGACCTAGCAGCAGCCTCGCAGCACTTAAAGAGGGCTAACAGGAAAGATGGGGAAGGGCTCTTCACCAGGAAAGGTAGTGATGGGATGAAAGGTGACAGCTTCAGACCCAAAAAGGAAAATTCTGATTAGAGATTACAAAGAAATTCTTTACTGCGAGAGTGTTGAGACAGTGGAACAAGTTGTTCAGAGAACCTCAAGTGCTCCATCACTGGATGTTCAAGGCCAAGTTGAGCTGAGCTCTCAGCAATCAGGTCTGTTGGGACGTGTCCCTGCCCATGGCAGGGGGGTTGGAGCTAGAGGATCTTATGTCAGAGCTGTGGACAGAAACCACTTTGGAAAGCAATGTGTCCTTCAGGGGCACCCTGAAGTCATAGAATCATTAGGGATTGGAAGGGACCTCAAAAGATCATCTGGTCCAATCCTCCAGCAACAGCAGGATCCCCTGATGACACTTTTGTTTGAATCTACAGGGGCATCCAGCTGGATGGGAAGAGCCACATCTGCTGTGCTGGTGGATTGAGCTGGTTTTGATGCAAACCAGCTGTGGACTAGGTGCCACATAGTCTGTCCCATGGCACTGCACCTGTGCTGACAGGACTCTCTGAGGGGGTCAGGGTGGTTGTGGAGTCTCCTTCACTGGAGATGTTCAAGGCCCGCCTGGATGTGTTCCTGTGTGACTTGGTCTAGGTGATCCTGCTGTGTTGAGGGGATTGGACTAGATGATCTTTCAAGGTCCCTTCCAATCTGTAATGATTCCATGATTCTATGGTCCCATGGTTGATGTGCAGGGGGAGCAATAGCTGACAGACGACTCCTACCCCAGAGATACGTTCTGTTTGAGTGTGAGAATGGTTCTGATGAGCCTCTACTTGACTGTTCACTTCTGCTGATCTTTTGTTGGACCTGAGGGCACACAGTGTGGAAGCAACTGCAAAGGAGCTGGATGTGTGCAAAAGCAACTGGTTCCCACTTTTACCCGAAATGCTAGTTTTTAGAAACAGAATTGAAAAGCTCACGGTGGTTTGTTTTCCTTCTCACTGCTGCTGTGTTTTTTCTGCTGCTCCCGTTTCTAACCAGCTTCCTGCTCAGCGTATCGTGCTGGGTTTCACACAGATACGGCGCTTCCCTTCCTCCCTCCTGTCAGAGTGATGCTGTCCAACCGCCTTCTGGGCACCGCTCCGTCAGCGCCGGCACTTCAGAACGGGGTGGTTGCTTTATTAATCGCATTATTTGTACTTTCTGTTGGCTACCATGACGTCATTTGGGCTAGCAGCAGCAGAGGTGGGTTTATTTCCTGATTTCTGGTGTATTTTTTTGTGAGCTTCAGTGGTGGTGTTGGTGAAGTTCTTGATGTTGCTGGGTCCTCTAGACCTTGTTTCCTCTGCTTCCCTTTACTCCCTGTGATGCTTAGCTCTTAGTGACATGAGTGCTACTGATCATAGAATCACAGAATGTTCTAGGCTGGAAGGCACCTCTAGAGGGCATCTAGTCCAACCTCCCTACACAGGGACAATGCCACCTAGATCAGGCTGTTCAGAGCCTCATCAAGCCTGACCTTAAATGACTCCAGGGATGGGGCCCCCACCACTTTCCCAGGAAGCCTGTTCCAGCCCATTCCAGAAGTTACCCAACAACTTTTTCCTAATATCCAGCCTACATCTCTCCTTTTCCAGCTTGAAGCCATTGCTCCTTGTCCTATTCATACGAACCCTCTTGAAAAGACCTTTTCTTGCCTTCATGTAGAACCTGCTTAGGTACTGGAAGATCAAAAGAAGGTCCCTCTTCTCCGGGCTGAACAGTGCCAACTCTCTCGGCCTGGGAGCTGGGTCTCTTTAGCTTGGAGAAGAGGAGACTGAGGGTGACCTCATTAATGTTGATAAATGTGTGAAGGGTGGGTGTCAGGAGGGTGGATCCAGGCTCTGCTCAATGTCATCTAGTGATAGGACGAGGGGCAATGAGTGTGAGCTGGAACAGAGGAGCTTCCATATAAATTTGAGAAGGAACTTCTTCATGGTGAGGGTGACAGAGCACTGGAAGGGGCTGCGCAGGGGGATTGTGGAGTCTCCTTCTCTGGAGACATTTAAAACCCACTTGGATGTGTTCCTGTGTGACTTGGTCTAGATGATCCTGCTGTGGCAGGGGAATTGGACTGGATGATCTTT
Organism: Rhinopomastus cyanomelas; assembly: GCA_013400115.1. Lineage (NCBI taxonomy): Eukaryota > Metazoa > Chordata > Aves > Bucerotiformes > Rhinopomastidae > Rhinopomastus > Rhinopomastus cyanomelas. Next base: position 560,473 of record VXBP01002567.1, read on the forward strand.
CATGGTCACTTCCAATCCCTAACGTTCTGTGATACTGTGAGAGATGCACCATTCCCCTGATCATTCACATATACTGATGGTGACTCTGGGATCCTCCTGATGAAGGAAGGCTCCATGAGCTTTTTGCTCCTCCATACTCTCCCACAGATGTTAACACACAGGTTTCAGGTTGTCTTAATTCTTCCTCTACATCCCTTTTATATTTAGTGTTTCCTTCTTCAGAGGGGAAAAATCCTGATAAGAACATGACAGTAGCCAGAGAACCATCTCTTGCCCCAAGAAAGAAACTCCTTCCTCCTGATGGAGATCCCCTCACGCAGTGGTCCCCTTGCAAGCCCCAGGTGCACTGAGCACACGGTGCTGCATTGACCTCCCACGCGATTGCGGTGCAGGGCTCTGCAGTAAGTGCTGTCAAGCCAGCTGGCTCCCTGGCTAATTGGTGGTTTGTGTGGTGCAGTATCAGCCCCAAGTGACCAGTCCTTTGGGGCACTGATGGATGTCTGTGGCTCCCACCAGAGGTTTTCAACAGGACATTGAACCATCACCAGTTCTGCTGTGTCAGGGCTAGTCCCATCTCCACCTTTTCAGGTCCCTCACCCTGACCTCAGCACTTGCTCTCACTTCTGCCTCATTCCTTTCTCTCTTTCTCAATGAGAGGGATCTTGTACTGCTGGTGGAGAAATCATTGTAAAGGAGAAAACGCAGCATCTTATGAACGATGGTTCAAATGTAGTCTTGAAATGCTGGAGTTTTTAGGTTGGATATAGTCCCATGGACAAGAGTCTCCATGAAGAAGCGGTAGAAGGCTTCACTTTGTTTTTGAGAAAAGTATTGCAAATGAAAACAATCTTTGTGCAGACATAGCAGGTCTGTATTTGTGATTGAACTGAGGTCCTCCTCCTGTTCTACTCTGCCCTGGTAAGAACACAGCTGGAATGTTGTGTCCAGTTCTGGGCCCCTCAGTTCCAGAAGCTGCTGGAGAGAGTCCAGAGCAGAGCCACAAAGGGAGCGGAGTGTCTCCCTGATGAGGAAAGGCTGAAGGAGCTGGGTCTCTTGAGCTTGGAAAAAGCAGACTGAGGAGTGACCCCATGAATGTTGATAAACATGGGAAGGGCAGGTGTCAAGAGGGTGAAGCCAGACTCTGCTCAGGGGCTTTCAGTGATAGAACAAGGGGCAGCAATAGTGAGCTGGAACACAGGAGGTTCCACATCAATGTGAGAAGAAACTTCTTCCCAGTGAGGGTGACAGAGCCCTGGAAGGGGCTGTCCAGGGGAACTGTGGAGTTTCCTTCTCTGGAGATGTTCAAAACCCACCTGGTCATGTTCCCATGTGACTTGATCTAGGTGATGCTGCTGTGTCAGGGGGTTTGGACTGTGGATGATCTTTCAAGGTCCCTTCCAATCTCTGTTCTGTGATTCTGTGAAGTGTCTACTGTTCTTTACAGGAGTGAGTATGAATGTCTCAGGAAGGGGGAGTAGACCAGTGTTCTCCTCTGTGAATGAGATAGGATTTTGAAAGCTAAAGCCACTGATGTCAGTGCATCCAGGATCCAGTGCTGGGTCTGAGATCAGCAGAGAAGGTAAGTTGGCTTTTCTGTCATTGGAATTGTTTTAACTTCATCCCCTCCTTTGGAACTGATAATGGACCCTACACCTCTGCACAGGACTCAGTGTGAGTCCTCCACCGCCCTCCTCCATCCCCAGCAGGACCCCCTGCATTATGGTACCACTGGGCCATGGGAGGTGCTGCCATTGCCTCCAGCACAGATGTGCAAAGGGCAGATCCCATGTCCACAGCAAGGTTCGGGCTCTCCAAGAGAGCTGGGTGTCTGAAGTGACTTCTACTTAACCTGGGAGGCCCCCACGTCCCCCTGAAGTTGTTTTTGACTGCGTCTTTGAGGGTGCAATGTGCTCCATAAACAAATAACCTGTGTTTGTGTAACTGGGTGATTACGGGTTCAGCTGTGCTCCGAGCATGGGACATGGGGAGGAAGTGGTGGGACCAGGAGCAGAAGGGAAGACAGTGGCAGCCTCAGACCCAGAGGACTGCGAGGAAGCAAAATATGGATGGCTGCCAGAACAAATGCGGAGCCTTTTGGGAACGTGTTTTGGGGCCTCACGATAAAATCGGAGAACAAAGAGGTCAAGGGAGGCAAAATAATGTCAGACCTCCAGGAGAGCCCTTCGCCAGGGGCAGGCAGCTCCAACAGGAGCTTGCTCCAGATGGCCCATCACCATCACACCTCTGATGAGGTTGTCTGTGGACACCAAAGCCAGATCCTCTGGACTTCTACTGTCCAGAAGCATGAAGCATTGCAAAATGGGGGTGAAAAAAACCCCAGGAGCTTGAATATAGCAGCAAATTTGTAAGTCTCCATGTGTCATCTACCTTTGGGGACTGGGGTGAGGATCCTCAAGGGCATTTATGTGCCTGAATTTTGTCTGAGATACCTCAGCAAAGCACAGTGTAACAGTACCGGCAGTACTGGGTGACACCCAGCTGAACAGGGTTGCCCAGGTGGCACGAAAGGCCAATGACATCCTGGTTTCAATCAGGAATAGTGTGGCCAGCAGGACCAGGGATGTACTGGGCACTAGGAAGGCCTCTCCTTGAGTACTGGGAGCAGTTCTGGGGCCCTCACTTCAAGAAAGAGATTGAGGGGCTGCAGCAGGTCCAGAGGAGCAATGAGGCTGGGGAAGGGGCTGGAGGGAAAGGCTGAGGGAGCTGGGGGTGTTTATCTTGGAGGAGTGTCAGAGACCACCTTCTCCCTCTCCCCAACTCCCTGAAGGGAGGTTGTAGTCAAGTGGGGGTCAGTCTCTTCTCCCAGGCAACCAGTGCCAGGATGAGAGGGCAGAGCCTGAAGCTGCCAGGGGAGGGTTAGGTTGGATGTCAGGAAGCCCTTCCTCACAGAAAGAGTAATCAGAGCCTGGAGTGGACTGCCCAAGGCAGTGGTGGAGTCCCCATCCCTGGAGGTGTTGAAGGTCACCCTGTCTGTGGCACTGAGTGCCCTGGTCTAGGTTTTCATGACTTCCTGGGCTGAAGTCCTGGGCTGGGCTGGATGATCCTACAGGTCTTTACCAGCCTCAATCACTCTGTGGTTCTGTAGCATCTGGGACGATTCCTGTATGTGTTTCCTGCCAGGCTGATCTCTGTGAGTTTGTGACCCTCTGGCTTGTCTATTAAATTTTCACCTTTTGGCTTAAAATCATCATCATGAGAAAACAACTGTCTGCATCTCCGTTTCTGTTTAGTCAGAAGTGAACGAAAATGTTGACTCCCTGGTTTCTCCAGGAATTCTAGTGGCCACAAATGATCACGTTCAGTGTTGTTGTAGCAGAGTTATCAGTAAACTGCTGTCTCAGATCCTGCAGGCGTGAGCACCCAAGAGCACTGAGCGGGACTTCTCCAAGAGCATGTTTTTATTGGACACGTTCTGGTCTCTGTCCCATTACAGAGCTTTGCTGGCTGATGGAGATAAGGGAGTGATCACAATTTTTTAGTAAAATGAGTCTTCACTGACTCCCAGCTGAAAGAATCATGAAATCTGTCACAGCTTCCTTCTCCCTAGGGTTGATGGCTTCATCTCTCTGTTCAGTGACCTGTGGAGAGCTTGTTGGGTGCTGGCTTTAGGAGTGGATATAGCAATAGAGACCACTTGTAATGAGCTGAGAGACTCAGTAGAGCCTCACTCTCATGGACAGGATCAGGAGAAGTGGCTCAGGACCATGCAAGGGCAAAATGTGCAGTTACAAGGATTCAGTAGATAGGATGAACTGCCAAAATGCCGTCTGAGTAGCCATTAGCGGCCATCTGCGTTTGGCTAAATAATTAATGTGTCTGTTGTGGGTTTTTTTTTTCCTTATAGATCTTTCAAGGAATGTAGTTTCTGTTCCTTGGCATTTAGTTTCTGTTCCCTGAAGTGCTGCTCTTGAGCATGGCTTCTCAAGCACTCGTAGATGTTGTCTGCAAGGCAGTTTTCTAATGGTATCATGGAATCATTAGGAGTTGGAAGGGACTTCAAAAGGTCATCCAGTCCAATCCCCCTGCCACAGCAGGATCACCCAGACCAAGTCACACAGGAACACATCCAGGTGGGTTTTAAACATCTCCAGTGATGGAGTCTCCACAACCTCCCTGGGATGTCTGCTTTGGCACAAAAGCACTTAGCCCCAAGAGCTCTTATTATTCTCATGGTCTGGCCAGAAACGTGAGGTGCAGCCCACTGAAGTGGCCTTGCCAATGGCAAGCTGTTGCCTTTAGAATAGGCAACACGTCTTGTCCTTTGATCAGCACAAATAAAAGCTTTAGCTGCTAAATGAACTCTCTACACCCACTCAGGGAGTGCTAAGTAGTACCCCTTTGTCCACTTCCACACATGAGAAGTGTCTGTTACGTTGTCTCTACTGAAAATATCAACAATCAGAATTTTGTGGTTTCACTTTGCAGTGCAGAAATCTCTATAAATGATGGGGTGTGGAAATGGTGCTGAGAAGCAGCCTCCTCCCTGGAACATATCTGTTCCCTTTCCATTGTGCTCTTGATGTGTCTGTGTTGGGTTGCTTGGAAGAGCCTGTTGTTCTTGTTTTTCACAATGCCTTTAGGTGACCCTGCTCTAGCAGGGTGTTGGATCTCTGTGATCTTCAGTGGTCCCTTCCGACTCCCACCAGCGATTCTGTGAACACCTGTGAAGTTTTGTCACCTTCATCCAAAATCACAGAATCACAGAGTATTAGAGATTGGAAGGGACCTCCAAAGATCATCCAGTTCAATCCCCCTGCCAAAAGCAGTATCCTCTTGCAGATCCAGTTGCACAGGAACATGTCCAGGTGGGTTTTAAACGTCTCCAGAGAAGGAGACTCCACAGCCCTCCCTGGGCAGCCCCTTCCAGTGCTCTGTCACCCTCACTGTGAAGAAGTTCTTTCTCAATACTGATGTGGAACCTCCTCTGTTCCAGCTGACACCCATTGCCCCTTGTCCTATGACTAGATACCACTGAGCAGAGCCTGGCTCCATCCTCCTGACACCCACCCTTCACACATCCTGGCTATCGGTGTGAGGAGGTTGCTGGCTGCAATACAGCAGTTAGTATTTTCATCATCTTATTTACCAGTTATTTTCCCTGAGCACCAGTTGACCACTTAGGCTTCAGCTGGCAGATCTCAAAGTCATAGTGTTAGGAGCTCGATTCGATGGATCCCAGCGACCACGGGAGTCAAACAGGTCTGAGTTGTTGCTTTGGCCTTTACTAAGGGTAGGAGGTGTTCAGTGACCTCGGCTGCAGAAGTGGGTTTGAATCCCACTCTGCCCGTGCAGGGAGACTGGAGGAAGACCTTGGCTGTACACGATGGCAGTCCTTGAGAGGTGGGATGGCACTGAGTGCTCTTTGCTGTTAAAAACAACAGGTGAATCACAGTATTATCAAGGTTGGAAGAGACCTCATAGATCATCAAGTCCAACCTGTCACCATAGAGCTCAAGGCTAGACCATGGCCACCAAGTGCCACAGACTGAGGTGTGAGCTTGGCTGAAAATGGTGGTCAGTGCTCTGAAGCGACCCAAACCTTTCAGTATATCCGCTTAGGACAAGGTGTTCTTCCTCTTCTGAAGCACAGAGGAAGGAAGTGTATCTTCAGGAAATGTTTGTTTTACCCGTGGGTCGTCTGAACAAGGTTCGACAATACCCGGAAAATAAAATCCCCTCTAAATTAATATAAAAATAGGAGGGGTTAGTGACAAAATGCAGTATTTTTATGGGCTAGAGAGAAGAAAATGTGCTGTGATGCTGAGTGCCAGCGGCCAAGAGCGCAGCCGGGTGACCGCAGTGCAGCTGGCACGTAACCCGTGGACCCGGCCTGCTGAGGGCCAGGTGAGTCAGGAGGCAGCTCCCTGTCCCAGCCTTCCAGCTCTTGGCTCTTCTTGCAGCAGCCGTTAGAAAACAGAGCCTGGCAATGTAAATGTTGGAAGGAGAGATGCTGTTGACTGCCTAATACAGAGGGGTAATTTAGACCCCCGAACCCTCCTTCATCCACCTGGACATGTTGCTGTGTGACCTGATCCAGGGGATCCTGCTGTGGCAGAGGGATTGGACTGGATGCTCTTCTGAGGTCTCTTCCAATCCCTAACGTTCTATGACTCTGTGATTCATTCTTCAGACCCCAGGAGATGTGCAGGACACGTGTCTCCTGAGCCCTGCAGCTCAGTTCCCCCTTGGTTTAGTCCCCCGACCCTTAATTTTCCTAGCCTGGGAGAGCTTTGGAGGAGATTTTGAGGGCCTCTGGAAACAAAACCTATGAGATTCAATGCCTTAACCAAGAGTGAAGGAGTTAAAAGGAGAATAGAAGGCAAATTTAATCAAGCTCTCTGGCCTCGTCCTCCCCTCCCAGATACGGACCGCGGACACCCTACCACAGAAAACAAACCCCTCGGTTGTTGCCGAAGCCCGAGCCAGCGTGTCCCCGCAGTCTGCCGCAGACCTATAACCCCCTGCTCCTCCAGGCTGGCTCCAGCGCGCTGCACTGCGAGTCTGGGCTGACTTAAATAAGCACGGAGAGAGCTTTCCACAGAAACCTCTAAATGGGTTTTAATGTCTCCCCACCATAGGATTCCCGGAATTAATCTGCGTCTGGCTTTTGAAATCGGGGACACTGCGTTAGGGAGACGGACGCCCCTGAGAAGGCTTGAAAGGCACGAAGGGACGACAGTGGCGGTTTGTGCAGGGAGCCTGGCTGTGGATGCAGAGTCGTCTGTGTGGTCGCTTGATTGAGATCAGCCTTTTTTTTTTTTGTACTTTCCATTGGCAACACCCACGGAGTTTATTTATTTTCTCATTTCACTTCAAGGCACCTACCAACGCTGTATTTTATAAATCCCTGTGATTATAAATCCAGCAGGATGGCAGTCTTGGTTTCCTCAGGGGCCAGGAGTCTATAGCCACAGGAGACAGATGGGAGAAGCTTTCTGTATTATTGCACAGAATTGCAGGAACTGGGTTTGGTTTTGACCGCGCGGGGGAACGCGAAGTCTGCACAGAGCATCTCCATTTACTGCTTCCTCTGCGTGCAGCCAAGGCAGGATTGCTCACGCTGCCTCGGCGCAGCCACTGCGGAGGGAAGAGTGTCCTGGCTGCCCCACGAAAGATGCAAAGCTACTGCTTTGTGTCAGTGGTTCTAACCGTCCTGCTGGTAGGATACAGCCCCCAAAGTGCCTCGTGGAAGAGTGCAAAGCTGGGGTGAAAGTGCCAGCTGGTCCAGTTGCTTCACCCGCTTCTACTTCTGTGCCTCATCCCAGCCTGATGGCTCCACTAAGGCCATCTCTGTGCTTTCTCTTGCAGAGCAGCGGTGGCTGCTGAGACTCTGAGACCCCAAGATGTGGGCAGCACATAGGGCTCGTCGCTGCAGGATGAGAAGGGTTATGTTGTTGAGTTAGGAGTTGTTTTTCCATAGCTTGGAGGGTGATTTTTAAAGGTAGGGCACTTGGTTTACATTTCTTCACGGGCTACAAGGTCAACTGTGGAGTAAGAGCTGGATTTAGATTTAGAGTCATCTCTGAGATTGGAAGAAAACAAAACCCCAAGAGCAGGCGTGTTTTGGTTTGGTGCTTTCCTCCGTCCTGCTGCCTTGATAATGGGGCTGCTTGTGGTGCTGTGGGGGCAGCCACACAACATCCTTCATTCTTCCCTCCTCTTCCTATCAGTTACCTCCTCCCCAGCCCTACCAGAGTCAAATATAAACTTTCTTAAAATGAACACAAGATTCATTCCACTTGACCAAGCCTGACTTCCCAGAAAATAAACAGCAAGAACAGCGCCAGCCAGCCCCATCTCCCAGAGCTGCCAGGCTCCACAGAGGCGATGGATGGACCCACAGCAATTCCTGAGCCCTCTGAGATGGATAGAAGGGTGCCAGGCAGAGGGATCCCATCTACAGACTCCCTAGGGTCCAGTGTAGAAGAGGAATATTGCTAAGTCTCTTTGCTTGCACAGTTTCCTTTCTTTTTTCAGTCTCAGTTGTATCCTGGATAACTGGACACGACTATTTCCCTTTGTTTTCTTTCTGTTATAAAGAAAAAAAAGTAGAACAAAGCCCCAAAATCAAGCCTGTTGAGTAAAAACATAGAGTGAGTAAAAAATCAAGTATGCTGAGCAATTTTCCAGCCTAATTTTCCTTTCAGAGTAGATTAAATTCACCTCTGCCTCTCACAGGTCACCCAGTACCACTCCGACTGGGATGTGCCAGTACTGTACCAGCTGGTCACGAAGGCAGACAAGTGGGTGGACACTGGGAAAGCTGCAGTTCCTGCTCTGCGTGGCAGCAGTCCCAGACACTGGACATCCCCCCGGCCCCAGTGCCAAGCCTCGTCTGCTTTGTCCCTTGGTGCCTGGTCGCACACTCAAGGCAGCGAAGCTCTGTGGTGCAGCTGCCCTGGAAACCACAGGACCAGCCGTGACCTCTTGGGCTGGTGTCGGCGCTTTTTCTCCGGCTCGCAGACCCACGGGCAGCGTCTGTGTGATTCCCCGGGGGCGGCTGCGTGCAGGTGTTGCCTCCGAGCTGACTCTCTGAAACAGCCTGGGAAAGGCACGAGGGTAGACAAAATAATAAATACACCTGTGCAGACTCCTTGTCTTTAACTGGCAGTCGATGTTTTGGGACCTAGAGTTATCTGAGATGTCCCGGATCTCCTCTTCCTGCGCTCATCACCCTCTCCAACTCTAACTACAGGCAGATGTTTATCTGCCTCTCCTCACCCAGGACAGGTGTCTTTGATCTCAGCTGGCCCCGCTGTTAAGCAGGCTCTCTTGCCACGAAAGCATGAGTTTCTGATCTGCTCTAATCCCGAAACATCCTCTGTGACTGTGTGGGGCTCTCGAGTTTCTTCATCTGACTCGCGATACCTGTCTTCTTACTTAAAAAAACAACAAGAAAAAAGGAGGAGGGAGCCTTTGCACTGCTCCCAACCTGCTCTTTATAGAGAAGGGGATTTGTGGAGTCTCCTTCTCTGGAGACGTTTCAAACCCACCTGGACTGTGTGGCTTGACCTAGGGGATCCTGCTGTGGCAGGGGGATTGGACTGGATGAACCCTTCGAATCCCTAATGTTCTGTGGTTCTGTGAAGACTTAAGTCAGCTGGATCATTTCTTCCTAGGCCTTGGAACAGGCTGCCTGGGGAGGAGGTAGAGGCACTGCACTTGGAGGGGTTCAAAAACAGGCAGACATGGTGTTTTGGGAGATGGTTTAGTGGTTTGAGGCCGTAGGACGGATGGATGGTTGGAGCTGATGATACTGGAAGTCTTTTCCCACCCTGATGATTCTGTGATAACTCCAAGCTACCTGTAGGAAGCAGCAGTAGTCACTCCAGCTGTGGGTTCTCTGGCTCTGTTTGGGTTGATAGTCACAGGTTTGGCTTTGCTGAGGCTGATATTCACAGCCACACTGAATGGGGACGGATGTAGTTAATGAAGGTTTGCAGACACGACTGTAAATTCTCTGTGTGCTGCTAACATAACAGCGAAGGGTTTTAGAATATAAACCAAGGAGAAATATTTATGGAATCATAGAATGGTCAGAGTTGGAAGGGATCTTAAAGATCATTCAGTTCCAAAGTCCCTGCACAGGCAGGGACACCTTCACTACAGCAGATCACTCAAGGCCCCAGCCAACTTGGTCTTCAACACTGCCAGGGATGGGGCAGCAACAGCTTCCTTGGGCAACCTGTTGAGCATCTCAGCACCCTCACAGGAAAGAATTGGTTCCTCATGCCCAACCTCAATCTCCCCTCTTCAAGTCTGGGACCCTTTCCTCTTGTCTTCTCT
>VXBP01002567.1:570411-725931 GCA_013400115.1 Rhinopomastus cyanomelas
GGAACAACCCCAACTTGCTCAGCCTGTCCTCAGAGGGGAGGTGCTCCAGCCTTCTGATCATTTGAGTTGCTCTTCTCTGGCCCCTTCCAGGAGCTCTCTGTCCTTCTGATGTTGGGGACTCCAGAACTGGACGCAGTACTGCAGGTAGGGTCTCACCAGCGCAGAGCAGAGGGGGAGAATCCCCTCCCTCGACCACCTGTCCCCGCTTCTTTTGCTGCAGCCCAGGACACCGTTGTCTCTTAGGGCTGCCAGCGCCCACAAACGGCTCCTGTTCAGCTTCTCCTCCACCACCACCCCAAAGTCCTTCTCCTCTGGGCCATCCTCACTCCTTCCTCCTCCCAATCCATAGTCGTGCATGGGATTGCCTTGACCCAGGTGCAGACCCTTGCATGCATCTTGCACAGCCCACTTCTCAAGCCTGGCAAGGTCCCTCCCTTCCCTCCAGGGTGTTTTCACCCCAGTCAGGGCTCATTTTGCTGCTTTTTAACCATTTATTTCCCTCTCTGTGAGTTTTTTTTCACTGTGAGTGTTATCTATCAACCCCAGAAGAGACCAACACTAATCGTTAGACGCCTCTGTTTTTCCCTCTGAGCGTTTTATCTCCTAAGCGACTTTATTTGGAGCAGGCAAATAACCTGGATTCCTGAAGTCAGAAACAAGGAGTGGGAGTCCGGGAAGCTGGCAAGTGTGGTTATGGTTAGAGGCTCTAAATACGGCACCGTGTTACTGTACACGCGGTGACTGCACCCTGTGTGTCAGTGGCTGAGTCACAGCAGCGGCGTTTGCTGGGAAAAACATGTTTTACTACTCGCAGCCCTGCTCCGGAGAGCTGGGAGGGAATGAGCTGGCTGCGTTGGGTGTGATCCACCCAATGGCTGAGCTTGGTGTGCACCAGGCTTTCACCTGGTGAGAGGGATGCAGGCAGCGTGAGGAGCCTGATTTGGGGGGCAGGTATTGAGCCCAGTGTCAAGTGAAAGAGTTCCTGTGTGACCTGGTCTAGGGGATCCTGCTGTGGCTGAGAGATTGGAGTGGATGATCTTTAGAGGTTCCTTCCAATCCCTAATGACTGGATCTAGGGGATCCTGCTGTGGCAGGGGGATGGGACTGGCTGATCTTTCGAGGTCCCTTCAAGTCCTTAATGACTGGATCTAGGGGATCCTACTGTGGCAGGAGGACTGGATTGTGTTATCTTTCGAGGTCCCTTCCAATCCCTAATGACTGGATCTAGGGGATCCTGCTGTGTCAGGGGGATTGGTCTGGATGATCTTTTGAGGTCCCTTCCAATCCCTAATGACTGAATCTAGGGGATACTGCTGTGTCAGGGGGATTGGACTGGATGATCTTTCAAGGTCCCTCCCAATCCCTAATGTTCTGTGAGTCTGTGAACAGACTGGTCTGTTCATGTAGGACGAAGGTAACAGTCAGTGGGGATTCCTGCCTGGCACCCCATTCCCGTTCTGGGGGGAGAGCAGAGATAGAAGAGCTGCGTTTCACCCATGGGGATGAACTGATTCCACATCTGTGAAAGTGTTTCAAAGGTTTTATTTCCAGCACCGTGCAGGACAGCAGTGGTTTGTTGTGAAGCAGAATTGTCACTCTGCAGCTCCTTTTGTCCTACCACCACAGGACAGGCTCCTTCCACCAGCAGATGAACGGAGGGAGCTGGGTCTCTTTAGCTTGGAGAAATGGAGACTGAGGGGTGACCTCATTAATGTCTATAAATATGTGAAGGGGGGTGTCAGGAGGATGGAGCCAGGCTCTGCTCAGTGGCATCTAGTGATAGGATAAGGGGCAGTGGGTGTGAGCTCGAACAGAGGAGGTTCCACATCAATCTGAGAAGGAACTTCTTCACAGTGGGGGTGCCAGAGCCCTGGCAGGGGCTGCCCAGGGTTGTTGTGGAGTCTCCTTCTCTGGAGACGTTTAAAACCCACCTGGACGTGTTCCTGTGTGACTGGATCCAGATGATCTTGCTGTGGCAGGGGCATTGGATTAGATGATCCTTCAGTTGTGATTCCTTCCAATCCCCAATGTTCTGTGATTCTGTGACACACACTTGATTTTTACTGCGTTTGACCCGAACTGACTCGATCTGGATGCTCTGGCACAAACAGAATTGATAGAACATTTTTCTTTTAGCAGAGCCCACTTTTAAAAGATCTTTTAAATAACAGGTATCCACTGAGGAGATCAGCTGGCATCTCCATACTGTTTGTGTTCCCTAAGATACACTACAGCCTGACTCACACAGCCTGCATCTGCTAGAGCTGTTAATGGAAAGCATTCAATAACTTTGGTTTAATATTCAGTAAGTAGGAGATGTCTTTTCTTTGTGCTTGAACTTGTGTTTCAAATGCCTTCTTTGTATTTATACACCTTATGGGCTGCTTAATAACAGCAGCAATTAAGATAATAGCAATAAATACTAATAGTACAGAGCTCTTCTGCTTCTCATCAAAGGAGGTCAAGACTCAAGGGTAAACCTCTGGGGCTGCCATAATGTAGGTTTGATCTCCTCCTGGTATTTCTCTTTGTGGAAAGTCAGGAGTATCATGCACAGATCAGATCGCTTGTTACTTTGGCCTCTGGAATGTCTCTTAGGTATTAAAAATACCAGTGAGAAACACAAAATTGGAAAGAAAACAAGTGCTGGGACATTGAAAAACATAACCACAAATACTGACCTATTTGTTTTGGGGTTGGGGCTTTTTTCTGCTTCAGCAGAATGCTATTAATATTATAATTAAGGCTGTTCTGTAGCCTGGGGGGCTTGAGCACCTGGCTCTTATTAGAGCTGGATCCATAGTGTGAGGTGAAAAAAACAAGAGGCCAAGGGAGAAGATGGCCCAGGGGAGAACACAAGAGGGCACAGTGGCACCTGTGGTGCCCTTTTTTCTTTGCTGGCTTTTTGAAGAATTGCAGGGAGGGTGAAGTTAGGCATCTGCTTGCATGAGGATGCACTGTGGTAACCGAGCTGATTGGCTGGGGTGGTTAAAGTGCTATTTTGCCAAGGTGAGCTGGGTTATTCACTGGAATTAGGTTTTGGCTAGTTGTGATGGTCATAGAATCATTAGGGATTGGAAGGGACCTCGAAAGATCATCTAGTCCAACCCCCCTGCCACAGCAGGATCACCTAGATCAAGTCGCACAGAAACATGGCCAGGTGGGTCTTAAATATCTCCAGAGAAGGAGACTCCACAACCCCCCTGGGCAGCCCCTTTCAGGGCTCCGTCACCCTCACTGCAAAGACGAAAGCCCACCAAAGTGTTGTGAGGAGTCTTGTCTGGATGTGTTCAGTCACTGTTTCTAACTTTCACAGGAGGCTTTTCCTATGGGAACATAGGAGGAACCTCTTCCCAGTGAGGGTGATGGAGCACTGGAACAGGCTGCCCAGGGAGGTTGTGGAGTCTCCTTCACTGGAGATGTTTACGACCCGCCTGGACGTGTTCCTGTGCGACTTGGTCTAGGGGATCCTGCTGTGTCAGGGGAGTTGGACTGGATGATCTTTCGAGGTCCCTTGCAATCCCAAATGATTCTAATGAGTTGTGGCTGGAATCTCTGAACACTCCAAATCCAACACCAGGTTCTTATTTCCCAGTGAAAGATTAACAACAGTCTTGTTTCTTTGCAAAGAAGTCCTCATTCTCAGGTCTCCCATACCTGTAAGACACAACCTCTCCTCCCATCCAGCCCATCCTCCAGTGATTTCTTACCCTCCCAGCCGTCGATCAACACGTTGCTGTACGTGCAGCTGCGAAGGCAAGATGCGGTTCTACCCTGCATGCGAAGAGGTAAAGGAACAGGATCATTAACATCTTAATATCCAGCCCTGACATCTCACAAATTATTTTAGACTTCACAGCCAATGTAAACAGGTTTGTTTTCAACTCCCCTAATTGCCTGCTAATTGAGAGCAGATGCCGGCCTCAGCTTAAGAGGCAGATAAAGAACAGCCTCTTCTCTAGGGTTTTGCATCTATCCCGAGGTCTCCGACGAGCGCCTCTGCGCATCCCCGGTTAGCGATGCTGAGGCGCAGAGCGGCTGGGACCGCTCCTCCCGAATCCCCAAACCTCAGTGAGGCAGAAGGGAAGACAGAGCTGTGGGACTCATCAGTAACGTTATCATCATTGCCATTTCACCTCTCTTTCTGCAGCCACGTGGGCTTCCTTCTTGAGGGGAGCCCTCCGCATCGTGGATGGGCCGCTCGTTGTGATAGAGATCGCTGGGTGTATAGAAAATGCTCTGCTGTCATATCCATTATCTGCTTCCTCCCATGCTGTGGTCCTGCAGCTTGCAAGCCACTAGACTCTCCTTCCACGTCCCTTTGAAAGAACCCTTTCAAAAAACCACTATTCATCGGGTGCGACCCCGGAGAGATGCTGTCTGCTGCTACTGGAGCTCTCTCCCGGCGCTGCGAGCGAGACCTGCAGCAACAAGATAAGTGCATGGGTCTGCAGGGAACATCTGGGGTTCTCTGCCTCCCATGAAATGCAAGAGGAGCTCGCAGCTCAAACAGTAGAGCATCGCTCTGCAAATGTAGGAGAAAATTTAGCTCAGATACACAAGTAAATTTGCATTTGGTAGTGATTTAATGTTTCGTGGTTCTGCACTAGTTCCAACTTCAATATTGCATTAAAACCAGCAATAAGGAGGAAAAGGGGAAAAGCGTGCTGGCTGCCACCTTCAGAGGGAGTGGATGTGATTTTGTTCTTGCTGTCGGTGTAACTGAGAGCTGCCTTTTGCCTTCTCCTCTTCGTTTAGCAAGTCAGCAGCAGTAGTTACATGACGGCCCTCCGGTCTTTCTTTGGGACCGTTTTTGCAAACGAAAGCAGAGAACTTCAAATCCTTGTGTTTTTCATGTTGCTTGTAGGGTGTTTCGTGGATCTGAACGTTTTGCATCTCTCTGCAGAAAGGTGGAGGGCGCGTGAGTGGTTCATGCTGAGAAGTGCACTTTGGGCAGAGAGGCTTCGTGTGAACCCCTGGGGTTCAGGGGCTCACAGAATCACAGACTGATTAGGGGTTGGAGGGGACCTTGAAAGATCATCTAGACCAATTCTCCCTGCCACAGTGGGATCACCTAGATCAAATCACACAGGAACATGTCCAGGTGGGTTTTAAACATCTCCAGAGGAGGAGACTCCACAACCCCCCTGGGCAGCCCCCTCCAGGACTCTGGCACCCTCACTGTGAGGAAGTTCCTTCTGATATTTATATGGAACCTCCTCTGTTCCAGCTCACACCCATTGTCCCTTGTCCCATCATTGGATGACACTGCACAGAGCCTGGCTCCATCCTCCTGATGCCCACCCTTCACATATTATAAACATTAATGAGGTCACCCCTCAGTCTCCATTTCTCCAAGCTCAAGAGACCCAGCTCCCTCAGCCTTTCCTCATATGAGAGATGCTCCACTCACTTCATCAAGGGATCTTTAAAGTAGGAAAAAAAAAATCCAAAAAAACCCCAACAAAAAACTGGTCGGAGGTTTGTGAATGATAAATGGGTAGAAAAACAGAAGGGGGAGTTCATATCTAACCGGTGTCACCAGTGTCATTCAGAAGCACCTGAAGCACCTGGCTGTGAAAACTTATCCAGCTCCAGAACAACAAAACCTTGAGGTTTTCACTGTGATTTTGTTTTTCCACGAAGCTCCTTTTCTCTCTGAGGGCTGCCTGCAGAGCTCCCCGTGAACACAAGAGTCACCTCTGCTGGCCTTATCCCTCTCTGGAAAGCTGCCACAAGCCCTGCAGACTGCAGTCCCAAGGTACCAGCAGTGTGAGCTGTTCTGATAGGAGGGCAGTGGGGCTTGAAGTCAGTAGCACAAGGTGCAAGAGACTAAAGCAGGGGTCCATTAAATCAGTGCGCTGGGGCTGAGGCATTTACAGTCACACAGTCAGATGTTTCCAGTAATTATTTCCCTGTAGCATTTTTTATTAGATGCCCCATAAATAATGTTCACTGCTTTGCTCTTCTCATTTTCTTTTCTAGAAAAATAGGGAGAAGAGAAGGGCAACTTGTCTGTATTATCAGCTGGATTTTTGGGTATTGCTGTCTTTGAGTCCTACAGATCAAGAGAGGTTCTTCTTCCTCTCTACTTGGCCCTGGTGAGACCACATCTGGAGTGTATTCTCCAGTTCTGGGCTGGAGAGAGTCCAGTGTAGAGCAACAAGGATGATGAAGGAAGTGGGGCACCTCCCTTATGAGGAGAGACTGAGGGAGCTGGGTCTCTTTAGCTTGGAGAAGGTTTAGCCTGAGAGGTAACCTCATTAATGTGTAAATATGTGAAGGGTGGGTGTCAGGAGGATGCAGCCAGGCTCTTCTCAGTGTCATCTAGTGATAGGACAAGGGGCAACAGGTGTAAGCTGGAACAGAGGAGGTTCCACATCAATATGAGAAGGGACTTCTTCCTGGTGAGGGTGCCAGAGCCCTGGCAGGGCCTGCCCAAGGTTGTTGTGGAGTCTCCTTCACTGGAGATGTTTCAAACCCACCTGGATGTGTTCCTGTGTGACTTGGTCTAGGTGATCCTGCTGTGACAGGGGGATTGGACTAGATGATACTTCAGGGTCCCTTCTAATCCCTAATGATTCTGTGATTGAAGCAGATATGAGCTGGGGAAATAGGGGCAAACTAGAGCCTGACTCCTAGATGTTGTTCTTTAAACCGTCACGGGACCTCCTCAACGCAAGAGAAGCTCTAGATTTGTCTGCCTGGCATGGATCCCATACAGACCTGGGATGGCCAGGCAAGCAAATGCTATGATTGAAGTAATTTTCCTCTGTTCCCTCTGTTTGTTGTTAATGTTTTGTTGGGAGGAGGATAGCGTTGATGCAGGTCAAATCTAGGACCATCACATCACCAAACAGCACTGCGGTCTCCCCTCTGGGGAGACCCTCCGAAGCTCAGCACCGTTGATGTGTGTTTCAGCTGGTCTATTAACAACCGCTCGCTGGCTTTTAATGGAGACTGCTGAGCAAAGGCTTCCTCCAGAAAACCCACCTGCCCAGCCTGAGTTACAGCGCTGAAGTTATCAGCACAGCTTCTTCTCCACCTCTAGGACCTGTGTTTTGCAGAGGACTCGGGTGTTTGACGTTCAGCGTTGACATCAAGGTAAGATTCCCCCACATAAACTGAAGGACCTGGGGACTGGCTGATTTATTTACTGTTGTGTCCAATTCCAAGTTTGCTCAGAGGAGTGACAGTAAAGGGAGGTGGAGTAAGTGGTCACTGTTTGAGTTGGCTACTACAGGGTAACAAAGTCCCAAGCTTGCATGTGCAAGACCTCTGAGCAGCAGCAGGCCAGGCTCTGCTCAGTATCATCTAATGATAGGACAAGGGGCAATGGGTGTGAGCTGGAACAGAGGAGGTTCCACATCAATATGAGAAGGAACTTTTTCACGATGGGGGTGACAGCACTGAAAGGGGCTGCCCAGGGGGGTTGTGGAGTCTCCTTCTCTGGAGATGTTTCAAACCCTCCTGGATGTGTTCCTGTGTGACTGGATCTAGGTGATCCTGCTGTGTCAGGGGGATCAGACTGGAAGATCTTTCGAGGTCCCTTCCAATCCCTAATTGTGATTGGATCTAACTGTGATTCTGCAGCATGGGAAGACTCAAGTCAGTGAGCCCAGCCCAGTGGTTTCCTCTTGCTCCAGCAGGTAGGAGAGTGACCCCTTGTTTTTCTGCTCTAAAGGAGCAGAGAAAATCCACATTCCGCAAAGAGCCTGATTTAAAAATACAATAAAACAATAAAAATCCATTGGCTTTTTGAAAGGACTATTTTATTGGAACCATAAGGTCTCTTTTTTTTGAGAGAGACAGAGAGAGAAAATTTGAAATCCGGAGTTTATTTTTCCTTCAGTGTCTCTCCTAAGAACCAACAGGAATTGAGAATTTTTTCCCCTCTCTCTCTCTCTCTCTCTCGTGTTTGTGCCTACTTATTAAACACACATGTGGCCTGGATTCCTTGTGTAGGTGCAAAGAGGTTTGGGGGGTGGGAGGAAAAAAGGGAAACAGAGAAGAAGGTGTAACCCAGTCCCTTGACCTGTCTCCCTGCCCTTAGGACTCCTTCGAACAGCTGTGAGAAAAAGCAAAAGGGGGCGGGCGGAGAGCGAAAGAGTCGCGGTTTAACGAGCCAGATCCAGATGTTCGCTTCGCACACACACCCTGAACAGCTTTTGCATGGTTTATTTCGTTTTCTGAAGCCATTTTTCACCAGCCTGTTTTCTCAGCTGGGAAACTTCTGGTGTAGTGTTTTCGAGAAAATATTGCGCTTGGCATTACAAGAAAACAGAGCCTTTAAGACATTAAAAGGGGCAATATCCTTGTTTGACTTGGCCCGAGGAAGCAGGGCTATAGGAATTTTAGATTCTTGTACCACCCAAAGAATAGGTAAAGGAAAGTTTCCACTCTGAAACCCAGTTTACGTGGGATTTGGAGAGTTGACTTAGCTTGATTTTCTACCCCCAACCCCCTCCCCTTAAAGACTTCTCTAAGGACTTCCACACGGAATCACAGAACATTAGGGGTTGGAAGGGACCTTGAAAGATCAGCCAGTCCAATTCCCACAGCAGGATCTCCTGGATCAAGTCACACAGGAACACATCCAGGCAGGTTTTAAATGTCTCCAGAGAAGGAGACTCCACGACCCCCCCTGGGCAGCCCCTTCCAGTGCTCTGTCACCCTCACCAGAAAGAAGTTCTTTTTCACATTGATGTGGTCCTGCTCTGGCTGGGGGATTGGACTAGATGATCTTTGGAGAGGTCAGTTCCAATCCCTAATATTCTGTGATTCTGGACTAGATGATCTTTGGAGGTCACTTCCAATCCCTAATGTTCTGTGTTTCTGTGAAACCTCCTGTGCTCTTGTGGTGCTCCTATGCTCCTATGCTCATGGGACTTTTGTTACTGGGAAGGAATAAGAGAATTGACAGCAGTCAGTTTGCATCTAGATTGTGAGGAACCACCATTCAAAACTCTGATGCTGAGTGGAGATTATTTTCATTTTGCTTATTCACACCAGTGAATTCAGACAGAGGAATTTGAGATTATTTCATACTGGTGCAGTTTCTCTTTATTTACAGTACTGGTGACCTGCAAATCCCACCTGGGCTTGTTCATGTGCGACTTGATCTACAGGATCTTGCTGAGGTGAGATTGGACTGAATGATCTTTCAAGGTCCCTTCCCATCCCTAATGATCTGTGATTCTGGGATTGGACTGGATGATCTTTCGAGGTCCCTTCCCATCCCTAATGATCTGTGATTCTGGGATTGGACTGGATGATCTTTCAAGGTCCCTTCCAATCCCTAATGTTCTGTGACTCTGTAAAGTAGGAACCAATTGCAGATATTCTTCTCAAAACTGTCACCCTGCAGTGCAGATCTCAGACCCTCATTAGCTATGAAATAAAAGCAGTTTATAAGAATCATTACCAAGAATTTGAAGATTTATATTGTGGTCATATTATATAGACAAAAAAACCCACTCAGTATTAAAAGTTTCTAATGCATAAAACTACAACAAAGAAGTGAACTTATATATTTAAAGTATTAAAATATCCGATGCCATGTTTGGCTTTCACTTGGCTACTGCTAAAGTAAGGGCCAATACTCCTCGAGTCTCTGTGGGCAGCACAGGGCAGTCAAAGCATGTGTGTGTCTGACTGTGCTTCCATACAGGGTTATGCATCCTTAAGCCTTGGCAGTGCCTGGCAGTGGGAATCTTGGCATTTCCAAGTGGGCTGTAAAGGCAGAACTAATATTCTCTTTAGACAATTGAACAAATCAGTAACAGTAATCTAATCAAGGCCTAAAATGCATTAGGCAGATTATTTGACCAGTGCAGGACTCCAGTGGAAAAGCTGCCAAGCAGAACTAGTAAGTTCTGTTGAGCAAACTGGAAGAGTTTTTAAAGTCATTGAGTTGGTACAAGGGTTGGGTAATCCTGGATGGAGCACATATTGACTGTCTGCTTCAAGAGATGGCAGATTTGTGGTGTAACATGGTGTCCTGATGTGTTTTCTCCTGTCCTCTTTGTCATGAGGGTGGAGCCAGGCTCTGCTAAGTGGCATCTAATGATAGGACAAGGGGCAGTGGGTGTGAGTTGGGACAGAGGAGGTTCCACATCAATATGAGAAGGAACTTCTTCATGGTGAGGGTGACAGAGCACTGGAAGGGGTTGCCTGGGGGGTTGTGGAGTCTCCTTCACTGGAGATGTTTCAAACCTGCCTGGACATGTTCCTGTGTGACTTGATCTAGGGAATCCAGCTGTGTCAGGGGGACTGGACTGGATGATCTTTTGAGGCCCCTTCCAATCCCTATCGTTCTGTGATTCTGTGGGGGGGGGGGTGTGTTCCTCTGGTTACATGTAGTGCACACTTCAGCAAACGTTATAAAATTGATCTTTCCCAGATGACAGAGCATGGGACCCTGCCAAGCTGGTCCTGCTCAGCATAAATGGTGCCGTGGGTTTGAGTAGCTCCTAGAACAGCACTGCTGCCTTCTGCAGAGGCAGAGCTGTGGCCTGGTTGATGTAGATGGTGAAAGATGGTCATGCCCAGCACAAGTGGCAGGTGGTGGAGACTGCATTTTCAACCACAGTTTATTCTGTCTTTTGATTTGTAGGAATAAGAGGAAAAGTTTTCCTTTAGAGAAGGATGTTAAGTTTAAGACAGAAGATGGGGTTTTCTGAAAATTATTGTCTCTATGACTGCAGAAAGTGGAGCTGGTGTTTTCAGAGTGGTGGACTAGTTAAGGTTGGAACTGGTGTTTATACATCACCTGGCTGCTGCTCAACAGAGGGCAGACGTCAGTGGTAGAAGAGGTTTCTCAGGGCCAAGTTCTGTGAAGTTTTAGTTTCTGCAAGGTTGAATGTTTTACCGTCTTTCTGTGCGGCTGATCCCAGACCTGAACTGTCTTTTGGTTGATCTATATTTTAATGAAATTAAAACTTGTCATGCTGCCACTTGTGGTCATTGTCTCTCATCCATTCCCTGTGCAACTCTGAGAGAAGCCAGACTCTGTTTGTAGCCACTTATTAGTTGGTAGAAGGCCCCAGTTGGGTCCCCTTCTTTAACCTTTCTCATCTCCACGCTGAACCAATGCCCCTCCATTAGCTTGTCTTCATGTGTTCAGCTACCTTGATAGTCACTGCTGGACTTGGTCTAATTTCTTGATACCCTTCTGCACGGTGAGGAGGGAAGTCAGTCCAAGAGTGGAACCACATTTTAATTGTGATCAATAATTTTTGTTAACTCTACGCTGTTGACATCAGATACTTAAGCTGTGGCCATATCTGCAGTCACAGACTCACAGAACATTAGGGATTGGAAGGGACCTTGAAAGATCATCCAGTCCAATCCCCCTGACACAGCAGGATCCCCTAGATCCAGTCACACAGGAACACATCAAGGTGGAGTCTCCAGAGAAGGAGACTCCACAACCCCCATGGGCAGCCCCTTCCATTGCTTTGTCACACTCACTATGAAAAAGTCCTTCTCATATTTATGTGGAACCTCCTCTGTTCCAGCTCACACACATTGCCCCTCATCCTATCACTAGATGACATTGAGAAGAGCATGGCTCCTGTGTGACTTGGTCTAGGTGATCCTGCTGTGGCAGGGGGATTGGACTAGATGATCTTCCAAGGTCCCTTCCAGTCCCTAATGATTCTATGAAAGCCCACAATTTCTGGGAATACTTTAGTGCCAAGTTAATGGAAAGGTCTGAAAATAGAGATTCGTGAATCCTAGCTCCATGAAACTCTCCATCCCCGGAAGTGTTTCCTGAGAAGGTCAGTGTCCGACACGGGATCGTGTCCCAGTCATGGCAAGCGCCTTGTGGAAATAAATTGCTGGGGTAGGGTGAGGTGGAGGAGCTTGTTGTTGCCCTTGCACACGTCCTTGTGCACGGGTGCTCTATAAACGCGCGACGAGGGAAAGAGAAGGAATCTCTATGAATCCCAAGCCGTGCACTTCTCTTGAGGCTGTGCGCTGCCATGTTAGGAGCCTTGTGCCACACAACCCCCTTTCTCCAGGGCAGTATTTTACTTGGAGTGTTATGTTCTTGTCCACTAAGCTTTCACCAGCACGGCAAGTGGGATCTCCTTCCCTTGGCAGTGGTTCCTGTCAACGATCCGTCTTGTGCAGCTATTTCCGTGGGAAGGGCCTCCATCTGGTGCTTGGCAGGAAGGAGAACTTTCCTCTCTGCTGTTTGTTCTCTCCTGAAGGTATACCCTCTGGAAACCCTCCGGTTCCGGGGTTTATTTTCACACAGGGCACGTACTTTGTTTTACATGGTCTGGCTCTCTTTCCCTTTACCCAAACGCCGCCCCCGTGCCCTGCTTATCCTGGCAGAGGGAGAAGAATGCTGTTTGCTTTGACATTACCTCGGGGCTCGGTCCACAGCAGGTCAGAAGATGTGACGAGGACACATGATAATCCCTTTCCTCTTCAGTTAATAGAATAACACAGATGGGAAAGTTTACATTGGGATCTGAGCCTTGCTCCGAGCTGAAGTTAGGAAGGAGTAGGGCTTGGACATTGACTTCCAGCTCAGAGCCGTTACTACACAAACTTCTGGGTGATCCTGCTCTGGCAGGGGGATTGGACTAGATGATCTTTCATGGTCCCTTCCAATCCCTAATGTTCTATGATTCTATGAAAC
Source organism: Rhinopomastus cyanomelas (assembly GCA_013400115.1). Lineage (NCBI taxonomy): Eukaryota > Metazoa > Chordata > Aves > Bucerotiformes > Rhinopomastidae > Rhinopomastus > Rhinopomastus cyanomelas. Next base: position 583,067 of record VXBP01002567.1, read on the forward strand.
TCACCCTGCCACTCAGCAGCATATTGCTTCTGTCACAGAATCACAGAACATTAGAGATTGGAAGGGACCCCAAAATATCTTCTATCATATATAATCATAAAATCATTCAGGTTGGAAAAGACCCGTGGGATAATCAAGTCCAACCGTCAATCCTACTCTACAAGTTGACCCCTAATTGGACTAATTCTAGTCCAATCCCCCCACCACAGCAAGATCCCCTAGATCCAGTCATCCTAAACTCCTTTTGCTCTGCTGAGAGTTGTTCCTCTTCCTCTGTCCTTTTGAGAGTTGTAGGTAAAGTTGGTTAAACTTGAAAAACTTTGGTAGAATGAAGTACTTCCATAGAATCCCTGGTGTTCGAGTGAAATAGTCACAGAATCACAGAACATTTGGGATTGGAGGGACCTCAAAAGATCAACCAGTCCAATCCCCTGCCACAGCAGGATCCCCTAGATCCAGTTGCACAGGAACATGTCCAGGCAGGTTTTAAATGTCTCCCGAAAAGGGGACTTCACAACCCCCATGGATAGTCCTTTCCAGTGCCCTGTCACCCTCACTGGGAAGAAGCTCCTTCTCATATTGATGTGGAACCTCCTGACACCCACCCTTTCCATATTTATCAATACGGGGTCACTCCTCAGTCTCATTTTCTCCAAGCTCAAGAGCCCCAGCTCCCTCAGCCCTTCCTCATCAGGGAGATGCTCCCCTCCCTCCATCATCTCTGTGGCTCTGCACTGGACTCTCTCCAGCAGCTCTGTGCCCTTCTGGAGCTGAGGGGGCCCAGAACTGAACAGAAGATTCCAGCTGTGGTCTCCCCAGGGCAGAGTAGAGGGGGCAGAGAACCTCCCTCGATCTGCTAACCCATCTCCCTTCTGAAATAATATCAACATTTTCTACTGAACCACCACCATCTGTTTTGGAGACTTTTTAAACTCTGGTGAGCCCTGAAACATCGTGTCACCAAAAAGATCCCCCTAAACCAGGTACTTGCTTAGAAGACCAATTTTATTGCAGGAAAGCCCATACTGCTGGTTTTGTCTTGTGTGATCAGGCTGTGGCAGGGGGATTGCACTAGATGATCTCTCGAGGTCCCTTCCAATCCCTAATGATTCTGTCATTCTGGTTGCATCCCTTTCGATTCTGCCTTCCCGTAGCCTCCGGAACGCTGTGCGTGACGCAGCCCATTTTCACGCCTGAGGATTTGCTGCTTCCACTGTGCCTGCTTGTGAAACACTCATAAGGACAAGTGCTGGGGTTACACCTGTGATGGGAAAGGCTGCAAAACACTGCCATGCTGATCCATCCTGCAGCCAGCAGCAGTCTCTTCCCACCAGGTATGTACCACGTCACAGCTTCTTCCGTGGGAACCTTCTGCCAGCTCCCCATAAGGGAGCAAGTTGCTGGTCACCAGTTTAACATTCAAGATCTCTATCTACAGTCTGACAGAAGCTGTGAGGCTCATTCACACTACACAGACCATGCAGAGGAGAGAAAAGAGCAAACTCGATTCAGGTAAACTCGAATCCTCAATCTTAAGGGTCTACCTAGATCAATGGAAAGATGTTTCATCAGTGAGAGCCTGGGGAAGAGCACTTTAAACGAGATGCGTGTATTTTAGTGACTAGGATGTCCTGTGATCAAGGTGGTCCCTAGTTTAAGCACTAGAATGGGCTTCCCAGGAAGGTGGCTGAGTTGCCATCCCTGGATGTGTTTAAAGATCGTTTGGATGAGGTGTTGAGGTATGTGGTTTAGGGGTGAACATGTAAGGTGGGGTAGATGGTTGGGCTTGGTGATCCCAGGAGTCTTTTCCAACAAGAGTGATTCTGTGATAGACTGGTCAAGGTTCAGGGCAGTTCCTCAGGCAGTTTATTGAGGTTTTAGCATTCACAGCCATCATGATCTTCCTTTCTGATGGATGCATGAGATGGGCATCATCCGTGGGGCCACATGTCCCAGATAGCTCTGATCTGACTTCTGGAGGTGCCTCCTTTGTAGAAAAACCTGAAACTTCAGCATTGTGACTGTCACATTAGTGATTAATCGTGGGTCAGGTGTGTGCAGGTCACCATCTCTACATAGGGACCAGCTTTCACGTTGGCTCTGGTGGACACTCATGCTCTGTATTTGGGCAAGGCACCTAAATGACTTTGTCCTCCTGACTTCTGCCTCTGTGTGGCAATTTCACTTCTGATTTCTCCACCAAGACATCCAGCAGAAGAGTGCAGTTGGTGCTGATCCCAACGACAGCTTTTGCAACATGGGCGACTGCCCACAAGGAACACAGCTGAGACCACCAACTGGTTTGTTTTTGTTCCAGTTTCTGCTGATCGAGAAGCTCATGAGATACTTCTCCTTCCCCTGGAGGTCTCCAGGGAAGCAGCGGTCAGGCAGTGCCCTGGGCTTGCCCTGGGCAACGCTGGTGGTACAGCTGTGCTGGTGCTGCTCTTAGGTTGATGTGTGGTACCAGCTATGGAGGTTATCGAGGTCTGCTGGACTGAGGTCTGTTCCTGTGCGACAGGCAGCTGATTTCAGCCACCAAACTCTTCTTGTTGGATAGTTACTCAGACCCTGATTTGAACAAGTTACCTGGAGTGAAAAGGTTTAGTGTAAACATGAGCTCCAAGTTGTAAAGAATTTACAGAATCACAGAACATTAGGCTTTGGAGGGACCTCAGAANGTTGTAAAGAATTTACAGAATCACAGAAACATTAGCCTTTGGAGGGACCTCAGAAGATCATCTAGTCCAATCCTCCTGCCAGAGCAGCATCACCCAGACCAAGTTGCACAGGAACATATCCAGGTGGGTTTTAAATGTCTCCAGACAAGGAGACTTCCCAACTCCCCTGGGCAGCCCCTTCCAGTGCTCTGTCACCCTCACCATGAAGAAGTTCCTTCTCACATTTATATGGAACCTCCTCTGTTCCAGCTCACACCCATTGCCCCTTGTCCTATCACTAGATGCCACTGAGCAGAGCCTGGCTCCGTCCTCCTGCCACCCAGCCTTCACATATTTACAGACATTAAAGAAGTCACCCTTCAGTATCCTCTTCTCCAAACTCTCACGTAGGTGTGTTTCCAGATGGGGGTTCTTCAGGTCTACACCTGTACGCAAACCTAAGTTTTCAAGTTTTAGATGTCTTTGCATTTCTCTGCACTCAGTCATGCCCACAGGTATCACCTGGTGTGGTAGGTGGCACCTCAACGGCATCATTCTTCAGCTAATTTGAGCAGGAGTTTTGGTGTCCCATGGAATCCCGCTCCTGCCTGCTTCCTCCAGTTTGAGGGAGGCCAGTAATTTGCTGGTGGCTGTTTAATCTCAGGAGAGCTTTTCTTCTTCCTGTTTCCTACCCCACACAGCGTGAGATGCTCTTGCCAGCCAGCTGAGTTGAAGCTCACCTCGTTCCCTCCCCTGTAATTCCACTCTTGGAGGAGATAGGCTGTGGACAGTTTGTGCTCCTTCCTCTGTGGCCAGTCTGTCAGTCCTTCCTGTGGATGGGAACATGGACCGAGTCACATCCACTTCAGATGGAGACAAAACATTAGGGTTTGGAAGGAACTTTGAAAGATCATCCAGTCTCGTCCCCCTGCAGACAGGGGGTCAGGCGTTGGGATGGATTTTCCAGGGTGGTGGTTGAGTCCCCATCCCTGGATGTGTTTAAAAGTTGCTTAGATGGGGGGACCTGTTTTAGGGGTGAACTTGTAGAGTAGGGTTGATGCTTGGACTTGATGATCTCAGGGGTCTTTTCCAAGCTGAATGATTCTATGATTTTTTTTAATGCAAGAGATTCTTTAACACCCTTCCCACCCCATCTACCTGCTTAAGGTATGTCACAGAATCACAGGACATTAGGGATTGAAAGGGACCTTGAAAGATCATCTAGCCCAACCCCCTGCCAGAGCAGGATCCCCTAGATCATGTTGTCTAGCCTTGGTGCCCTAAAGACCCCGTGTCTGTCTGTTTCTGTAGCTGCACTTAGCACAGGCTGTGAAGGACTCTGCGTGCCGCGACAGTATCTGGCAAGGGGTGACGTGAGCTGGTGCAGTTTGGAGTGAGTGCAAAAAAACCTCTGGGCAAGATCCATCCTTTAGGAGAGCAGAGCTGTCTCTCTGTGGTGGTTATAGAGACAAATGTAAAACACTTGTACAAAGGGAATATATTAGTCACCAGCTGTTATTATAAGCCTTCCACATTATTTAATGCCCAGAGTAGGCTCTCAGCAGCCAAGCAGGGGGCTGTGTGGCCCACAAGCCACCCCTTACAGCCTTGTAAAGCAAGGACATGATCTGACCCTCTCTTATCTCTAGTGCTACTTGGGTGTTTCATCAGAACTCCATTAGAAGTGAACACTCAAAATGCTTTGTTTAAGAGCAAGGCTTCACGATATAAAACCTCCCCGGGTCTCCTGTGTGAACCCAAGGGTGGGGTGGCTCTAACTGCAACCATTAGAAGCAGCAGAAAACATGCATTTATTTATATATTTCTTTAGACAGAGTTTTAAAACGCTGCACAAACCCAGGCACAGGCTTGTGAGAGAGAACTAGCCACGGGCTTGGCGCGGGAGCGGCTTTGATTCTGCTTTTAGCTGCAGTTTTACCCACTGCTGCAGCTGGCGGTTCCTCTTGGAGCAGCCAGGCTCTTCAGACCGTCTGCTGAGGACGGCTCGTGAGTCGCCCGGCTCGGCAGAGATGATTGTGTCTGGCAGAACCTCTTCGTGGTGCTGGTGGTGAAGGAAAAGCTTGTGGGATGACACTGAATGCTGCTGGGAGTACATGATACCTGGCTGGTGCCTTCTTCTATCCGTGATCCAAGTGATGGTGGTTCTGAAGGGACAGTCTCCCCGCTGTTGGTTTAGAACCGTTTTCCCTTAGAAGTGGCAAAACTGATGAGTCTCTAAAACAAACTTTGAGAGAATTTAAAACAGATGAGCTCTGTAGGGTTTTCTTTGACCAGACATCATTGGGGCCTGGGGTGATTAAATCTGAAATCACCTCTGATCTGTGCTAGCACCACTTCCTAGTGAGATATCTGCGTGTAGCTTCTCAGTGGAACGTTAATAAAGGTGACACAAAAAGGAGATAGTTGCTTGGGGACATCTGAAGGTCAACACAGGGTTTCGATGGTCTGCTCTCACCAGGAAGAAGATGAAATACAAATAAGATGCTCTACGTGATGTCACTTGGAAAGCTCAGAGTGGCAGCAAAACAAAGGTATCAGAAAAATGAGTTTGAATCATAGAATCAGTAGGGATTGGAAGGGACCTCAAGAGATCATCCAGTCCAATCCCCCTGATGCAGCAGGACCACAGATCTTCTCTCTCTGAAGTGAAATCTGTTGTCCTATTTTGAAGGGAAGTTGTACTAGGGAAAACACAAGGGATTGTGGTGCCTGGTAACTCAGTGCTGTGTGTGATTCCACTTGGTCCAACCTCTTGGTGAGGAAGCCAGTTGCTGGGGGTAGGTGCTGAGAGTGCCCTGTGCTGGAACCTCTCTCCTTGCAGCGGGGGGACCGGGGCTCACAGCAGGTGATGAAGTGAAGGGACGATGTGCTGCTGGCTCTGAAGTGAAAACAATCACTCTGAAATTTCAGAGCTTCCTTAGAAATGTAAAAAAACGGGGTGGGAGCATAAGTTAATTGTGCTTTTACACACTGTTATACTTGTCACTGCGCCAGGCTCTGCATTTCTTCCACGGCTGAAATGAAAACTCCAAATTCATGTGGTTACGAAACCATTTCAGTGCGAGCACTCGCAGAAGAATTATAAAGTGGGAGAGACACAGCCCTGTGTCACAGCTGGTTGAGAAGGCTCTGAGCTGATCAAGGTTTCTTCCAGCTTGGAGGAGCCTTCTGGAATGGATTGGAACCATTCTGCATCTGTATGTTGAACGTATAGGGGGTACCACAGAAAGGCTGATTTGTTATGACATCTCTTTGATTAGGAGATGAGGCAACTGGCAGGAGGCATGGCCCTCGGTCCAAGAAACCTCGTTTCTCTGCAGCTGGAGATTTAGGAAATTAATCTGGTCTGCCCTGATTTGCAACAGAATAAATTAGTGCATTGGAAACTGGGCAAGAAATGACTGGCACTGCAGGAGTCTTCCAAAGAAATAATGGTTGCACTGGGAGGCCTTGTTCCTGTGTGACTTGGTCTAGGTGATCCTGCTGTGGCAGGGGGATTGGACTAGATGACCTTTCAAGGTCCCTTTCAACCCCTAACGATTCTATCATTCTATGATGAACAAGGACCAACTGCATTTTCTCTTTTCTCTCTTGTCATAATCAGAGAACAGAATGTTAGGAATTGGAAGGGACCTCAAAAGATCATCCAGTCCAATCATAGAGTCATAGAATCATTAGGGATTGGAAGGGACCTCAAAAGATCATCCAGTCCAAGTGGATGATCTTTCAAGGTCCCTTCCAATCCCTAATGACTGGATCTAGGGGATCCTGCTGTGGCAGGGGGATTGGACTGGATGATCTTTTGAGATCCTTCCCAATCCCTAATGTTCTACAATTCTGTGAAAAGGAATCTAGTAGAAGGAAGGGGTCAAAACACTCTGATGCTAGATCTAAATAGGGAGTAAATCAATATGAAAGGTTTGAGTATGCTTGAAGCTAGCACATGCAAATCTACTCTTTCAGATCTTTCAAGGTCCTTTCCAATCTATAGTGTTCTGTGATTCTGTGATAAACTCTAATGTTTCATGATGTGTCAGAGCCTAACTCTCACTTGGGTGCTCAGCTCCCATCGATAACACCACGCACTCCTTCAGGCACCCAGGTTTCCATGTAATGTTCTTCCTAGGAAGAACAGTTGGTTTTGAGGGAAAACATTTACATAGCTGACAGCTATTTTCAGGGAAATGCAAAGTGCTGGGTGAAGAAGGGAGGGTTTTGACATTGTGTGAAACACAGGGTTTGCACACAGTAGTTGTCGCCGCGTGTGTGTAGACGGGCGATTTACCATATATTGATTCACACTCCATTTGCAAGTGTCTGCTTTCTGTATTTATGGAGATGCATGGAAGCCAGGGCTTGAGAAGCAGTTTGCGAAACATCTGGCGTGTCAGCGGTGTCACCTTTGCGTCTGCTCGTTGGTGAAAATGTCAACACAAGGAACCCGAGCTCGGCGGTCGTTGGCGCACATTTCCTGGCAGATAAAGCAGGAACGATTTGCATGTCAGTGGAAGTGACATGTGCCCTCCAGTTTTGAGTGGTTTACACAGCTAGGAGGTATAAAAAGGGTAGAGCATATGGCTGCTTCCTTGCGTACTTACTCTGGCAGTAATAATCCCGTGTGTCTGTGTGCTGTGACGCCTTTCGTCTCGTTTTGGCTACAGTTTTTTCCAAAGAGACTATTAGATTTTTTCACTAGAGGCTGCTTTTTATTTGGACGGAGGTCTCCAACAAAAGTTGTAGACTGAAGGTGTGTTAGATCCTGGTACTTGTAATCCAGAAGCCTTTGATACCAGTGTAGTTTGGGGACTGACTTGCTGGAGAGCAGCATCGGAGAAATGAACCTGGGGGTCCTGATGGACAACAAGATGATTAGAGCCAGCAATGGGCCCTTGTGGCCAAGAAGGCCAGTGGTGTCCTGGGGTGGATCAGAATGGAGGTGGTTAGTAGATCGAGAGAGGTTCTTCTACCCCTCTGCTGTGCCCTGGTGGGACCACATCTGGAACCTTGTGTCTGGTTCTGGGCAAAGGGCAACGGGTGAGAGCTGGAACAGAGGAGGTTCCACACCAAGATGAGAAGGAACTTCTTCCCAGTGAGGGTGACAGAGCACTGGAAGGGGCTGCCCAGGGGGGTTGTGGAGCCTCCTTCTCTGGAGATGTTTAAAACCCACCTGGCCATATTCCTGTGCGACTTGGTCTAGGTGATCCTGCTGTGTCAGGGGGATCGGACTGGAAGATCTTTCGAGGTCCCTTCCAATCCCCGATGATCTGTGATTCCCTGGGTGCACTTATTTCAGTTAATTTTACTATTTGTTTTTTCCTGCAGACCAAGATGTTGTGCTGGGAAGGGGTGGAGGAGCACAGTGGATCCTCGATGGCCCTTAAGATTGCGCCAACAGGAATTACAACAGCAGTGTGATGTTCACATTTCATATTGCTACCTCTACAAGACAGGTGACATCAATCACACTGCATTTTGTTCACTCTGGGACTTGTTGCCTGACAGACAGGAAAGTAATAAGTGATGTTGCTCCTGAGTAGTAACAGTAGGAAACCTCACTTTAGCATAGAATCAACATCCATCAATGGCATCAGGCATTCCTCTTCAGTTCAGGAAGTTCTGACCTGTACAGAGAAGCCGTTCCCGAGTTCCAGTCTCCAAAAGGCATGATATATGGTCTTAGAAAAGTGCCTCCCAGCAGGTCCATCAGCCTTGAGTGCGTGATGTGACTGGAGTAGTCACAGTTGAGAGGGCTGCACGGTGCCAGCGGGTCACTGTCTGAGTCACTGTGCAGTGCGGCTGCACGTTCCACCACAAGCCTTCACAAGGAAAAACGATGGGGCTGACAGGACGTGTTATCCCCTTCCTCTGCTCTCTGCCTTCCTCTCCTTCCTTGGGTCCCAGGAGGGTTGTGGAATCTCCTTTTCTGGAGACATTTAAAACCCACCTGGACATGCTTCTGTGTGGCTTGGTCTAGGTGATCCTACTGTGGCAGAGGGATTGGACTGGATGGTCTTTTGAGGTCCCTTCCAATCTCTAATGTTCTGTGATTCTGTGATGTCAAGAAAACTACCAGGAGAAGGTGGAGGAGGGAAGGAGATAGTTACTTAAAGACTTCACACTCGTATTTTCTTCTTTCCCCCTTTTTTTTTTTTTGTTGTTTAAAGAACCAGTTGCTCTCTGCTTCCCATTGTTCTGCCCACACTACCTGGCTGAGCTCAGATCTGGGAGGTCTGTGCCTGTGTGTGAGACAGAGGGTCACAAGAAAGAGATGCTGGAGCATGTTGGGCAGGGCAAGGCCAGGCAGAACAGGGTAGTTTGCACAAAGAAAACACAGCCACGGACTGCACTGGCTGGTGATGCTCTGTTGTCTGTTTATTAACATGCCTAAACATTCCCAACAAAACCCTTACAAATACCTGAGTGGCACCAAAGTCTATTTATCTGCTGTTTGTTTATTTACTGCTTAGAACAGGACTCCTGCCGTGTTCTCCCTCCAGCTGAGCCTGTTCAGGACCCCATCTAACTGGAGCTCTGCACACGTTATGTGCCACACAGAGACTTGTCTGTGCCCAGGTATGTTTCCCATCACATTGAAATCTAACTGCACTCTTGGATGTCGTGTTGGTTGCCTGTTTAGCTGGTACAGTTCTCTAAAGGTCTTTCTCCTTGTTGGGCATGTGTTCCAGAACGACTCAGAGCTGCTGGAGAGAGCCCAGCACAGAGCCACAAAGATGATGAAAGGAGATTAGCATCCCCCTGATGAGGAAAGGCTGAGGGAGCTGGGTCTTGAGCTTGGAGAAAAGGAGACTGAGGGGTGACCCCATGAATGTTGATCAATATGTGAAGGGCAGGTGTCAGGAGGACAGAGCCAGCCTCTGCTTGGTGGTATCTAATGATAGGACAAGTGGCAATGTGTGTGAGCTGGAGTAGAGGAGGTTCCAGGTCAATGTGAGAAGGACCTTCTTCATGGTGAGGGTGACAGAGCACTGGAAGGGGCTGCCCAGGGGGGCTGTGGAGTCTCCTTCCCTGGAGATGTTTAAAACTCACCTGGACATGTTCCATTGCAACTGGATCTAGGGGATCCTGCTGTGGTGGGGGAATTGGACTGGATGATCTTTCGAGGCCCTTTCCATTCCCTGATGTTCTATGATTGTGTGATTTGTTCCTTTTCCTCATCTGGATTAGAAAACGAGGACACAACTTGTGGTGACGTTAGGGCAGATGTTGGACTTGGTGATCTCAGTGGTCTTTTCCAGCCTCAATAATCCTGTGAACTGAGTTAAATCCCTAATCCCATCGAGTGTCATTGCTGTGCAGCCAAAACCTGCTCCACTCTCCCTCTACTGTATTTTTCCCTCTGAGATGAACTTTCTCTGCTGCTTGTTTACACAGATGGACACAACCTACTTGACTGCAAAACCAAAAGTACAAAACCACATCTACAACTTTCAGTGAGTGGCCTCTCCTGTGTGACCTCTGCTGTCTCAGCTTTAGACTTAATTTTAGCTTTGTGACTTTAGGCTCCTGGAAAGATGTGAAGCCCTTGGGTACCTGCCTGACTGCTTTTCATTGTGGTGCTTGTTTGTCTTTGCTGCTTTTTCATGCTCTGGCCAACCAACAAAGCAAGAAAGCACTTGTCAGGCTGCAGAGCCTTTCTCCTTCCATCTGCTTAAGGGAGAGGAACATCTTGCTGATGAGGAAGGACTGAGGGAGCTGGGTCTCTTGAGCTTGGAAAAGAGGAGGCTGAGGGGTGACCCCATGAATGTGAGGGCTGAAAGCAAAGCCACGAAGCAGTGTGCACTTGGAGGGCAAGGTCTAGCAGCCACCATCAAATGCCCTGGGAGGCTGCTTCTGCTTGTGCCAAGAAGAAAAAAGCAGAGACTAGAGGAGAGTTTGAATTAACTGGAAATGAGGTGGAGAAGAGCCTGACACACAGAAAAAGTGCAGAGCCACAGTTAATTCAGAGGAGAGGTTCTGAGTCTTGAGGTTCTGATTTATCTGAGCTGAGCGTGGCACCAGCTGAAATCCAGAAGGAAACTAGGACACAGACTTAATTGCAAAACCAGCTGCAGCCACAGGACTCAGACACAGAAAACTCTCACTTGTATGAGGCTGGCATAGGGTTTCATTCTGAGCTTCACCAGGAGGTTTGGGGGGCCCCAAAACAGATTCAGTTTCTCTCCTAAATGTTACCCAGGACTAGCAGAAGGATTGAGGATGGGGGTGATTAGGGAGCACCCACATGAGGCAGAGTGATGGCTGGCTGGCACACTGCTTTGACACCTAACAGTGAGCTCTGTAGAGGGCATGTTTTAGCTGTTGGTATAAACAGATGTCATCATCCTGCTTCGGGATGGTCAACGTTGTGTTCAATGACGTGACAGAGAGTGACACACAAAAGCCAAAGGCCAGCAGCTGCTTCTCTAGACAAAAACCCCAACAAGCCAAGAACCTGAGATCTGCTGCGACTGGCAGTTCTCACCCTGTTCTTGCCCTGTCATCTGCTGATGGCCGATTCCTGGAAGTAAGCAGGGAGAGAGAGAAAGTCTGTGCCTGGCGCGAACAGACTTGTGGTTGCGTTGGAAAAGCCAAAGCAACAGCTCAAAGTGAGTCACTCGAGCGGTATCGCTCCTGCGCCTGTCACTGTCTCTCTCTCTCTGCTGCCCAGGAGAGTATCTTCTGCTACAGACAATTACCCACTTTGGATCTCGCTCCTCCTGCCACTGTGCTGGCCTTTTCTGCAAAGACACACTTGGTCTGACTCTCCAAATTGATGTGGAACCTCCTGTATTCCAGCTCACACCCATTGCCCCTCATCCTATCACATTAGACATTGAGCAGAGCCTGTCTTCATCCTCCTGACACTCACCCCTCACTAACACAGTCACCCCTCAGTCTCCTTTTCTCCAAGCTCAAGAGCCCCAGCTCCCTCAGCCTTTCCTCATGAGGGTGGTGCTCCCCTCCCTTCACCATCTCTGTGGCTCTGTGCTGGACTCTTTCCAGTAGTTCCACATCCTTCTTGATTTTCAGGAGGTCCAGTCCTGTGCCTGCCCGAGGGAAGGTTAGGATCTGATGGAAAATTAGGATCTGATGGAAAATTAGGATCTGATGGAAAATTAGGATCTAATGGAAAGATTGACAGTCTGTTTGTACCAGGAAAATGGTTGCTGCTTAGCTGAGTGAGGTTTGGAGCAGCAGAGCAGCAGATCCTGCTGCTGGGCTAGTGGAACCGTTGAGCCCTGCAGCTTCTCCTGATGCATTTGAAGCAGACAGGTCTGGAACCAGACTTTCCACTCCTCCTTTCCCTGGGCGTGTTCGGTGTGATGCGCGGACGGCGCGGAGCTTTGCAATCAGCAATTTCCCCATCGGTCTGGGTTTGTTTCTCCGCTTTTCCTACAAGGGATGAACAGAAGATCACTTCTGGGCAGAGCACACAGTAGTGAGTCGGGGAGGGAAAGCCAAGAAAAACAGTATGTGAATGCTGTTTGTTTTACAAGCGAGCACATGTAGGCGCTTATTGTTTCTGAAGGCTCTCTTGTCAATCGGACGTTTAACAATCGTGACATCTGCTGCAAGTTATTGTCCTCCAGAGCCATTTCACACAGTTTGGGGTTTGCTTTTGTAAATCCACCGCAAGTAAAGCCTGGAGTTATCTCTGTTCCCCAAAAAAGGCAAATGGGAAAATGCTGCAGAACCTCAAGGAGGTGGAGATGTGCAGTGGAAAGGGCATTTGGGGTCCTCTCTGCAGTACAATGGGTTGGAATCCCCGCCTCACACTGGGAGAGGGAGTCCTGCTGAGGTCTGCAGGAGAGGAAACAGTGACCATAGAATCATTAGTGATTGGAAGGGACCTTGAAAGATCATCTAGAATCATGGAATCATTAGGGATTGGAAGGGACCTCGAAAGATCATCCAGTCCGACCCTCTGCCACAGCAGGATCACCTAGACCAAGACACACAGGAACACATCCAGGTGGGTCTTAAATGTCTCCAGTGGAAGGAGAATCCACAAGCTTTTCATTAAAACAAAAGCTGAGTGCAAAAGCTGACCTCACAGCTCCAAACTTTGTGAGAAGTTCCTTCTCAGACTGATGTGGAACGTCCTGTGTTCCAGCTCACACCCACTGCCCCTTGTGTTATCACTAGAAGACATTGAAAGGAGCCTGGCTCCATCCTTCTAAGACCCACCCTTCACATATTTATAGACAGTCTGTTTGTTGAACCCCTCCAGGGACAGCACCTCCACTCCGTCCCTGGGCAGCCTGTTCCAAGGCCTCCCCACTTTTTCTGGTGAGAAGTTTTTCCTGAGATCCAACCTGAACCTCCCCTGGCACAACCTGACCCCATTTCTTCTTGTCCTATCGCTAGTCCATAGGGGAAGAGGACAACCCCTGCCTCACAGCAACCTCCGTTCAGGTAGTTGTAGAGAGTTTTGTGGGTGAATCTAAGAAAACATTGGAAGTTATCTCTTCTGGAAGTTTCTTCATTCCAGAGCTGGCAACAAACTAGTTTTCCCTACTTTTCCTTATGTTTATTTCAAAGAGCAATATTTCAACTCAGGCCTCAGCATAGGTCCAGTGCACTTGACCAAAGGCAACGAAGTCCAAGCTAAATCTTTTTCCTCAGAAACAACCATCCTCCAAAGTTTTACAGAGCAAAGAATTGCTTTTTTAAGAAGAAAACATCCAATGGATAAAGTCCCATGGAGTTGCCCATATGTTAGCTGGCTCTCAAGCAGGCGCCTCGCAGCCTGGCGCTCGTGGTGTGTCCGCGTGCCAGCGCAGAACCTTCTACAAGAGAGACCATCTTTTTCCTATTAGCCTCCGTGGCAGAGTCATCGTTAACTAACGAGCTGTCTAACCCATAAAACTAACCCTAAGGAGGCTGCCATTTCTATTTTGCTTGCCACTGCAACAAGGCAAGAGCTTGCTCAGGAGTTGGAAGGAGCCCAGAAGAAATTTGGAGGAGCAGTTTTGAATCATGGAATCATTAGGGATTGGAAGGGACCTCTAAAGATCATCCAGTCCAATCCCCCTGCCATAGCAGGATCACCTAGGGCTTGTGCCATTTGGTCCCTTCTCACAGAACATTAGGGATTGGAAGGGACCTCAAAAGATCATCCAGTCCAATCCCCCTGCCACAGCAGGATCCCCTCTCCCCAGTACTCTGTGGTGGAAGGCAGGTTCTAAAAGCTCTCTCTCCATCTGTGGGCACTCGGTCTGGTAATGCCTGGGTGGCTCTGAATCAGCTGCAGCACACATAGCATCAGCAAAACTGCCTTCCCTGCGGTCCTGTGAAATAGGGGAGGCTCCTCCCGAGCCATGGTCCAGGCTTCCAGGTGATGCCCTGGAGATTCAACATGTTCTCTTCAGTTGTCTTTAGAACTCATCAAGGTCTTTCCTGGAGCACTGGAGCTCTCCAGGCTGGGCGAGCCTGAGCTGATCAGCTGCTGGATTGCAGCTTGGTGGTGCCTCTGCCTGCTCCCACAGCTGCCCCGTGGGGATATTCCTGGCCCTTCAGCTTTGCCCAGAAGTACTTCTTTCTCTGGAAAGTGCAGGAACCGCTGCCAGTGTAAATACAGGTTTCTGTCCTTCTGCCCTGCGTGTCAGGGTCGTGCTCTTGCAGGCAGGAGAGAAAGAAAAGAAGAAGAAAATGCAGCCTCTTGTTCCATCAGATGCTGCTTAGCAGAGACGTGGGGTCAAATGGCAGTGCTGCAGCCCAAACCACATGTCTGCTGGGCTTATGGCTTCTCCACTAGCCATTACAATCTCTGCTTTGTGCCAGTCTTCCCTCATCCCTGCCCCTTCCCCTCTCCAGCATTTGCCATCCTGCATCCTCCTGGTGGGACCCATTAGTTGGTGATTTCTGCCCTGTTCCTTTTGCAGGCTGGAAAGGACCTCCAGGATCATCACGTCCAGCCCTCGTCCCAACATCTCCCTAACCCCTGGACCATGGCCTCTGGACTGCTGGGGAAAATGACTGCTACCCAGTCTGGAATCCAGTTCCTGGGGAAAGATTGTTTCTCCTGGAAACACCTGCAGGGTGAAGTTTACTCCGCTTGTGTCAGCCTGAGTAGCTAAGGAAGGATGCTGTACTAAATGATGGCAGGGCCTGAACAAGATGTCAGAGGACGAGAAAGAAATCATTAATCCACTGCACCAGCTCTGCTGCATCTGATCCCAGGCAGCAGATGCTGGACTGGCTGCCAGCACATCCCTTTGATCCACAGGTTGATCTCCTCCCGCACTGTTTGTTCTGCCTGGGCTTTTGGGGTTGATTTGTTTTTCTTTCCCTCCAGCAGCTCTGAATCTTGTCCTCACTGTGCAAAGGCTCAGATACGCAGGAGTGCCCATCCTTGGCTCTGATCTTGCCACCTTTACCTTCTGCAGAAGTGTTTCCTAAACACCTGTCTCTGCGCCTTCCCTGCCTGTGATCCGCTGCAGCTCCTTAGGTGGGACACAGCTTAACGGGGTTACTGCAGCATCACACCGAGAGCAGCCAGCTGCTGTCTTCTGCTGTTGTTTGTGCACTTGAGTCCCACCTGGAAACTTGTGTTGTTGTGTGAGCAATATACCTTCTGTCCTACAAAGCAGCTCTGTTTCTCCCCTCCCCACTCTTTTCCTGGCTATCCAGAGAAATGAAAAGCCCACGACGTGCGCTCCGGCTCTTGACAAGCAGCCAGGGTGATCCAGCAGCCTTCGGTACCAGTATAGGTTGGGGACTGCCCTGTTGCAGAGCAGCGTAGGAGAAAGGGACCTGGGGGTCCTGGTGGCCAGCAGGATGACTAGGAGCCAGCAATGGGCCCTTGTGACCAAGAAGGCCAATGGCATCCTGAGGAGGGGTGGTTAGTCAATCAAGAGAGGTTGTCCTCCCCGTCTACCAAGAGAGGTTCTCCTCCCCTCTGCTCTGCCCTGGTGAGACCACAGATGGAATCTTGTGTCCAGTTCTGAGACCCTCAGTTCCAGAAGGACGCGGAGCTGCTGGAGAGAGCCCAGCACAGAGCCACAGAGATGATGAAGGGAGGGGAGCATCTCCCTGATGAGGAAAAGCTGAGGGAGCTGGGGCTCTTGAGGTTGGAGAAAAGGAGATTGAGGGGTGACCCCATGAATGTTGATAAATATGTGAAAGGGTGGGTGTCANTGTTGATAAATATGTGAAAGGTGGGTGTCAGGAGGGTGGAGCCAGACTCTGTCATTTAATGACAGGACAAGGGGCAGAGGTTGTTAGCTGGAACAGAGGAGGTTCCACATCAATCAGAGAAGGACCTTCTTCCCAGTGAGGGTGACAGAGCCCTGGAAGGGGCTGCCCAGGGGGGTTGTGGAGTCTCCTTCTCTGGAGATGTTTCAAACCTGCCTGGACATGTTCCTGTGTGACTGGATCTAGGGGATCCTGCTGTGGCAGGGGAATTGGACTGGATGATCTTTTGAGGTTCCTTCCCATCCCTAATGTTCTGTAAATCTGTGATTATTTCACTGGAACATCAGGGATTCTAGATGGGTGCTTCATTTTACCAGAGTCTTTCAAGTCTTAACCAACTGTGCACTTTATCCCTTCTGCATCCTGAACGTGACAGGAAAAAAAAGCCCTTTGATGGATCCAGCCTTCTGTTATTCTTTTCCCTTCTTTGAGCTAATAAAAGGTATCATTATATGATCACACTTGCATCCCTTCTGTGTTTATCCTGGCCCATGGTCTGCTCTGCAACAACAAAACATAAACCATCCCACGAGAAACCCCAGGTTCAGTTTATTTGACTCTTTTTTTTCACCGTAGCCTCATGTCGTAATCGGGATTGTTTTGCTAACTTAGTTCACAGAGGTAGTTTTTGGTGAAGGCTAAGGTTTGCTTAAGTGACCAAAAAGAAAATACATCTGACTGGCTCGTGCTTTGCCCACCCTGAGTTGTGAGGGTTGGTTTGTTATGACTTTGGGGATGTTTCGCTGCAGAGCGGAGAGGTCACAGCCTGGTGCTTAGAACCTGTGTTTGTGCTTTACGAGTTCTGGGATTTGAAGCCACAAGCAGTTGCTTCACTTTTTTGGGCTGCCCAAGGTAACTGGGGCAGAGTAACCAGAACAAGTCCTCACCTTCTGCAGCCAGCCGACCCGGAGTGAAAAGGTGACACTGGCCTGTGACTGGCGGTCTCCAAACGTTCAGGTAAGAAGGGTGAGACTGAAATAGCCCCACCACAGCAGCTCTGCTCTCTTCTCACTGCGTTCCCAGCCTCTTGCCCACTGTGATGCTTGGAAATTGTGAGCTTTCTAGTCTTGTGTCTTGATCTAGGGGATTGGACTAGGTGATCTTTCCAGGTCCCTTCCAGTCCCTAATGACTGGATCTAGGGGATCCTGCTGTGGCAGGGAAATTGGACTAGATGATCTTTCAAGGTTCCTTCCAATCCCTAATATTCTGTGATTCCTTTCTAGTTTTCTTGTGGAAACAAATGTATTTTAACATGAACACATGCCCACAGCCCAGGTGCTCATAGCCCACGTAGAAAGAGTTTCACAGATCCACCCAGCTTCTGTAGTGATGGATCCCCTTGTAACAACTCAATAGAGAAATCTCTCTAATCTACAGATGGAAAAATCATAGAATCATAGAATCATTAGGGATTGGAAGGGACCTTGAAAGATCATCTAGTCCAATGGGTTTGGGATGTGCCAAGCTCTTTGCATGAGGAGTAAATCTCATTGCTCTCTACAACTGCCTGAAAGGAGGTTGTAGAGAGGTGAGTGTCGAGCTCGTCTCCTTAGTGACTAATGAGAAAGCCAGGAGAAATGGTCTGAAGCTGAGGCAGGGGAGGTTTGCTTTGGATATTAGAAAGAGATTTTTTTGAGAACGAGTGGTTGGACACTGGAAGGGGCTTCTCAGGGAGAAGGTTGTGTTGCCATGTCCTGGAGGTGTTTAAGAGGCGTGTAGACATGTAGGGTGCTTCACGTCCTGCTATAGCAGCAGACATGGAGGGGGTTAGTTTGTGTTACTCAATCGATCAATCAGATATTTAGGGTTGTTGTGGTGGTGGGTTTGGTTGTTCTCAGTGATCTAGGAGTTCTACACCGGATTCTAAATGTTCAGGTATTTGGGGCTTGGGAATGAGCTTGGTCTGAAGTCCTCCCATGCGTTGTGTATACATGGCAGATGTCAAATTCACAGCAGCATCTAAGACTAAATCAACCTTTGTTAATCTGATGGGTTGTACCTGTCTCACAGTGGGCAGAACAGGCCCAGAGGATCCATTCAACCACCTTACGCTTCTCCACCCACTGCTGACCAACCCTTAGGCTGATGACTTTCTGCCACTCACCCCTAAATTTCATAGAACCATAGAATCATTAAGGTTGGAAGAGACCTCCAAGATCATCAAGGCCAACCATCAACCCAACCCCACCCTGCCCACTAAACCCTGTTTTTAAGCACTAGATCTACACATATTTGAACACCTCCAGGGAAACTGAGGTGTTTATCTGATGACATTGGGTATCACCAATACAAGTGGTAACGATCTTCTGTGACTGGATCTGGGTGATCCTGCTGTGGCAGGGGGATTTGACTAGACGGTCTTTTGAGATCCCTTCCAATCTCTAATGTTCTGTGTTGTGATGCTGGTAATTCCCTCCCAAAACAAATAGGACAGTGAAGCCACAACAAGAAAACATTGACCCACCGTAACTGGTAGATGTCCTTTAAATGTTTCTAACTTCAGCTCTTTCGCTTTCGTCTCTTCATGGAAAGACTCCTCTTACATACAATTGTTCTATTTCTTTCCAAACCCTACTAGGCTGATTAAAAGAACTGCAATAGTCAGTAGAACCACCCTGAATGGATCTGGTTAAGTTCTCACCTGCAGTGATTTTCTTCTATGTAGTGTGGGAAAGCTACTGAGGATCAGCCCTTTGACCTCAGCTGCTTCTTTCCTCTCCTGAGGAGAATAAAATGAGTGATCATTGTCTTGTCTAAACCAAATGACCTCTTCAAATGTAGAATTAATGTATTATAACTACAGTGAAAACATAAAGTCTTCTTGCCCAGCTGTATATTTTTCCTTCCCTTCTCTACATTTGCTGATGTTGTTTCTGTCATGGCCATCTACTGACCATACAGACAGTCAGATTTACCTCCGCACCCCGTTACACGACTTCTTGTGGTGCCTCCAAAATCACATGAATATTTCATAGCTCAGCCTTCAGAGAAAAGATGGAGCTAAAAGCTACCCGAAGTATGAGATCACTGTGCCTGACTCTGTGAAGATGCACAGGGATTGATGAACTGTCAGTGCTGGACACCCTGGTACAGAGCAGGATGGCCAGGAGCCAGCAATGGGCCCTTGTGGCCCAAAAGGCCAATGGCATCCTGGGGTGGATTAGAAAGGCAGTGGCTAGCAGATCGAGAGAGGTTCTCCTCCCCCTCTACTCTGCCCTAGTGAGACCACAGCTGGAATCTTGTGTCCAGTTCTGGGCCTCTCAGTTCAAGAAGGGCACATAGCTGCTGGAGGGAGTCCAGCGCAGAGCCACAGGGATGATGGAGGGAGTGGAGCATCTCCCTGCTGAGGAGAGGCTGAGGGAGCTGGGGCTCTTGAGCTTGGAGAAACGGAGATTGAGGGGTGACCTCATGAATGTTGATAAATATGTGAAGTGTGGATGTCAGGAGGATGGAGCCAGACTCTGCTCAGTGTCATCTAGTGATAGGACAAGGAGCAATGGGTGTGAACTGGAACATAGGAGGTTCCACTAGGAACTTCCTCACAGTGAGAGTGACAGAGCACTGGAAGAGGCTGCCCAGGGGGGTTGTGGAGCCTCCTTCTGTGGAGACATTTCAAACCCACCTGGCCATGTTCCTGTGCAACTGGATCTGTGTGAACCTATTGTGGCAGTGGTATTGGACAGGATGATCTTTCGAGGTTCCTTCCAAACCCTAATGTTCTATGATTCTGTGTTTTGGGATTGATGAGGAGAAGAACAAGTCCTCCCAAAGGTATTTACACATTTTTCATACTATTACTCCTGGTTTTACAAGTGCATCGGAAGTGAAGACCTTGTACTGTCATAGGGACAATCATAGAATCAAGGTCCCTTCTAATCCCTAATGATTCTATGATTACCCCATCTTTCTACAAACCCAGTCCCGGAGTTCTGCTCTGGCAGCGGTGTGTTTGCAGATCAGTCATCACCAAGGCTCTGCTCCCCTCTTCTTGGTGCTTGTTTATTTATTCCATCTGGGCTTCAGTCCATTTGGTGCCTCGTCCTGCCAGTGCCAGCTGTCGTCGTGGTGCCATCGGTTAGTGTCCAGAAGTGCCTGCACTTCACGGCAACAGCACCCTGCACTCTCTGCCGGGTGCTCTTGTTTCTCCCTGCTGCCAGGCAGTGGTCTCACATGTGTGTGTGCGCACGCGGAGCGCGAGCGACGGCAGCTCGGGACGGGGACCAAGCACCTGTCCCCTGGGCTGGGCTGCACGTGAAGTGGAAACTTCCATTATTTACCAAGCAGTCATAATGATTTTGGTATTGACGGAGGCTTCGCTATGTCAGCCGGCGCATCCTTCGGAAACACGGGCAAAACGGAGACGGAGGGGCGGCAGGGAGGGGGAAATTCCATTTCTTCCTAAATTGGGTGGAAACATCTTCAGGAAAATGAAAGAAAAACCCGAGAGAAGGAGAAGAGCGAGAGGAATAACCATCACCAAAGCCACTTTCCTTTCTCTCTTTCAATCTTCCTTTCAACGTGCTCCTGCTAAAATCATTACAAAGGCCGTTTATTTTTGAAATTGAAAGATTGGGGAGAGTCATAATGAGATATTATGTGTAAAAGTTGCACATAAATTTCCTTCTGTCATATTTTGGGCTCTTCTAACGCATCCCCTTGGCAGGCCTGGGGGAAGCTGATCGCTTTAGTATAGATTGTGTGTGCTTCAACTATATTGCCCAAGGACAGGGCTACGGGGCGGCTGAGTTGGCTACATGCTGATTTAAAAATTAGCCGGGCTGTTGCTGGCCACAATAAATTGCTTTTAGAAGAAAGGGAAGGGAGAAAGGAGAAAAGAGAAAAGGAAAAAGAAAAGAGAGAGGGAAAGGAGAAGAGAGGAGAGGGAGAGGGAGAGGAGAAGAAAAAGAGAAGCAGAAGAGAAGAAGAAGAAAAGAAGAGAATAGAAGAAGATAAAAAAAGAAAAAGAGAAGAAAAGAGGAAAAGAAGAAAAGAAGAAAAGAAGATAAGAAAAGAAGAAGAGGTGGAGGAGAAAAAATAAAGTTAAAGAAGACAAGAGTAGAAAAGAGAAGAGAAAAAGAGAGAAAAAAAGAAAGGGAAAGGAAAGAGGAAAGGAGAAGGAAAAGAAAGGAGGGGAAAGAAGAAAAGGGAAAGGAAGTTCTCTATCAGAATGAAGAAGCATTTTTGGTGCAAAACTCCTCTCCTCAGTCTTCCAGGGAGTGCAGTTCTTATCATAGAATCATAGAATCATTAGGGATTGGAAGGGACCTCAAAAGACCATCTAGTCCAATCCCCCTGCCACAGCAGGATCACCTGGACCAAGTCATAGAGTCAGTCAGGGTTAGAAGGGACCACAGGATCATCCAGTTCCACTTAAAACTTTTCTTTGTCGCCGTTATGGGGAGTTATGGAAGCAAGGAGATTTGGATGTGGTGTGTAATGCAGACAACAAAGTCCTGTGGAGTGTTTGGTCTCTGACCTCTTTCCTTAGGGGCTACCTGGCACGTAACTCAAGACTATGGGGTTGGACAGTAGAGTGTTTTGCTTCAGCATAGTCTTGGTCTCAGGTCAGAGGGATGTCTTCCTTTTCCCCAAGTAAGAGCACAAGATGCTATGAATTATTGTAGAAGGGTCCTAACATGGTTTTTGTTCCTGTGTTTGTGATTGGGTGGGTTTGACACTGACATTTGAACTCACGATCTGTGTCCCTTCTTTGAGTCATGAGCTTGTTCTGAAGGCCATGGCATACAGGCCCTTGTTTTTCTGCTGGGCCAATAGATTTTACTTCTTCATGTGTTGTCTTCACTGTTCCCATCTCCTCTCTTTCTGAGACTTTAGTGCTTCCAAGATCTCAGCTGAGGCATCTCCACAGCTTCCAAGAGCTGAAGCTTTTCCATTTCTTTTCCCTTCTTGGCCTAAACCAGAAACTTGTCTTCAAGGAAGCAAAGACCATCAAAGAGGATAAGAATAAACAGGAACTCATCACAGTCTTTGCTCATCTGCTTTATTTAGAGCTCTGCAGGCCATGTCCTGGCCACATCTGTTTTCTTTATGAAGCACTTCACCTATTTACTCACCTTTTGACCTGGTGGGCTAAGAAACATAAGATGGAAAAGACACTACCAAAATGAGAGGTTTAAATAAATAGCTTCTAGTGTGGGAGGAGGCAAAGCTCCTTGTAATTCTAAACAAGTTTTCCAGACATGAACCGAATCTGACTGCCTTGTACTTTGGGCAAATCAGAGGGACTCTGATCTACCCACCAAAAGTCCTGAGGGAGGATGACTTCGAAAGAGCATCCAGTCCAATCCCCCTGCAACAGCAGGATCACCTAGACCAAGTCACACAGAAACACATCCAGGGGAGTTTTAAACCTGTCCAGTGAAGGAGACTCCACAACCCCCCCGGGCAGCCCCTTCCAGGGCTCTGTCACCCTCACTGTGAAGAAGTTTCTTCTGATATTTATATGGAATCTCCTGTGTTCCAGATCACACCCACTACCCCTTGTCCTATCACTGGATATCATTTTTTGTATACAGTCATAGAATCACAGAGTGCTTTGGGTTGGAAGAGGTCTTAAAGATCATACAGTTCCAGTCCGCTATGGGCAGGGACACCTTGCACTGGATGAGGCAGTGGGTGTCAGCTGGAACAGAATAGGTTCCACATCAATATGAGAAGGAACTTCTTCATGGTGAGGGTGACAGAGCACTGGAAGGGGCTGCCCAGGGGGTTGTGGATTCTCCTTCTCTGGAGATGTTTCAAACCCACCTGGGTAGGTTTCTGCCTAAGGCAGGGGAGTTGGAACTGGATGATCCTGTGGTCCCTTCTAACCCTGACTGACTCTATGACTTGGTCTAGGTGATTCTGCTGGGGCGGGGGGATTGGACTGGATGGTCTTTTGAGGTCCCTTCCAATCCCTTATGATTCTGTGCAACAGAGCCCTGGAAGGGGCTGCCCAGGGAGGTTGTGGAGTCTCCTTCTCTGGAGATGTTTAAAACCCACCTGGACATGTTCCTGTGTGACAGGATCTAGGGGATCCTGCTGTGTCAGTGGGCTTGAACGGGATGATCTTTCAAGGTCCCTTCCAATCCCTGATGTTCTCTGATTATCCCCATCTCCCCAGCCTCCCCTGACCCAAATGCTGTGTGTACCCCAGAGAATCTCCACCCTCTCCAGGTAAATCGATTGCTGCGTCTCCAAAGCTGAGGAATTCAAGAAACCGCCGCGCTGGGCTCTGCCTCCTCTGTAATTAGTAGCAGAGCGGTGGAACCAAGTGGGGTGCAGCAGCCCATGTGTTCCCAATCACAGCCCACACAATACAAATGTTTTCTTTCTGGGACAAGCTGAAGAAACCTCACGGGGATCTGGCTCTTTTATGTACGTGTGTGTCAATATGTGCATGTAATGGTCATAATTGTCCTCGTTAGAACGTGAACCCCAAAGCTCTGAGCCGTCGGTGGGGGAGCTGGGTGCTGTGCCAGAGGCTGGGTGTGCGGGGCGGCACTCGTGTGGGGTCAGCCCCTGCCTCAGGCACCGTGCAGCCCACGGGGCTGGAGGGTCACACTTGGTTGCAGCCTTTGTCTGGCTGTTTTCCCACTGAGAAACCCACTGCTTTTGCAGCAGTTTTCCACCTACCTTTGATCCCCCAGCAGTCACAGAGGGTTTTACTTCTCCAGAAAGGCAGCACACGCTCACAAACCAGCACCCCCCGAGTCCTGTGCTTCTCACCAGTGCTCTGAGCTTTGAGGTCCTGAGGCTCTGGGACACACAAAGGGTGCTGGGTTTTACAGAGGATGTCAGTATTGGCCTCAGACTGAGCCCAGGGTGTAGCTGGAACTGTTTGTCATGAAATGTCCTTTGGCTGGAGTTCTTGAATCAGACACAGGAATATCCTACAGGCATCCTATATTTCCTGGGTGTGTTCCTGTGCGACTGGATCTAGGGGATCCTGCTGTGGCAGGGGGATTGGACTGGATGCTCTTTCGAGGTCCCTTCCAATCCCTCATGATTCTATGATTCTAGATAGGATATATATTTCTATATAGGATATACCCTATGGATATACCCTATATTCTATATGGAATCAAACCCAAGAACTCAAACACAGGAAATGTACCTGTAGGATTTCAGTGTTGGGGGAAGTCCTGACATTGGAAGAGAGGGGTGAGATCCATGAGGTGCTGTTGCTGCAGCCTGTACCTTTGGTACTGAGGACATGGGAACAGAGTTCCAGGGTTAGGGGCACTGTAGCAGAGCAGGCAGCCACTAGCAGTTAGAAGGATGTGGTGTCAGGTGGGAGAGGAGAAGCAAGAAAGATGAATTTGTATTGATAGGAGCTTGTGTCAGAGTGGTGTTTCCAAGGGGACAGGGACCTCTGATCTAACATAATGTTTGAGGCCTTCAGCTGACTTGGTGATCCTAAAGGTCTTTTCCAGCCTCAATAACCCCGTGATCCTGTGGCTTCTCTTTGTAAACATTCCCAGGTAGAAAAATCTTTCTCTTTTAGGAGTAACCTGGTCTTCATTTAATTTTCAGGTACCCCTTGTGATCTGTCACCAGGTCATTGGCTTCCTAGTGTGGGAGTTTCGTGATGATGTTTAGGAAGCAAAGGACACGCCTGAGAAGACACCAGTAAGTACCAGTTACCCGCACCTCACCTTTTAGGGAGGTTGTCACACTAAGCCTGTTCTGACTCACAGAGGTGTTTGCTCTGGACTGGAGTCCTTTCAAGAGGGTTTGTACAGATAGGACAAGGAACAATGGGTTCAAGCTGGGAACAGATTAGCTGAGTCTCCTTCTCTGGAGACGTTTAAAACCCACCTGGATATGTTCCTCTGCAACTTGGTCTAGGGGATCCTGCTGTGGCAGGGGGATTGGACTGGATGATCTTTCGGGGTCCCTTCCAGTCCCTAATGTTCTGTGATTCTGTAATTTAGGCTGGATATTAGAAACAAGTTCTTCAATGTGAGGGTGGTTGATGGCTGCAATGGGATGCCTGGGGAGGTGGTGGGGTGATCTAATGTCAGGCTTGATGAGGCTCTGACCTAGGTAGAGTTGTCCCTGTTGCAGAGTGGTTGGGCTAGAGGACCTCTAGAGGTCCCTTCCAGCCTAGAACATTCTGTGATTGTACGATTCTAATTTGTGAGTCAGAATCATAGAATCATTAGGGATTGGAAGGGACCTCAAAAGATCATCTAGTCCAATCCCCCTGCCACAGCAGGATCACCTAGGCCAAGCAGAAGTCCATAATCTTGAGTTTATCCTGAAGTGCTAATCTGAAGAAGCAGACTGGCTCTAACTCTGAATCTCAGCCTGCAGTTGATGTTTGCAGCTGTGTCCACCATATCTCAAGAGCAAATTGTAATTCACACCCTCTTAACGTGCCAAGAGCTAGCATGAACTTTTTGCAATGAGCCTTCAGGGCTTGGGTTAGCCTGATATTTTTAAACTTGGAAGCAAAACCACAAGAGCTGCGTTTCCACAGGCATAAAACACGAGGCACCTCGTACATGCCAGTGTGTTTCAGGAGTGTTTGTGTGCTCAAACCCCCCTGTGCAGACCTTTGCGGGCCGGGCTGTGCAGATGGCCAGCTCTGCAGCGCAGAGATGCTTTGGGAGGATGTTAACTGCCGCCGAGCGGGTGGATTAGGTGGACGTGGGGTGTGTGCGCAATTAACCCCTCCGAAAGTTGGACAACAAAGGAATCATTATGCCCCTGAAAATGTCTCTTATATAAATATTGCCCTTTCTGGTTCAGTGCTGTGTTATTCCTGTTCCTTTCGCGCAGCCATAAAACCATCCCGCTCCTGCTATTCCCAACTGGTGTAACTGGCATGTGGAATGCAACAGCTGGTTAACTCTGCAGTGATCCAAGAGCAGCAGAAGACGGGGAGTGCAGAGGGGGGCTGCCTTATTCTGCCAAGTGCAGAGCTAAGTAGCTGCTTTGTGTTTTCACACGAGCAAAAATGTTTTGTTAACTGCTTCGCTGCCAAGGTACAGGGTGTTTATAATGGGGGATGTTTGCTGGGCCACGGGGTTGCAGGGCTTCACTTGATCTAGGGGATCCTGCTGTGTTGGGGGGATTGGACTGGATGATCTTTCGAGGTCCCTTCCAATCCCTAATAACTGGATCTAGGGGATCCTGCTGTGGCAGGGGGATTGGACTGGATGATCTTTCGAGGTCACTTCCAACCCCTAATGTTCTGTGATTCTGTGAAGTACATCCCAGAGAAACTGAGGTAAGAATTACAAGAGCAGAAGTTGTATAGTGCGTGGGCATCCAATGTTGTTCCTGCTTCAGTGGTGCATGGAAGCTCTAGCAGGAGTAATTAGGAGGAGGTTGATCGAGAGTCTTAAGATGTCGTGACTGATGTGCACAAATGAAGGACATGGTGCAGACAGGTGCAGCTGTAATCTCCAAAAGAGATTCTGGAGGAGGTGGAAAAAACACACCAAAATATCCAGACTCCAACTAGAGAAGGAAGAACGTTGATGAGACCGTGAAGTGCTAGAAACCAGCCCATGGTTCAGGTGCTGGAGAGCCAGCACGTGTGGCTGGAAATTCTGACCTATTGGCATCTCTCCTCCTTAGCAGCTGGAAAAGATGGGACTTGAGTCCTGCTGTGGCAGGGTGGTTGGTGTAAATGATCTTTCGAGGTCCCTTCCCATCCCTAATGATTCTATGAGTCCCTGATGGGACACAGCACTGGAGCTTTGAATCCCCATGATCACTGCACTCATAAAATCCAATAGTAATGGGTCATACTGGGCAGGGAAATAATGTGGTTATAACTGAGGGTGTCTGTGAGGTTAGGTGCTGACATCCAGCCCTACAAAGTCAGAAGGCTGCATATGGGAAGGAAATTCCTGGTTAGACTACAACACAAGGGGATGGGGCAGCCTTCACCCTGAAAGCAGTGTCTCCACTATCTCATCTTGGGCGACTTATCCTTAGGACTCCAGCTTGTACCACCCTCCTCAGAGTGCTCTGCTGAAACATCTGTGGGTGTCTGAGAAGTGTTTGGATGCTGTGGTGATAAGCCTATTGAAAACCCACGAGGAAATGAATAATGCTGCTCCTGATGAAGGATTTGAAAGATGTGCCGTAAATAGCGTGCCAGAATATGGAGGGGCTGCTCCTTCAGAGAGCAGCATCTGACTGGTGACCTGGAGAAGGTAAGCAGGCTTTGAAGAACGTGGCCAGATCATGCTGGCCGCGTCACAACATGGGTGCACCAGCAGCTCAGAGATTTCAAAAGGAATGAACTTAATTTTCATGCATTAGGTAGAAAATAATCCTTGTGGAGGCCTTGCTCGCTCTCTCATACTCCTTGGACATGGACCTGTAACTCCAAAAGAGCCTGATCGTAGAAACATTTGAAAGACTTGGCTAATGTTGTTTCCAGAGGTTGATGTAGGGGGTGTCTGCTCTGTTGAAAGCCTCAAGAGCTGTGTTCAGACACAGCCATGATGGATCATTCTGTTCTCATACTTCATTATGCTCTGAGGTTAGCAGATCCAGAGAGGTTCTCCTGCCCCTCTATGTGTCCTGGTGAGATGGCATCTGGAATCTTGTGTCCAGTTGTGGGCCCCTCACTTCCAGAAGGACACAGAGAGAGAGTCCAGCACAGAGCCACAGAGATGATGAAGGGAGGAGAGCATCTCCCTGATGAGCAAAGGCTGAGGGAGCTGGGGCTCTTGAGCTTGGGAAGGAGATGGAGGAGTAACCTCATTAGTGTTTATAAATATGTGAATGGTGGGTGTCAGGAGGGTGGAGCCAGGCTCTTCTTGGTGTCATCTAGTGATGGAGCCAGGCTACTCTTGATGTTATCCAATGGTAAGACAAGGGGCAGTGGGTGAGAGCTGGAACAGAGGAGGTTCCACATCAATCTGAGAAGGAACTTCTTCCTGATGAGGATGACAGAGCCCTGGAAGGGGCTGTCCAGGGGTGTTGTGGAGTCTCCTTCTCTGGAGATGTTTCAAACCCACCTGGCCATGTTCCTGTGTGACTGGATCTAGGGGATCCTGCTGTGGGGGTAGGACTGGACTGGATGATCTTTCAAGGTCCTTTCAAACCCCTAATGATTTGTGAGGAACACATTTTTTATTTTATATAACCCAGAGAAGTTGAGCTGCCTCCCACCTCCTGACTGATGAAACTGCTGCCAGGAGCAGTGCTCAGAGTGTCTCTGTTGTCCAGAAGATTGGTAGCTGTAAGTTTAGCTTTACACACACTGGGACGTCTCTCTGAGGGAGGCTTCGCGGCCGCATACCTACGGTTGAGCACACACCGAGCGTCACCAAACAAGGGCACTCACTGTGGGTTTGGGAAAACTTCTACAGCCAGGCTGGAAGCTTTGGTAAATATTCAGATGTTTGTTTGTTGACCCCCAAATTAAATGGCAGCAGGGAGGACTTTACACAGATCAGGTCCTGACTCGAAGATGCTGTAGAGCTGGTTTGATCTGATGGGTGGTTTTATGTGATGGCTTTTCAGACAGGTTTTTGGATGCTTGGTGCAAAGAGTTACAGATCACTAACTGAATTCATGACGTGGCTTCAGGGAAAAGAGGGAGGATATTTTGTCCAGTTCTGGGCCACTCAGTTCAAGAAGGACGGAGTCCAGCACAGAGCTACAAAGATGGTGAAGGGAGTGGAGCATCTCTCTGATGAGGAAAGGCTGAGGGAGCTGTGTCTCTTGAGCTTGGAGAGAAGGTGACTGAGGGGTGACCCCATGAATGTTGATTAATGTGTGAAGAGTGGGTGCCAGGAGGGTGGAGCCAGGCTCTGCTCAGGGGCATCTAATGATAGGACAAGGGGCAGTGGGTGTCAGCTGGAACAGAGGAGGTTTCACATCAGTCTGAGAAGGAACTTCTTCCCAGTGAGGGTGACAGAGCACTGGAAGGGGCTGTTTAGGGGGGTTGTGGAGTCTCCTTCTCTGGAGACTTTTAAAACCTACCTGGACATGTTCCTATGCAACTGGATCTAGGTGATTCTGGGGGGATTGGACTGGATGATCTCTTGAGGTCCCTTCCAATCCCTAAAGACTGGATCTAGGGGATCCTGCTGTGGCAGAGGGATCGGACTGGGTGATCTTTCGAGGTCCCTTCCAATGTCTAATGTTCTGTGATTCTGTGATACTTGAAACATCTGTTTATAAAAGCTAACTTCAGTTTGAACAAAACCTGGGTAAGTTATGAGTTGTTTCTCCTTCAGCCATTATTTACTAGACATTTTTAGGGGTTGCCTATTTATTTATTGCCCCCCGAGACCACTAGAGAGGCAGGAAAACGCAGTTAGTCCATCACGCCCCTGGATGAAGAGAGATGCAAACTGTTAATAAAGTATTGATGGCACCCCAGGGGGACACGGGGAGATTTGCATCCCAGTGGCCCGGTGGCAGCAGCAGCAAGGTCCAGTTGGGGAAAGGAGCAGGATGAGAGAGAAGAGAGCAGAGCCTGGTTTGTCCTGGCGTGCAGCGAACAAACCAAGCAGTGGAAGAACGAGTACATGAAATTAAAAGGATTAACGGGACAAGTCAGCACAGGGCAGCAGGGAAAGTCCCCCTGTGGAGGCAATTCTGCCAGGTTCCACCCAGACAGGTTTGTTGTTTGTTTTGATTTTAAACCTTCCTTTTGTTAGGGAAATCTCACATGGAGAGTGCCCCAGGAGCCACACAAGGTTCCTCCTCCCAGCTCAGCCTGGATAAGCCCTTAGAGCTTTCAGAATGCTTCTCCTGTTTAAAAAAAAGGCTTGGGTGGTTTTCACTAAAGCCTGAGGTGTTGGGTGGGTATGAGGGAGGCTAATGGCACGGTAGCCACCGGGAATCACCCTGGGAGTTCGTCTGCATCAGACGCTCCTCTTAACCTCGCGTTGTAAATGACCTCATTAATGTCTCCAAATATTTGAGGGGTGGGTGTCAGGACGATGGCACTGGGCTGTTCTCGGTGTCATGTAGTGATAGGACAAGGGGCAATGGTTGTAAGCTGGAACATAGGAGGTTCCACATCAACCTGAGAAGGAACTTCTTCACGGTGAGGGTGACGGAGCACTGGAACAGGCTGCCCAGGGGGGTTGTGGAGTCTCCCTCACTGGAGACATTTAAGACCTGCCTGGACATGTTCCTGTGCTACTGGATCTAAGTGATCCTGCTGTGGTGGGGGGAATTGGACTAGATGATCTTCTGAGGTCTCTTCCAATCCCCAATGTTCTGTGCTTCTGTGGTCTTGCAAAAGGCAGTCACAACTTTCACAAGGTGACAGTCACTTCACGCAGCAGAGCACTAACTGAGGGAACGGGATGATGTCTGCTAAAGAAGGACAAAGCTGTGACACCTAAAACTGCATCTCAAGGGAACTTTGGGCTTTTTCCCTGCTCATAAAGCTCTCAACAAGTGAACTCCAGATGTCAGCATTTAAACACTGTCAGGTACTGCTTGTAGTACTGCAGCAGCTGCAGACTCATCAGGGAACCACGAGTGCTGCCTGCTCCTAACCCCAGTGGCACAGGGTGCGTGTGGCTTTACCCACACAAGTCAAAAGGAGTGAAAACCAGGAGGTGTTGGCAGCATTTTAGTTGTTTCTTTCTTCCTCTACAACTAACTCAGCAAGTTGCAGCTCTCTTAGCTGTATCAGGATTTAAGATGATGGATGTGGAGATAGGTGCCATGAAAAAACAGTTCAAGGACAAAACACTCTTCTTCACCATGGGGATCCTGCTCTGGCAGGATTGCACTAGAGAGTCTTTCAAGGTCCCTTCCAATCCCTAATGAGTCTATGATTCTATTCTGTTTTCCCTGGCTTATACTGGTCTAGAAGAAAACTTAAGTCAGGTTTGGAGGTCCTGTTTCTTCTTGTCTCTTCAGAACAGAATACTCCACATCTGCTAAAGAAGTTTTATTGGACAGCTTGAGGGTTTATGAACCATCTCTTAAATTACTAGATGCTTGTCCCAGGAGGTGTTAGCATGAAACCTTGGATGAATCCGCTGGGAATCCTAGAATGGCTAAGATGGGAAGGGACTTTATCTCTTCATCATCTAGTCTAATCTCCCTGCCATGGGCAGGGACACCCCACAACTAGACCTGGTTGCTCAGGGCCTCATCTTTCACAGAATCGCAGAACATTAGGGATTGGAAGGGACCTCGAGAGATCATCCAGTCCAATCCCCCTGCCACAGCAGGATCCCCTAGATCCAGTCACACAGGAACATGTCCAGGAACATCTTGAGAGTGTGACTTTCCACAATGTCCCTGGTGAGCCTTCCAATGCAGAAACATTCCTGCAAGACCATTGAGCCATCAGATGCAGCAAATGCAAACGTGAGAGCCTGGCTACCAAAGAGCATTAAAGCTACCTTGGGCTTGGCCAAGAGGGTGATGAGAGGCAGAGCTGGCAGGGGAAGGGGCTGTTGTGCTTCAACTGGTGAATTATGGTGACGGGAATGAGGAAGGGGACAGGGCTGCTGCTCAGGGTTTCACTGTGGCAGGGGGTGTACGTGAAGGAACAGCCGGTGTGTTTGGTCCTAACGCTCCAAGGCTTTCACCATCCCCTGCCCAGCACGGCTGAAGTAAACCAGGTGCGAGTGGTTCCGACAGAGCAGCCAAAACCACATCTTACTTGGAGAAATCACGCCTTGAACATGAAGCCTTTGTTCTCTAGGGCCAGGGCTCCTCTCTCTCCCTGCTGGTAGCCCATGCAAGTGTTTACAGAGGCCAGCAGCCCAAAGGAATTGAATTTGGGGTTTTTGAAAGCTTCTGGCTGTTGCAGAATAAACCTTCAAAGCAGATCCAGAGCTATCTGCAACAACATCCTTTCTAGTCTCATCCATGGCAGGACCCCTTCGTTCCTGTCTCATGTTTATTTAGCAATTTAAAAACTAAATCCATTGTCTTCAGCTCAGGGGACTGATGTCTTTAAGGTCTGTGGGATGGGTTTTTTTTTCAGTGCAGATGTTCAAGACCCACCTGGATGTGTTCCTGTGTGACTTGGTCTAGGTGATCCTGCTGTGTCAGGCGGATTGGACTGGATGATCCTTCGAGGTCCCTTCCAACCCCTAATGATTCTGTGATTCTATGAATATTCAGTATTTTCTTTTTCCTGTTATTATTTTACTTCAACCATCATTTTGCTCTCGTTGGCTATTACAAGCCTTGCTATTTCTTTCTGTTGGTACCAGTACAGGTGAGGAAATGCTGATGACCAAAGCCCCCACACTGTTCCTTACTGATCCAAATTGATGGAGCAAGTGTTCTGCATGGGAGGTCTGGCCTGAAGTAGACGCGAGCGGCCGTGTTTCCAGCTCTCAGCACTCAGGCTGTTCCTGCAGTGCCTGTTCCCCACGCTGTTGGTGCCCAGCTGATGTGAGCCTCACAAAGACTGCAGTCAGGAGGCTGCTTAAGTTTCATTAAAAAATAAATAAAACCTAAATCCCGGGGATCTACTTAATTGCCCTCAAAACTGGACAAACACCAGAGCTAATCTGAACTATTCGCTCCAAATTACTCTTGGGAGCTGAGCAACTTGCTTGCTGCTTGGTTCAGAAAGCAAAGAGCAGTGTGAGACTGACCTGAATTTATGGGGGAAAATCAAGAGGATTTTTCACTGCATCCAGGTGTTTGCATCGTGTTGCTGCTGCCTGATAGGACTGATGGCCAGTTGCTTTCCTCCCTCTCTTAGCGTGGCTGACATTTCAAACCCTGTTCCTGTGCGACTGGATCTAGAGGATCCTGCTGTGGCAGGTGGGATTGGACTGGGTGATGATGAAGGGAGTGGAGCATCTCCTGAGGGAGCTGGGTGACTATGGACACAACCTACTTGACTGCAAAACCAAAAGTACAAAACCACATCTACAACTTTCAGTGAGTGGCCTCTCTTGTGTGACCTCTGCTTTCTCAGCCTTAGACTTAATTTTAGCTTTGTGACTTTAGGCTCCTGGAAAGATGTGAAGCCCTTGGGTACCTGCCTGACTGCTTTTCATTGTGGTGTTTGTTTGTCTTTGCTGCTTTTTCATGCTCTGGCCAACCAACAAAGCAAGAAAGCACTTGTCAGGCTGCAGAGCCTTTCTCCTTCCATCTGTTTAAGGGAGTGGAACATCTTGCTGATGAGGAAGGGCTGAGGGAGCTGGGTCTCTTGAGCTTGGAAAAAAGGAGGCTGAGGGGTGACCCCATGAATGTTGATAGGTATGTGAAGGGTGCGTGTCAGGCTCTGCTCAGGGGTACCCAATGATAGGACAATGTGTGACCTGGAACACACATGTGAGATGGTTCCACATCAACATAAGAAGGAACTTTCCAGTGAGGGTGACAGAGCGCTGGAAGAGGCTTCTCCAGGGGATCGTGGAGTCTCCTTCTCTGGAGAGATTTAAAACCTGCCTGGATGTGATCCTGTGCGACTTGGTCTTGGTGATCCTGCTGTGTCGGGGGATTGGACTGGGTGATCTTTTGAGGTCCCTTCCAATCCCTGATGGTCTGTGATTCTGTGGTCCTGCACCTTGCAGCTGGCCGCGTGGCTGGGAGCCTTCTCGCTGCAGACCGTCGGTGTGTCTCCCGCAGGGCTGTGGCGTTGGTGGTCGAGCCGGCTCGGCGTGCCATCGCTCGCGTGAAACACGCGTCCAGCTTGCATAAGCCGGCTGCAGAGAGCGAACGGAACGCGTTCGTACCCCACCACCTGATTTGCATGCAGGACTGTCAAAACAGTGGCTAAGATTAGCCACAATGTGCTGGCGGAACACAATTGCACCGCTGAAACAGTCTGAAAATCTGGTGCATTGAGTTAAATTTTCACATTGTGCCTTCTTGTGTAATAACAATAATCTCCTCTGCCTTGGAGTGTAATCGCAATAAAGAGCTTTTTGTGATTCACTCAGTGTTTATTCACTCCGTAAACAGCCCTTTATTGCTTTTTATACTACAAAGCAAATGAGATTATTGCTTAAATTGTCCGGTAGCGACTAGCTTCTGTCCTCTGGCTTGCTGGTTGGGTTTGTTTTTGTGTTGTGGTTTTGGAGAAGAAAACTTGTTTAAAATTAGCTCCCCAATAAATCACAGTAACAATGAAGTGAGAGTTTCTGCAGAGTGATGGGTTTGTAGCTTTTTGTGATGGTGATGATGACGGTGACGTGTTTTCTGCCTTGTTTATTCCCCTCTGCCTTTGTTCTCCCAAACTCTCAAGTCTGCTGCATGAAGAAAACCCGAAATGGTAAGAGTTTGGGAAGGGCAGTCTTGCAGGCTTTGGATGATGCAGCTGCCGCTGTGGTGTTCTCGGGGTGGAAGGCTGCAAGAAAGAAACAAAGAGATTAAACAGGCTTCTCTGGAGATGTTTAAAGCCCACCTGGATATGTTCCTGTGCAACTTGGTCTAGGTGAAGGAACTTCTTCCCAGTGAGGGTGACAGAGCACTGGAACAGGCTGCCCATGGGGGTTGTGGAGTCTCCTTCTCTGGAGACATTTAAGACCTGCCTGGACATGTTCCTGTGCTACTGGATCTAAGTGATCCTGCTATGGTGGGGGGGATTGGACTAGATGATCTTCTGAGGTCTCTTCCAATCCCTAATGTTCATAGAATCATAGAATCAAAGAATCACAGAATCAAGAGCTGGTCTTGACATCTCTTCTGTGAATGTTTTTCTCCTTTGGGTAATAGTGTTTCCTAGATTTAGCTCTTTTCCTCTCCTGTCCTGTTATGGTCAGTTGTCTTCTTGAACAAGACAGGTCTAGTCCCAGCTCCTAGCAAAACCTCAGCCCACTGGCATCCTTCTCTGGAGATGTTTGACCCACCTGGCCATGTTCCTGTGTGACTTGGTCTAGGGGATCCTGCTGTGGCAGAGGGATTGGAGTGGATGGTCATTCAAGGTCCCTTCCAATCCCTAATGTTCTGTGACTCTGTGATCAGAAGTGAGAACTCAGTTGCCTGCAATATGCTTTGACATCTCTGAGCCAAAGGAGCTGGTCTGCTTGTTCCCAGGATAAATCAGATGGTGAGCTAGACTCTAGATGTGCTCACTTTGCTAACTGGGTGGCTTAGGTGCTGCAGGGGTGGAGCTCACTGATCATGTCTTCCAGAAGGAGACTGCACGACCCCCCTGGGCAGCCTGTTCCAGGGCTCTGTCACCCTCACTAGGAAGAAGTTCCTTCTCATATTGA
Organism: Rhinopomastus cyanomelas; assembly: GCA_013400115.1. Classification (NCBI taxonomy): domain Eukaryota; kingdom Metazoa; phylum Chordata; class Aves; order Bucerotiformes; family Rhinopomastidae; genus Rhinopomastus; species Rhinopomastus cyanomelas. The sequence goes on from VXBP01002567.1 coordinate 618,082, forward strand.
TATGGAACCTCCTCTGTTCCAGCTCACACTCATTGTCCTATCACTGGATGCTACTGAGCAGAGCCTGGCTCCATCCTCCTGACACCCACTCTTCACATATTAATCAACATTCATGGGGTCACCCCTCAGTCTCCTATTCATTTTCCCTTGCAGTCCCTCAGTCTACTGACCTCATTAGACTCTTCATCTGAAGCTTTGCTTCTCACTAGAGCTTGCTGAGTTCCCAGCACGAGGAGGGTTCTGCAGACCTGGCTGTCCCAGAGTATTAGCCATACTCATATCATTAATAATCATCCCACTAAATCATGGCAAAGAAATGTTAATCAATCGCTGCTCCCGAAGTGGAGGTTGCCACAGATGCTCTCTGTGAGCCCTTGGTGCAGCCTTGGAGCTGTTGGAAATGCAGGTCTTTTCAAACGTGGCCCATGGGTATGATCAGAAGAACTGCCTCAGCTCATCCCAACTTTCTCACTACTAAAGAGCAGCCACAGCTCCTTCTCCTTTTGATTTTCTTTTCTTATTCTTTTTTTTTCATTTTTTCCTTTTCTCTATTTTTTTCTGGAACCTGGCAGCCTCAGTCAATAAGCCATGAGCGCCCGCGCTAAGAAGAACTGCTGTCATCAGACAAAAAGGCCTCCAAGTCCACATCCCTAACAACCTATTTTAATAACAAGAGCAATAACGGGATTTATTATGCATGCGGCTTTCTGCAATCATTTCTGAGGAGAAAATTAGTTTGAAGCCTCAGGCGACAGTTGAACTCTCGGAGGCGCCTAAAATAAAATAAGGGGGTGGGGGGGGGAAGGAAAGGGGCTGAAAAGATAATATCTGGGGGGAAAAAGTGTGATGGGAAAAGTTACTGGAGCAAGCGTGCCTGGAAACTTCATCTGTGACTTGCTCTTGTCCTCTGGAGGGAGAGCGCAGTGGCTGGGGGTCACCGGGCTTTGCTGGCCGCGTGGTCAGGCTGCAGGGCGTGCAGGTACCTCCGCGCTGGCATCCTGTGGGCTGCTGGCATCCTGTGGGCTGCTGGCATCCTGGCCCCAGCAATGCACGGCCATAAACTCCAGAGGGGCTTTGTGCTGAGCAGTCAATCCCAGCTCAGCCAGAGGGTTAAAAGTAAACACAGAAATAGCTGAAAAAAGGAGGATAAGGGCTGGGTGAGCTGCCCAAGAGGCAGGAGGTGTAAGAGCTGATGGCTGCAGGTTAAGGGCAGGAGCAAATCCAGCACCTCTATGATGTCCTGACATGTGCATGATACTGCCCCGGGGACCCAGGGCCACCACACCCACACCTGCAGCTGCAGCCACCAAAAACTTGCCTTTCTTCCTAACCAGCTTCAGGGCTACCTTGAAACACAGGTTTAGGTGCGAGCACCAGCCTGTCCTGTGAGACCAGAAGTGTCCTCTGTGGAATGGAGGAAGAGGGGATGAAGGTTTGGAATGGGAGGAGGGTACTGATCCATTTTACACCAGTGACCTTGTGCTTTTTGCTAACCAAGAGGAGAGGAAGCTACAAGCTGGTTCCTCACAGACATATGGAGATTGTCTGCCAGTCTGTACCTGCAGAGCCTGCACCCAGACCTCTCCTTCCTCCTCAGCCTGATCCTGCAGCACCAAGAGGGATCCAAAGTGCCAGAGGTAGATGATGTTGCAGCAGGTATAGGCTGAGGTACAGCCTGAAAATGAGAAACTACTTCATCAGCAGGATGCTGGGAGCTGCCTGCCAGGAGTGCCCTGTGCAGGATGGGCTCCACCTCTACAGGTGATTGGACTTTCGAGGTCCCTTCCAGTCCCTAATGTTCTGTGATGCTCTGATGCTCTTCCAGGGACAAGGCTGACTTCCCCACTACAGACTGGGCAGCACTGATGGCTTCAGGTGCTGCAGTTGACCCAAGGACACGATTCACACGTAGCCCACCCCCTCTACCTACCTCCAAGCACCCAGGCTGGGTTTGCTCCTCCTTGCCCTGCAGACAAGCCCTTGATGGAGGAGTGGGGCTGGTCAGTGCCTGACAGTTCCTTCCAAAAGGAGCAGTTCCAAGGTAAAAGCAAGTGTTTGCCCGTGTCCGTCTGTCCATCAGAGACAGACAAACCCCAATGACTCCCTGCTTCCCTGCACGGAGCATTGAGTGAAGCCTTTCCTTCTTCATTCCTGGCAATTTCTTTCCCTTCCCCAGGCAATGCATGAACCTAACTGCTGGAAAGAGTGTGGACCCAGCTGACTGAGACCAATCATCTCAAACCTGCTATTAGATGCTCCTCGCCTTTGCGGTTTGAGGAGACATTGCTTTACTTCAGCTCTGGAGTTTGAGGCTGCCCCTTTGGAACGGGAAGGGGCGGCCAAGGAAAATAAAGTGTGGTTATTGTTTAGAAAGTCATCGCACCAGAAAAGTACCCGATGGCTTGAAGGAAAACGCCGCAGAGTAGGGTCCTCTGCCGGCCCTCGGCTAACCGAATCATTCCACAGAGATATTTATGGCTCGTGTCTGAAAGAGAAACCGCTCTGGCATCCCGTGGCCCTTGGTACCCACGTCTTTCATGTCTAACTGCTCATTCATTCCAAAAAGCAGGATTTAAGAAGACTGCTATCGTGTGTTATTCAAATACCGATCGATTATTAAAAACATATTTATTTATAGCTAAAAATTAGAAAGGGCTTGGGGAAGCACAGCCAACCCCAGCAGCAGCCTCCTGCCTGGTGAGGGTAGTTTTCTAAACCCATCATTTTATATATAGAAAAGAGGTTGACTTCTGCAGTGGGAATAAAACTAACTGAGCTGCCTTTATGGGTCATTTCTTCCTTTGATGAGTACTTGCAACTCCCCTTAACAGTAATAGGACCTTTGCTTGCAAACTGAGCAGAAAGTAAACAGACCTCACAGCAGGGGCTCCCTTGCCTTTTGGGGGGCTCTGAGCAAGGTTAAGCAGAGGCAGATGGAATGGTCTCTGCTTTAATCAGGCATGCCTGAAATACTCCTGGATACGATCCTCTGTCCCTGTGTCCTAAGAAATGCTGCCCAGAGGGTCCTGCTGTACTGAACCCTGCCGAGTGCTGCACCGGCAAGTCAAACCCCATTCTGCAGTGGCAAAGCCCCACTCTGGTAGTCACAGCAGAAGGATGGACTGAGAAGGAATAGATGTCCTCAAGAGTTTTTTCACAGCAGTGTTTTTTAAAAGCTTTCTGTCTTGCTCACACCTACTTCTCAATGTCATCTGCTGATAGGACAAGGGGCAACGGGTGTGAGCTGGAACGGAGGAGGTTCCATATAAATATCAGAAGCAACTTCTTCCCATTGAGGGTGATAGAGCACTGGAAGGGGCTGCCCAGGGGGGTTGTGGAATCTCCTTCTCTGGAGACATTTAAACCCACCTGGATGTGTTCTTGTGTGACTTGATCTAGGTGATCCTGCTGTGGCAGGGGGATTGGACAGGATGATCTTTCAAGATCCCTTCCAATCCCCTAATGATTCCTCGTCATCACAGCATCACAGAACACTAGGGATTGGAAGGGAACCCGCCTGGATGTGCTCCTTTGTGACTTGGTCTAGGGGATCCTGCTGTGGCAGGGGGATTGGACAGGATGATCTTTCAAGTTCCCTTCCAATCCCTAATGATTCTATCAAAGATCATCCAGTCCAATCCCCCTGCCACAGCAGGATCACTTAGATCTAGTTGATCCTTGGTGGCTTTTTGCATCTGAGAGAATAAAGAGACATAGACAGCTAGAAGAAATAAGAAGTGCTTATCCCATCCTCCTCTTTTAGTTTGGTTACTCATTTTCTTCCAGTTTGCTCCCCTCCCACCCCCATGTGAATTCTATGATTAATGAAGGCTGGGGAGAAAAAAAAGGTAGCTCTTTGCTGACTCCTTTTCCAAGTGCAACGTGCAAGTGCTGCTGCAGATACAGGTTCTGCAACTCCAACAGGCTCCCGCAGCACAGTGGGTCTGACTCACGGCCAAGAGAGAGAAAACCTGAGAGAGTATTTATGTCTCTCTTTAAGGAAATTAACCCAACACAAGGTAGTAGCTGGCAAAGGCGAGAGAGGAGAGAGAAAACTTGTACTTTTAGGATGAAAGGAAAAGGAAGCCTGTTAAGGGAGGCTCCCGGATGAATGTCAGACGCTTTGAAATCCCCTATCCCGCTGGTTTTATGAATTCACTTTGCAAAGGAACCAGCTTGTTCTGCCCTTGTGAGTCTTGCTAAGGTCTGAGTGTTGGACATGAGGTGTCACATCACCAGTGGGTATCAATCAGCACGACTGCCTTGAAAGCCATGTAACCACATCCACTTGTACAAGGTCAGGTCCAGGAAGAACAAAGACATCCCTGGGTGCCCTGTCCAAGCCAGGGAAAGCACAGCATCAGAGAGCATTAGGGATTGGAAGGGACCTCGAGAGATCAGCCAGTCCAATCCTCCTGCCACAGCAGGGTCCTCTACATCCAGTCACACAGGAGCACATCCTGGCGAGTTTTAAACATCTCCAGAGAAGGAGACTCCACAACCCCTCTGGGCAGCCCCTTCCAGGGCTCTATCACCCTCACTGTGAATAAGTAAGTTCCTTCTTATATTGATGTGGAACCTCCTCTGTTCCAGCTCACACCCACTGCCCCCTATGCTATCATTAGATGCCCCTGAGAAAGCACCAGAGCCTACTGCACTGATGTGCTTGTCTTTCCACAGGGCTCTCTTTTAACTTACTGAAGTTTGTTTTAACTTATTGATGTTATTTTTCACTTACTGATGCTCTTTCATCTTATCAATGCCATTATCTAAAATGTACCTGGATTTGCTACTGCAAATTATTTGCAGTTAAGCAGTGCGTTGATCCAATCACTGATTTATGGTGTCTTTTGTCCTTTTGATGCAGAGGAAAAAAATAAATCCATTCCCAAAAAAGATGAAGTCTTTAAAAATATCTTCATTATATTTCAATAGCAGTCTCGTGCTGGTTGAGTGAAAATACTTCTGTTTATTAATCAAGAGGAATTTGCTTGAGTTAGTTCCACTGAGCAAACACTTTGTTTGGCCACATGAGGCCAAATACTTGGAATTTTCATTTGCTGCAGAGCAAAGCCCTGCTGTTACCAAGTTGAAGGCAGAGCTGAGCTGCACTCAGAGCAAAAGCAGTAGTGGGCCAAGTGTGGCAGTTTTGTGGGCACCTCTGTAGTGCTGCAAGTGTTTCTGAGACATCCGTTCACAGCAGCATCTGAGCTCCAGAGGAATCATTTACTGGGAACGTGTGGCCTGATAAACCTCCTTCTCTCTGTCTGCAGTTAGGGAACATAAAATGTGTTGGTTGTCTCCCTGTGGTTTGTTCAGAACTTCGTGCTGCTCATTCTTTTCCAAGTTGTCTGTGTTCATAAAGCAAAGCGTGGTATGACGTTGGTAATACAGACCCATCATGGCTGGAAAGGACCTCCAGGATCATCAAGTCCAGCCCTCATACTGACAGCTCCATAAGCTGTAGACCATGGCCTCAAGAGCTCCAGCTACTCTAGAACAGTAGTGCAATTTCCCATCTACCAGGATGGCTCTGAAGAGCCCTCTGCAGAAGTCTTGCTGCAGGTTGAAACTTTTTTTGCAGTAACATCATAGAATCATTAAGGTTGGACAAGACCTAGAAGATCATCAAGTCCAACCGTCAACCCAGTGTCATCATGACCACTAAACCATGATGACTGTGAGATGAGCCAGGCTATGTCATCCCAACAATTAATACAAATACTAGCTCAGGATTTTCCCCTGCAGTGAAGAGAAAGTGGTTTCAGCCTGGGTCCTTGATGGTTTTGTTGCTTTTGTCCTCATTTTGGTGCGAGAGGATGGTGTAAGAATGGGCTGGAGCAGAGGCTGGCTGCTCCTCGTGCTTTTACTGCGGTAGCTTTACCAGATGCCAAGGGGAAAAACAACCACAAAGAGCTCACATTGTGCCAAGAGTCAGAGCTCTGGTTTCAGCAGGGCTGCTGCTCTTGAAGAGACAAGGTCTCAGTTTTAACGGGGTTTGGACCTTGATCCAGCCTCCTGCAATTTAGCCAAGTGCTGGAGGACAGAAAGGATTTAGAGCTGCATCTGGATTTTACAGCTCAGGCTTGCACATGAAGAATCACAGAATCACTCTGGTTGGAGAAGACCCCTGGGATCATCCCGTCCAACCAGCTACCCTACCTTACAACTTCACCCTTAAACCACATCTCTCAACACCTCATCCAAACAACCTTTAAACACATCCAGAGATGGTGACTCAACCACCTCCCTGGGAAGCCCATTCCAGTGCCTGACCACCCTTTCTGTGAAGAAATTTTCCTCAATATCAAGTCTAAACCTGCCCTGTTGGAGTTTGAACCCCTTCCCTCTTGTTCTCTCGCTAATTGCTTGTGGGAAGAGACCAGCACCAACCTCTCCACAACGTCCTTTCAGGTAGCTGTAGAGAGTGATGAGGTCTCCTCTCAGCCTCCTCTTCCTCAAACTAAAGACCTCCAGCTCTTTCAGCCTTTCCTCACAAGATTTATTCTCCAGTCCTTCACCAGCTTTGTTGCCCTCCTCTGCACCTGCTCCAGCATCTCCCTTGCACTGAGGTGCCCAAAACTGGACACAGTACTCAAGTTGTGGCCTCACCAGTGCCGACCACAGGGGGATGATAACCACCCTACTCCTGCTGGCCACACTAAAGAATCACAGAATTGAAGTTGGAAGGGGCTTCAGGTTGTCATTCACTACTTTTCTGCCTGGAAATCAAATAGTTTCTGGGTATGTTCCTGCATGAATTGATCTAGGTGATCCTGCTGCTGCAGGGGGATTGGAATAGATGATCTTTAACACAGAATCACAGAAAACTAGGGATTGGAAGGGACCTCGAAAGATCATCCAGTCCAATCCCCCTGCCACAGCAGGATCCCCTAGATCCAGTCATTAGGGGTTGGAAGGGACCTTGAAAGATCATCCAGTCCAATCCCCCCACCAGAGCAGGATCCCCTAGATCCAGTCACATGGGAACACGTCCAGGTTCTGGAGAAGCAGCAGCCACCTGGGTACCATTTACACTTCTCAGCGGCATCACAGTGGCAGCCAGGGCAGTAACTCTGGAGGACTGAAGCAAAGGGTGGGATAACCTCACCAAGAGGCAAATGCTCCAGCATTCCCTGCTGTGTATTGAACATTCCTGCAGGCTCTGTGCTTGCTCTGTTCAGATGCTCTTTCCTCACTGGCTGGATTACTGGGCATCATCCCTTTAACCTGCTGTATTAATTCCCACTGACTGCGAAAAGAACTTGTCAAACAAGGAGAGGGAAAGAAACAGGGAGGGTGTAGTCTTTTAACCCATAAGGCACATCTCTTACAAGTACCTTGTTGTGTAGTAGCTGAGCAGCAGTGAAGAGTTTGTCAGGAAAGAGGGCTGCTGCTAATTGTCTGAACACATTACAGCTCCTGGAAGCCACAAGTCACGTTCTTGTAGCACTAAGCCCTTCCTTTATGGAGCTGGGCTTTTACAACCTGGAAAAAGTACTTTGTAGAGGACTGCCCCGCAGGAAAAATCAGAGGGAGAGAGGAGGAGAGAGGGAAAGTGAGAGAGTGTGTTAGGGGGACCTGAGCAGAGCAGCTCTGCAGGCTCACAGCAGCTGCCACCAAGAGTAGGGGTCTCAGGCTGCTTGTCTTTGACACTGACGCTGGTCGAGGTATCTGAAGCAGCAAGAGCACAGGTGAAGCCCCTTTGAAGTGCTGGAGAAATGCAGGATTAAGAGGTGGTTTTTGTCTGATGGAGGGTGGCTGGTGCTCATTTCTGCAGGGCAGATGGCAGCTCATTGCTCCTTGGACCATTAGGGCAAGACAGCTTCAAAAGAAAGGACTAGATGTGTAACAACACATCTACTACAGATTCATCTGACATCCCTCCACTTTGCTGCAGAGGACACACACAACACACTGCTGATTAATTTACCCACTAAGATATCAATTCTTCCACAAGCAGCAGGTTCCTGTCACCCTTGCAGCGCAGGCACTTGTCCAACCTGATCTTAACTACCAGTTTTGACTATCACAGAGCGTTAGAGATTGGAAGGACCTCAAAAGATCACCCAGCCCAATCTTCCTGCCACAGCAGGATCCCCTAGATCAAGTCAGCCTCACATTTAGTTGCTTTTGGGAGATATGTCTGTTGGGCTATCAGACAACCCTTCACAGAACCACAGAACATTAGGGATTGGAAAGGACCTCAAAAGATCACCCAGCCCAATTCCACTGCACAGCAGGATCCCCTAGATCCAGTTGCACAGGAACATGGCCGGGTGGGTTTGAAACATCTCCAGAGAAGGAGACTCCACAGTGTCCTTGGTCAGCCCCTTCCAGTGCTCTGTCACCTTCACCATGAATAAGTAAGTTGCTTCCCATATGGCAAAAGAAAAATGAGTACAGGATCCTTATTCTTTCTGTTATTAATACTTTCTTCTGAAATATCTGGTTTCAGACCGTGGGATGAGCCCTCCCTTCATGGTTGTCATTTAAAAGCCACCTACTAAGTTCAGAAGTCTCTGGATGGAATCAAGTCCAAGTGCAGTACCCCAGTGTGGCCCAATCTTTATGGAGATAATTCCCAGTTCACACTGTGAAGTAGATGATAAAGTGCAAAGTGCTGTCTGGATTTTCCCTACGGCAGCCCGAAGCTGCGCTCGGGCTCTTTCCCCTTTATTAGCAGAGTTTGGCAAAGCACTTGGGGCTTCTCTGCAGCCCACGGTGACTGGCTGCCCGACACCAGAGGACAAGCTGCCCGATGGCATTCGAAGCCTGTAGTGAGGCAGACAGGCACGATAACGCGGTGATAAACCACCAGAAATCAAGAGGAACATGTGGGTCTGTGTCATACTCCCTGTCATGGTCACATCTTACCTTGGATCCTCTGCAGGTGGCAGGTGAACAGCAGCAGTGAGGACCACACTAAACAGAAGGTAACTACAGGTCACAGAATTGCAGAACATCAGGGATGAGAAGGGACCTCGAAAGATCAGCCAGTCCAAACCCTCTGCCACAGCAGGATCCCCTAGATCCAGTTGCACAGGAACATGGCCAGGTGGGTCTTAAGCATCTCCAGAGAAGAAGACTCCACAACCTCCCTGGGCAGCCTCTACCAGTGCTCCATCACCCTCACTGTGAAGAAGTTCCTCCTTATATTGATGTGGAACCTCCTCTGTTCCAGCTCACATGCAGTGCCCCTTGTCCTATCATTAGATGCCACTGAGAAGAGCCTGGCTCCATCTTCCTACCACCACCCTTTCCATATTGATCAACATTCATGGGGTCACCTCTTAGTCTCCTTTTTTCCCAGCTCCCTCAGCCTTTCCTCAGCAGGGAGATGCTCCCCTCCCTTCATCATCTTGGTGGCTCTGTGCTGGACTCTCTCCAGCAGCTCTGTCTTTCTGGAGCTGAGTGGCCCAGAGCTGGACACAGTCTTCCAGATGCAGTCTCACCAGGGAAGGGTAGATGATGGGATACAGGAGATGTCTGTACTTTGGTAGGAATTCATGCACTGTGCTCTGTCACCCTCACTGGGAAGATGTACATCTCCATCTTTATTCTTCCTGAAGATGACCATGGGAGCTGGACTTGGTTCTTCAGCACAGGATGGTTGCTGTTGTGTGTAACTGCACGTGCAGCTCTGGTTTCAGCTCAGTGCAGAGCAAATTAATTCTTCTGGCAGATTTTTCCACTGTCAGTGGGGGTCCTTGTGGTACATTCTCAATGCTCCTTGCCCTGATGATGCATGACACTAATCCATCAACAGAGCAAGAGTGTGCCCCGATGATGGATTGAAATAATTTATCATAAGAACAAGGGGCTGTAATGTAACACTGTCAAAAGCTGGCACCATGCAGAGACAAACAGATCAACGAGGAAATTCAGTGATGCTCATCGAATCAAGTGGATCTGCTGCCAAGAGGCTCTTCTGCAGCAGAAGTTTCTCATCCTGCAAGAATTGTCATTACTCTCCTTGCTGAAGCAGCTCCTTGCAGTAATGGCAGTGATCGAAGAAGTTTCTTCTTGGGGCAACAAAAAGAGCCTCCTATATCCAGCCACCCCCTTTCTGAGACCCAGCTCCTCAGCCTTTCCTCCTCATAAGGAAGATGTTCCACTTCCTTCATCATCCTTGTTGCCCTACATTGGACTACCTCCAGCAGCTCCACATCCCTCTTGAACTGAGGAGCCCAGAACTGGATACAACACTCCAGATGTGGTCTCACCAGGGCAGAGTAGAGGGGGAGAAGAACCTCTCTTGATCTGCTAACCACCCCCCTTCTGATCCATCCCAGGATGCTGTTGGCCCTCTTGGCCACCAGAGCACACTGCTGGCTCATGGTCATCCTGCTGTCCACCAGGACCCCCAGGTCCCTTTCTCCTAAACTACTCTCCAAGCCCTTCCAATCCCTAATGTTCTGTGATCCTGAGGCACATAGAAAGGAAACAGCTTGGAGAGCTCTGAGTTTCCTCCTGTGATTCCAAAGTAGGTGGCTCTAACGAAGGAGACCCTCCACAGGGCCAATAAAAGTACCTCTGCGCTACATTGATTTTCCACGGTCTGAATGACAGCGGTTGCCAGTCTTCCTATTACAGTAATTGCTGGCTAAATGAACTATAATTGTATTAAGTGGTAACTCTGAAATACCTTTGTTCCACAAAGAGGAGCTGAAGCATCACAGGGCATAAAAATTTGATTTGCAGTACTTGGAATGAGTTTGGGGGAGCAAGGGGCTGCGTGGAGACTGGTGCAGGAGAAGGGGATTGGACTGGATGATCTTTCGAGGTGCCCTGATGTTTTGTGACTTTAGTGAGGGGTAAGGGCACGGGGAGCACCCCACTGCAAGGAGCACAGCCCTTGGGGCTGGAGGGACTGCTGCACCCAGTGCAGTCAGAGCGGTGCCTGCTCCACTGCTGTGAGCACAGGGACAGCAGCCGGCACCCACTGAAGTGAGCCCACGTGTTGCTGCCTGTTTACTGAAAGAGAGGCAGGGCTGATCTGCAGGTCCAGTACCACAGAACATTAGGGATTGGAAGGGACCTCTAAAGATCATCTAGTCCAATCCCCCTGCCAGAGCAGGACCATCTAGACCAAGTCGCACAGGAACACATCCAGGTGGGTTTTAAACACCCAGCAGACTTCACGAAGCATTTTCAGCTGCAGATGCCAGAGCCCAGCCTGTGATGTGTGACTTGCCTGGGGCTTCATAAATAAAAGTGACTTCTAGTATGTCTTTAAGAAAACAGAGAAGTCATCCCTGGCATTTTGTGCTACAGAAGCTCATCTTGGTGCCCACCAAGAGCACTGTGTGGGCAGTGAGGGGAGGTGCAGCAAGCAGGGAAATGCTTTGGGTCAGACCCTGTTGCATCCTAATTGCAGAGAGCCCACATTTTCTGCTCACAGAACTTCAGGGATGGGAAGGGACCTCCATAGACCCCCTAGATCAAGTTGCACAGGAACACATTCAAGCAGGTTTTAAACATCTCCAGAGAAGGAAACTCCACAACCCACCCTGGGCAGTCCCTTCCAGTGCTCTGGCACTCTCACTGTGAGGAAGTTCCTCTTCACACTGATGTGGAACCTCCTGTGTTCCAGCTCACACCCATTGCCCCTTGTCCTAGACGCCACTGAGCAGAGCCTGGCTCCATCCTCCTGACACCCACCCTTCACATATTAATCAACATTCATGGGGTCACCCCTTAGTCTCTTTTTTTCCCAGCTCCCTCAGCCTTTCCTCATCAAGGAGGTGTTTTCCCTCACGAAAGACTGTCCTGTCTTTAGGTAACACACAACAAAACAGCATCAGATCACACCGTGCTGAAGGCTTTGCTGCTTTCCTGTTCCCTCCACCTGTTTGTCATCACTGTTCTTACTAGTGAAGGCATCAGGGTAGTTCCAACAGCACTTTGCCCTCTGATGGGAAGCTGAGTGGCAGTAACAGGGGTGGAAGTCGATCGGAGCTGTTTTCACTTATCCAAAGTGATTGTTGCCGCCCGTCGGGCTGCTGAGATGTGACGTGTCACAATCTCACTCCATTCCAATTCCAGATAGGAAAATTGCTTCCTTCCTAGGGCAGTTGGGGATATATCTGGGAATATTCCTGGATGCTGTGCATTGGGAACGTGGCTGAGAGGAGCATTAGCAAGGCTGCCAGCAGAACAGACACGGAGAGGAGTGTCCTGTGCGACTGCATCTAGGGGCTTCTGCTCTGGGATGGGGCGGTTGGACTGGATGACCTTTGAGGTCCCTCCCAATCCCTACTGATCAGCAAGGCTGCAAACACAACAGAAAACTGATCAAAACCAAATTTCTCTTGTGAAACCCTGTTATAAAAGAAATGCCAATAGTGTTCTCCTGAAGAGTTTTCTGAGCAAAGCCCCACGAAATGTCATCTCCTCCTTCTGTTAGCCCGATGCCATAGTGGGTAACCACAGACTTGCCCAGGAGGATTTGCTGCCAGGGTTTTTTTCTGCAACAATACTGCATCAATACATGTTATTTCCAGGGTGGGAAGACAAATGGAGCTTTGTGGAGAAATGCAGCAGAATTCCAGCAGCCACTGAAAGGAAGGGCATTGTTTTCAGGGCTCTTGGCTGCATCCTCAACACAGTTGCTGAAAACACTACAGTAACATTATTGTAAGCAGCAGGGAATTAATCTACCCTCAAAATCTTGCACACAGTTCCTACTTCACCAGCAGCAAATTGATTGCTTGGCAGGGGAAACAACCAGCTCTTTCCCTGACTGGGAACACTGGAAGGAGGTCTCTGCACCAGTCGCTGCATGAGGGTTCACCAGGTCTGCGCTGCCCACACAGGACCATCCAGGGCAGGGATGGACCTTACTGCAGTGGCAGCCAAAGCATTCCTAGCACATGGCAGCTCTGTGTCTGGGAAACAGCCCATTGTGGCCACTGAAGCAAAGATGCCAATTAAAGTCCTCAGGGTGACCTCAGCCTCCCTGACAAATGTCAGCCCTGCACCTGGAACTGCCAGGCTAACAGAGAGAGAAATGCATCAGCCTGCTGACTCAAGGTGTGAACTTCACCTGGGTGTCTGAAGGGTTTACAGGGGCAGAGACTATCCCCAGAGGCTGCTGGAGTAAAGACTTCTCCTCATTGGCTTCAAAACTCTGCTTTGCTTGGCTGGGGTACAAAATTCATCCCACCGTGCTCGTTCACACTGGGACACTCAGAGATGTTAAAATGACTTTGCTAATCCACCACAGGGGCTGTGCAGGATCCAGTTCTAATCCCTTAGCTAGAGAGAGGCTGGACATGATTGCCCACTTGCAGAGTACTAGTGAGTTTGCTCAACCAAACTTTCTGCCCAGGTGCAGCTTGCTTGGCTGAATGGAGGGATGGACAAAAGGATGGATGGAGGGACAAAGGAAGGGATGGAGAGATGAATGAACAACTGAAGTGATGAACAGAAGGATGGAGAGATGGATGGACAAATGAAGGGATGGATGAAGGGATGAATGGAGGGATGGAGAGAGATGAATGGACAAATGAAGGGACAAATGAGGGGATGAATGGATGAACAGATAGATGGGGGGACAAATGAAGGGATGGATAAAGGGATGGATGGAAGGATGGAGAGATGAATGAAGGGATGGATAGATGAATGAACAAATGAAGGGATGAATGGAAGGATGGAGAGCTGGATGAAGGGACAAATGAAGAGATGGATGGACAAATGAATGGATAGGCAGAGGGGTGGAAGATGTAGGGATAGATGAAGGAATGAAGGGATGGATGGAGGGTTGGATGTTAATTCTCTGACTATCAGCAAGGATTTTACACGCTGTCTCTGCCTTCCCCCTGCCTCTTCTTAGTGTTTGACTGAGCCATCTGTGAGCATTTTGGTAGGTCAGGAATGCAATTAAATAGCCTGTCTGTCGTAAAATATTTGAGCAGTAATACCTGATAAATTCATCATTATCTTGGTGTAATTGACCACATCAGATAATTAAGGTTCCCGAGGCAAAGCGTGACCCCCAAAGGAAGTTCAGCAACGCTGGAGCTGAGCTGCAGTAGTCAAGGCTGTGTTAGTGTCTCCATTACAAACCTCCTACGTCAGAGCTGTGTGATTCCATCAGTGAAGTGGCTGCAGCCTGGGAGTGTGTTTGCTGTTTGCCTGGTAAAGGGCAGAACAGTTGACTCAGCAGCTCTCCAGTGCAAGACTATGTGAATGAGGAATCACAGAACGGTAGGGATTGGAAGGGACCTCAAAAGATCATCTAGTCCAATCCTGCCACAGAAAGATGGCCTATTCAGCACCTGATAATCAGCAATTTAGGGTTTTCTTCTGCTGTGTGGTGTCTGGATCAGAAAGTTTCCTGTAAACGACCACCACTTTGGTCTCAGCAGCTGCTTTCACACTCAGACAAGTGGAAAAGCAGCAAGTGCTGGAATCTGAGAACTATCAGTTTGTCTCCTTTGGACATCTGTAGTGCTAAGTATAAGCATCAACGACTGGGCTCAAAGCCTTGGGTCACTGTAGTCCCCATGAGTTAGTGCTGTCACACAGCCTGGCTTGCATTTGGACCACTACAAGCCAAACAAGCTCTAATCCTCATCATGGGTACAAGATGGTTTGTGCATCTTGGCCTCAGGATTTGGACTTTGATCCTTGGCTTTTCTGTGTTTAGCAGGATAATCAGAGCATCCATGACCGTTTACAAGTCGTTTAAGGGCCCTGACTCATTAGTGCTCCATCCCAGCTCTGAATCACACTTAGAGAGGAAGGAAGGTGCTTGTATCTCATTTGAAGGGAGACAAGACTGATGAACATCTTCCAAGTAAGTAGGGTTCTGCCATTTAATACCACAGCCTCTAGCTGATTTAGGAGCGTATGAACAAGTCAAGATGAGATCGAACCTTGTCAATGAGTTAAGATTAGCGCCCACCTGTAATGAGAAGTTGAGGGCTGGGTGCAAGTACCTCAGCTGAGGGCTTGCAAGGGGTTTGCTCAGGCCAGGTACCAAACAGAAACACCCCTGACTGATGAATCACAGAACATTAGGGGTTGGAAGGGACCTCAGAAACCCCTAACATCCTATGATCCTATGATCATCCAGTCAATCCCACTACCACAGCAGGATCACCTAGACCAAGTCACACAGGAATGTGTCCAGGCAGGTTTTAAACATCTCCAGAGGAGACTCCACAACCCCCCTGGGCAACCCCTTCCAGGCTCTGTCACCCTCCCAGCAAAGAAGTTCCTTCTCATATTTATATGGAGCTCAGGGCAGGTCATTTTGCACGTCGACACCTTTATATTCTCCCCTAATCACTGGTGGTGCTGCTGCTCTGTGCTTCCAACAGTTTCTTTCTCTCTGGAGTTACTCTCAAACCTCTTTGATTTTTGTGTCTCAGTACCCTATAGGAATCTCTTTTTTTGCTGCATTTGCATTCTGACTTTTTTTTTCCTGAAAAGTGTCTTAATGAAAAACACACAGCAGAGTGCTCCGTGCAAGCAGCCTCCAATGCTGAAGATCAATAACAGTTTATTTGATCACTGACAGCAAATGCTCTTTCAATTAAGCAGGTCACATAAATAACTTCCTCGTTCCAGCATTATTTGGAAAGGTTGACTGGGAAATAAATGTGATGGAGTCAGTGGTGGGAGTCCCTCCAAAGGATTGGAGTAAAAAGCCACCTAAGTACTTGGATGCTGATCCCTGCTTTGTCAGGCTGGGTCTGGATGGGCAAACTGGGTTTTGAAATCTCCACAGGCTACATTTTCATTCAAATCTTCAGCACTTTGTTGGTTTTATGAAAGATGGAGGTTCCTGAAGAAGAAAATGTAATCTGGCATTTTTGTTGCTTGCTCTTTACATGACTCTAAAGATGTCACATGAACTTGGTCTAGGGGATCCTGCTCTGGCAGGGGGATTGGACTAGATATTCCAAGGTCCCTTCCACATCCCTAATGTTCTGTGAATCTCTCTAGGCATCGTTTCATAGAATCATAGGCTGTATTGAGTTGGAAGGGACCTCCAAAGGCCATCCAGTCCAACCTCCCTACAACAAGCAGGGCCATCTCTAACTAGAACAGATTGCCCAGAATCCCATCCAGCCTGACCTTGGATGGCTCCAGGGATGGGATCTTCACCACCTCTCTGGGTAACCTGAGCCAGGCATCAATCACCATCAGATTCATGAACTATCTCCTGATGTCCAACCTAAATCTATCCATCTCTATCTTAAAACCTCTCATCCTATTATTCCCTGCCCTATCGAATAGCTCTTCCCCAGCAGCCCCTTTCAGGGATTGGAAGTTTGCTATATGGTCCCTCTGGAATGTTCTCTTGAGGCTGAACAACCCCAACTCTCTCAGTCCATCCCCAGAGCATAGGTACTCCAGCTCTCTCTGAGCATTTCCTTGGCCTTCACTAGACTTGCTCCAACACATCCTTGCTCTCCTTGTATTGGCAGCTCCAGAACTGAACACAGGACTCCAGATGAGGTCTCACCAGGGCAGAACCACCTCTCTCAACCTGCTGACCACACATCTATTGCTGCAAGCCCTACAGATTTAAACCAGCTGAAGCTGTAGGAGTTAATACTCAGAGCAATGTAGTTCACTGAATGAGCATCCCTAGAACAGGAAGATACAGAACAACACGTGGAAAAGACAAAGCTACGAATGAAGCCACGCGGTGGAGATTCATGGTCTTTAGGGGCGTTCAACAAGCAAATCAAAATCTAGAGGGAACTCTTGCAGTTCTCCTTAACTCACAGCTATCACAAGCCAAAAGCTTAATCAAAGGTCTTCTGGAGGTCTGACTGCTCACAAAGCAACAGCAGCAGTTCCTTGTGTTGTTTGGGGCTGGGCTCCGCAAATGCTGCCGCAGTCCTTCCCCCTTTCATGTCTCCGATACCTGGCTTCTGTGGAACAAGATGTGGGGGGAGAAACAGATTTTGCAGCTGCTGAGAAAAAGATCAGAGGCACCAGCCTTGCTCAAAAATTCCATAATCAATTTAGGAAAAAAAGAGTGAAACCCCAGGAAACTCCCCAACTTCACTAAGTTCAAAGATAGCTGCACTGGGAGGAATCCGCGGGATCTGCCTGTCGATAGGTTTCTCGGAGGAAGGAACGTTGGGTTGGTTGGTTGCTTTTCTTTTTATTCCCTTTCTCTGCCGTTGAGAAACAACTTTATAACTGCAGAACAAGGCAAAACTGTTAACAGGGGCTGGTGGGCGAGGAGGATCGGGGAGGCAGGGAGTTAATATCCTGAGGATGACTTGCCCCTGCTGACTGCTGCTGTGCATCTCAGCTGCTCAATGTTAGATGAAAATAAGTCTTCCATGTCTTGGGGTCCACATCTGTAGGGTCTGAACACCCCCAGGTTGCACGAGGCAGCCTGCTGCGCTACGAACCCTAAATTCATGTTTGTTGTGATAGGACTTTAATGCCATCCCAAGCAGCATTAAATGGGCTTAACCCTTTGGAGTCAACACAGGCACAGAGCAGAGTCTCTGGAAAAGCTCCTTAGCACATCTGAGCTAACACACATCTTTCTTTCATAGAATCATTAGGGATTGGAAGGGACCTTGAAAGATCATCTAGTCCAATCCCCCTGCCACAGCAGGACCACCTAGACCAAGTAGCACAGAAACATTTCCAGAAGGGTTTATTTGCTTTAAGTAATTACTCCTCAATATTAAAACATCTACAATTGGAGCCAGGCTCTGCTCAGTGTCATCTAATGATAGGACAAGGGGCAGTAGGTGGGAGCTGGAACAGTGGTGGTTCCACATCAGTAAGAGAAGGAACTTCATGGTGAGGGTGACAGAGCACTGGAAGGGGCTGCCCAGGGAGATTGTAGAGTCTCCTTCACTGGAGATGTTTAAACCCACCTGGCCATGTTCCTGTGTGACTTGGTCTAGGTGATCCTGCTCTTGGCAGGGGAATTGGGCTGGCTGATCTTTCGAGGTCCTTACCAATCTGTAATGCCTTGTGACACTTCATAAATCACTGTGACAGGGCACTGAAGCCCTTCACCACAGTGACTAGCATAGACTCCAGTTCATCAGCCACGCTAGGGTCAGCAAAGGTCCAGCATGCCCAGGGCTGGCTTCCACACCGTGGAGCAAAGACTGCCAGAACCAGGCAGCGAGTGCTCCCAACTTCTAGTCACCTGCAGCCAGCACCAGTAACATCTAGTAGTCCTTGCTGCATTCATCCTCCAGGATTTGAGTTGTTTTCTGAACCAACTGGTACTTTAAGGCTGGCTCAGTGCCAGGGTACACAGTCCCTCGTGCCCATGCAACTAAAAACACTTGCCCATCCTGAGGATCATCCTGGTGTGTTGAACAGAGCACCTGAGTGTGAGACAAGAGGCAGGAGATGACTCCCAGCTCAGTTCCCAACGGAAGCTCTGCTCGCCTCAGTTTCCCCTTCTTCCTCTCCACTCATTTTTCCCCAGTGAGACTGTAAACCTGGGGGTTCTAATTGACAGGAAGATGAATATGAGCCAGCAGTGTGGGCAAGAAGGCCAATGGCATCCTGGCTTGTATTAGAAATAGTGTGGCCAGCAGGAGTAAGGAGGTTACTGTCCCCCTGTGTTTGGCACTGGTGAGGCCACATCTTGACTACTGTGTCCAGTTTTGGGCACCTCAATACAAGAGAGATATGGAGATGCTGAAGCCAGTGCAGAGGAGGGCAACTAAGCTGGTGAAGGGACTGGAGAATAATCTGATGAGGAAAGACAACGAGCTGGGGCTGTTTAGTTTGAAGAAGAAGAGGCTGAGAGGAGACCTTATCACTCTCTACAGCTACCTGAAAGGATGTTGTGGAGAGGTTGGTGCTGGTCTCTTCTCACAAGTGATAGAACAAGAGGGAAGGGGTTCAAGCTCCAACAGGGGAGGTTTAGACTTGATGTTAGGAAGACTTTTTTCACAGGAAGGGTGGGTGGTCAGGCACTGGAATGGGCTTCCCAGGGAGGTGGCTGAGTCACCATCCCTGGATGTGCTTAAAGTTCATTTGGATGAGGTGTTGAGGGATGTGGTTTAGGGGTGAAGTTGTAAGGTAGGGTAGGTGGTTGGACTGGATGATCCCAGGGGTCTTTTCCAACCAGAGTGATTCTGCAAATTGCTTTGAGCCACCGCAATGTGCTCAGCACTGTGGGGATGGGATCCCCACTGCCCTCATCCAAATCAGAATGAAGACAATTGAAGTCAACTGATGACCTCTTCTGAAATGTCCCTCTCACTAACTTTTTCACGACCCACTGCAGCTGCAAATTTCTGAAGTGACAGCACCTATCGCCCCGCCGTCGTCATTGTGCATCATAATAATTTAACTAAAATAGCAGCAGAAAATGTGCATTACACAAAATGAATTCAAATTGATTTCCCCCCTCCCCTTCTTTCTCAAAGCTTATTACTAATTGGTATTTTTAGAGCAGAGATTCATTTTCATACCCTAAAATTAATGGGCCCTATCAGCAGGCGTGAATCAGGAGAGCTCCAGCGAGTTCAGTGGGTCCTGTATCATTTACTCCGGCAGAGAACCTCACCTGCTCTTCCATAGAGCATTCTCTTCTTCCTAACTCACCAAGTAGTTGTATCTGCAGTCTTCTGTCCCTCTCCAGCAAATAATTGTGCAAGACATTAACTTTGTGTAGATGAGAAGCTCTGCTGGTGTCACTGCAGGCTCTTGGATGGAGAAGGTCGGGGTTTTGCAAGACTGGACCTTAAACAGGGATATTTTACAAATATCTGCTCTAAGACCTAAACTAACTGCAGGTTATAACTGCCCAGGAGAATGGCAGAAATGAGATTATTTAGGTTGCTTAGGTGCCCAGGGGGGTTGTGGAGTCTCCTTCTCTGGAGACAATTAAAACCCGCCTGATGTGCTCCTGTGAGACTTGGACTGGGTGATCCTGCTGTGGCAGGGGGATCGGACTGAGTGATCCTGAGTCATACAGGAACACATCCAGGAGGGTTTTAAACATGTCTAGAGAAGGAGACTCCACACCCACCCTGAGCAGCCCCTTCTGGTGCTCCATCACCATGAAGAAGTTCCTTCTCCTATTGATGTGCAACCTCAACAACAGAATCACAGAACATCAGGGATTGGAAAGGGACCTCAAAACATCATCTAGTCCAATCCCCCTGCCAGAGCAGCATCATCTAGACCAAGTCACATAGGAACATGTCCGGGTGGGTTTTAAACATTGTCAGAGAAGGAGACTCTACAACCCCTTCTGGTGCTCCATCACCCTCACCATGAAGAAGTTCCTTCTCATATTGATGTGGAATCTCCTGTGTTCCTGCTCACACCCACTGCCCATTGTTCTANATGTCCGGGTGGGTTTTAAACATTGTCAGAGGAGACTCTACAATGCCTTCTGGTGCTCCATCACCCTCACCATGAAGAAGTTCCTTCTCATATTGATGTGGAATCTCCTGTGTTCCTGCTCACACCCACTGCCCATTGTTCTATCATTAGATGACACTCAGAAGAGGCTGGCTCCATCCTCCTGACACCCACTTTTCACATATTAATCAACATTAATGAGGTCAATCATAGAATCACAATGGCTGGAAAGGACCTCCAGCATCACCAAGTCCAAGCTTCATCCCAGCACCTCCCTAACCACTAGACCATGGCCTCAAGTGCTCTACCTACTCATTCTTTAAACAACCACACCCCCTTCTTCTTACCGCAGATGAAACAGAGTTAACGGTGGGCAAAATGAACACGGTAGGGGCTAGAGTTCACCATGGAGACAACAGGTTCTCTGCCCCAGTTTTTGTAGGTCCTATGCACATTACCCTCCTCTCTGAGGTCTGTTCCCACTTTGAGGCAAATGGAGTTTGACATTTATACAAGAAGCAATAAACCCGACGCAGCCAAAGTGTGCTCCTAGAACAAGTTCAGCAACGTCTCCTCCGAACGACGACTGAGTTAGCGGAGGAATAAATGCCTTTTCATGTCTGCAGCTGAAGCGCCGGCCAGCCCCGCCAAATGGTTTTTGGAAGGTTGCCTTCAGAATTAACTTTCCCTGGGGAAGACTTGCTTCTATGGAAAGCAGAGATACTGGGAGAATGAGAAAGAGAGCGAGAGCAACAGGGAAGGCAGAGGGAGTCGGTTAAAGGCCAGCACTGGCCAGGTGGCTTTCATTTCTCTTTGCCGAAATTGTTCTGTAATTTCTTACCCTAAACCTCCCTGGTTAACTAGAGCAAGAGTTATTTCAGCAAAGAGCAGCTCCATGCTAACCCAGCTTTGCCTTTTGCTCAGCTCAGACTGGACATTTTCCTTTCTCTCTCATCTCCATTTCCCAAGAGCAAATGCAAGTTGGAAAGTCTTGTAACTCCAAAACAGCATCACAGAGCATTAGGGATTGGAAGGGACCTCGAAGGATCATCTGGTCTAATCCCGCTGCCACAGCAGGATCACCTAGACCAAGTCACACAAGAACATGTCCAGGCTGGTTTTAAATATCTCCAGAGAAGGGGACTCCACAACCTCCCTGGGCAGCCCCTTCCAGGGCTCTGGCACCCTCACTGGGAAGAGGCTCCCTCTCATATTGATGTGGAACCTCCCCTGTTCCAGCTCACAGCCATCGCCCCTTGTCCTATCATTAGATGACACTGAGCCAAACCTGGCTGCATCCTCTTGACACCCACCCTTCACATATTTATCAACATTAATGAGGTCACCTCTCAGTCTCCTTTTTTCCCCCCCATCTCAAAAGACCCAGCTCCCTCAGTATTTCCTCATCAGGGAGTTGTTCCCCTTCCTTCATCATCTTTGTTGCTCTACACTGGTCATTAGGAAGTCCTGAATAACATGGATTAGTCCTGAACAAGTGGATCCCATGGATTTGCCTCATCTCAGTTAATCACAGAACACTGGGGGTTGGAAGGGACCTCGAAAGAGCATCTAGTGTGCTGACCCTGCCAGAGCAGGACCACGGTGCCAGTTCCTCCAGTTGTTCCAGTTGTCCTATTTTGCTACCTGAAGAATATCCACATGGGACAAGGCAGCAGCTCTTGAAATATGGTTTAGTTCACAGACAGCCCTTCTGGGCTACATTACAAGTTGGCAAGCTTTGGGACTCTGCAAACAGTCACCATACAGGGAATGAATCCCCTCTAGTTCAGATGTGTTAAGTGATATTTTTCTAGCCCATCTCTGGATGACCTGACAGAAGGAAACATACTGCAAGTGTATGTCTCATATATGATCAACCCCAATAAAGATCTCTCACATTATGCAGTGTTTTCCATCTTGTGTTTTGGAGGTGATGCATCAGCAGAATAACTTGTGACATGCTGTGACTTTTTGATGCTTCTGAGAGGCAGATCATCTGCAGCAATAGGCAGCTGCAACTCAATGGGCACAGGAACAGCAAACACAGGAGTGTTCCACTGAGTATCCCTTATCACAGAGCTTTAGGGGTTGGAAGGGACCTCGAAAGATCATCCAGTCCAATCCCCCTGCCACAGCAGGATCCCCTAGATCCAGTCACACAGGAACATACCCAGGTGAGCTTTAAACACCTCCAAGAGAAAGAGACTCCACAACCCCCCTGGGCAGCCCCTTCCAATGCTATGCCACCTTCACAGCAAAGAAGTTCCTTCTCATATTGATGTGGAACCTTTGAATTGTACCTTCCTCTCTGCTGGCACCATCCCTGAACAAGGACCTTCACACTAGTGTTTGCTCTGTATCATTTCCCTCTTGCAGTTCCTGGATACCCAGGAGCTGCTGTGACTTTAGCCCCAAACTCTTTGAGATTTCCTCCATGGCCCCTCAGACCACGTGAAAGGGGTCTGCACCCACCCTTTAGGCTCTGAGCCATCAACATCTTGGTTTTGCAGCAGCACCCCTGAAACTGATATGAGCAGCTAGGAGAGGAGGAGGGAGTTTATTTTTAGGAAAACAGCTGCAGTGTTTTCTCAGTGGCAGAAGAGCTGCCCCAGGACAGAGGGAAGACTGTCTTATCACCTCAAAAGCTCTTCCTCTGAGGAGTATCATCCTTTTGAGGTTCTCCCCACGCAAACCTCCAGCCTGTGTGCACTGATGAAGGTAGCTCTAGACTAGAGCATCATGGAGGAAACCAGAACCACTGGTATTTTGGGCTGTGTAAACCTTTAGCCTCTACCAGCCAGGTGTTTATTTCACTTCCCAAACTGCCTCCTGCTCCAGCAGTTCTCACCGCGATCCTTTGCTCAAGGAGGGGGAGAAGAAGAGGGATCGAGTTAAACGCTCTCAAAACAGAGCGGCGTGAGGAATGACAAACTCGTGTCCGCTGCCACACATCCCACCTCGCCCTCCTCCTTCCTTGCTCCAGCCCTCCTTGGAAGGAACCCGACAGGAAATGTTTGAGGAGGTAGAGAATTTTCAGTGAAAACATTATTCCTCCATCTGCCCACGTTTCCGCCCTCGCAGGTTGCGCGGCCGAGGGGCGGCTACGAACGCGCATCCTGCAGGCCACCGGTTCCCCATCCCCATCAAGACACCCGGTCCTCCTGCCTTCCAAGTGTCACAGGAGACACTTTCAGAGCACATCTGAGCTTCTCTGGAGTAGTTTCTAACCCCAGGGGCTGGTGTAAACAAAGCAGGCTGACCCCCTTGCAGTGAGGCACAAGAAGGGTGGGCTCCACCCGTGCTCCAGACCTCTGGGATTAGAGAAACCACCCACCCAACAACCATGAGACCTACAGAGAGCTGGCTGCCATTGCCTGCATGGAACTATTCAAACCAGATGCTCACATGCCTGCCTGCCCACGCCGATCTGCTCCCAACCCAACAGGAAGCTTCAGGTTTTTGTACCTTGAGTCAACTTTCAACAAGAGCCAGAGCAGGAGGGGGGAAACGCATCTGCTGCAGTGACCTACGAGGGGCTGCCATCAGCAAGAGCCACGCTCGGTCCTTCATCCAAAGGCTGCCATGTTGTACCTTTCCCTTGGGTGAGCTAAATGTGTTCCAGCTGGTTTGGAAGCACAAGGGCAGCAGACTGCGTGTGTGTCTAAGGAGGAAGAGGAAAATGGCTGAGGTTGACTTGTGTTGGGATTAACACTGGGGAAAATGAGTAATATCTGGATGCTCTTCAGCTGTCCCACAATCCCCGTTCTGAACTGGTTTTAGGAACAAGTAATGATCTCTAGCCTGTGTCTTGTTTTGTCTTCTCTTCAGTCATGTTTCTCTGTTGGGAAGAACACCATGTTCTGTCTCAAATCTCTCGTGCCTAAGCCTCTCATTCCTGAATCTTGCTTTTAAATTATATCCATATTACTGCTTCTAACTCCCTGCCAGTCAGATCTTACCAGTGGTTCTAACTGGGGTGTTGCAATTTTCACTCATCTCACCCAGGACACGTAGGCATCTTGGAGCAGCAGTTACAAGCAAAGCTCCTTCTCTCCAGATGTTCAAAACCCATGTGGACATGTTCTTGTGCACCTTGATCTAGGTAATCCTGCTCTGGCAGGGGGATTGGACCGGGTGATCTTTCTAGGTCTGGACTCTGAGAAGGCTCCACATCAGCCACCTCCATCAGCCACCTCCATGCTGTGGTACCCTGCCATCACACCTGGGTTTCTCACACCCAGAACACACTAGTGCAGTTAAAGATGTAGAAGAGACACACGCTAGCAACTTTCTCCCTGCAGAGTTATCAGGGCTTTAACTTCTCACTGCCTGAGGAACGAGAGTTCCAAGTTGGAAGCTTGGCAGCTTTCTCTAATGAGCAAGGAGGAGATGAATCCCTCTGGTTTGTTGCACAAGTTCATCAGGAAGGTGATCAACCACATAAAAACACCCCCCACCCTCCCCCAGCCTTTTCCATGGCCATGATCACAGCTGTGTGGAGACAGACTTTGAGAGCTGAACAACCCATTCATCTCCACGTGGAAAATCAATACCTTGAAAATAATTAGATGGGCATGAGAAAAGGCAGAGGATCAGACAGCTGCTATTTAAAGCATGACTCAGGCATGTAGAAACAAGGTGCAACAAGACATCCAGGGAGAAGACAAGGACTGCAGGATATGAAAGAAGACAGAGTGGTGACTCTAAAGGTGCCGAGACGTGTGTTTGTATTTATATGGAAGTCAATCTAGGCTACTCCATACAAGCAGCATTCTGCAGCAAGGACTGTGGAAGGATCAGAAGGGCTTCTGGAAAAAGCAACTGGTTAGAGGGATGGATGTCCACTACCAAGGTTGGAAGGGCTCCACCTGTCACCAGCAGTGGAAAAAGGGAATAAAATTGCAGCTCCCTGTCAACAGAGATTGTCAAAATCTTATTCACCTTCAGCTGCAACAGAAGGCAGAGAAGCAGCAGCTGGATGGACACAAGAATGGGCTGTAGTCACCTTCTTCAGTCACAGCAGTAGAGATGCTGAACAGGTAAAGCAGAGCTCAGCCCTCTTCCCCCTCCTGTTTCACACTGCATTGACTTGGTGACAACTGCTGGACAAAACCAGCCTCAGAGAAGCAAGTTCAGTGGGCAAGAAGAATGTTTCTCACCTGTGGGGAGACCAAAACATCTCAACAGAGCAGTGAACTAAACTGTGACTGATGGACTTAATGAAGGGATGTTCCAGGTGAGCTCTCAAGTGCAATATCTTCAGGCTGGGCTTTAGTACTGATGGCCCACACTGTCCAAACCAGGGATCCTAGGTTCAGTTCCAAGCTCTCAAGCATTTTGTTTGTTGTGGAGGCTTCTTTAGACTGGTTATAAGTAAAAAAACATGGGACCTGAACTGAACTGCCAGACAAACTAGAGGTCCTAGGTGAAATCACACAAGGAAAGTTCCTTATCCAGAATTGCTGTTCTGGGAAGGATGCATCCTAACTGGATGTAAAATATCTAATTCATTGGACTCTCCCTCTCTGGAGACATTTAAACCCATCTGGACATGTCCCTGCACGACTGGGTCTAGGGGATCCTGCTGTGGCAGGAGGATTGAACTGGATGATCTTTCAAGGTCCCTTCCAATCCCTGATGTTCAGTGTTTCCATGTGATAACAGAAAGTTGCTCCTTTTCCTTGCAAGCTGCTGACCAAAGCACAAAGCAGACACCCAAGGCTGCTAAGAGCCTGCAACAAGATCTTTCAGGGGCAGAAAGTACTTGAGGTGCCTCATTAGTCTTTAGTCCAGATTTAATGTCTTCAAAAACACATTTAGGACCTCCCCCAGTCCAGCTGAGATGATCTACCAGTGATGAAGCTCTGCCCCTCTCTAAGCAGAATTCTATAGCCATCCCCAAGCTCACATGAGGAGAGGCATAACATGCAAGAGGATTTCTAAGGTCCACCTTCAGGTCAGTGCAAAACACCACATTTAACAGCTGAAAACCAGTGCAGAATAAAAAAACAGAAGTCTACTTACCTGGTTGCTCCAGAAGTCCTCTAGCCAGAGGCTGGGTTCAAGTGGGGCCTTTTTATAGTCTCTAGCTTCAATTAGCAAGAGCTACCACCTGCAGTCAATTAACTTGATTAGATTAAGGTCAAAAAAGAAGCCACCTGGCTCTGGGATGAACTCGAGCTATTCTTGAGGAGAAGCTCTAGAAGCAGTTGTCTAAAAAAAATCTAGTGACCAGCCTGAATGTTGAGGGGAACAAAGTTTTCATGTCCTGGTATTGACATCACTGATCTGCAGAAGAGGCTGAACTTCAGAGCCAGTTTTCTTGTTAGATGGTAGTTTCTTTATTCATCTACGTGCTCTGCTTTCTCAGGGCACCAGATGTTCAAAACCTACAGTTTTGTCTTCATGTTACCTCAAGCCTCTGGAAATCACAGTCATAGAATCATAGAATCATTAGGGATTGGAAGGGACCTCCAAAGATCATCTAGTCCAATCCCCCTGACACAGCAGGACAACCTAAACCAAGTCACACAGGAACATGTCCAGGTGGGTCTTAAATGGCTGCAGTGAAGGAGGCTTCACAACACCCCTGGGCAGCCCCTTCCAGTGCTCTGTCACCCTCACTGGGAAGAAATTCCTTCTCACATTGATGTGGAAACTCCTCTGTTCCAGCTCACACCCATTGCCCCTCATCCCATCACCAGATGACACTGAGAAGAGCCTGGCTCCATCCTCCTGTCTAGTTCCTGTAGACTTCTACAACATAACGTGCAGATCTGTGAGGCAGCCACTGAGGAGCTTAATTCCTTCTAGTCTGTCTAATGAAAAGGTCTCCAAACATAATCAATATCTTCCTTCTGCTCCTCACTATCAACTTCTCTTTCAAGGTTCAGTGACGTATCTGAGCTGTTTCTCCGGCTCTACGTTAATTTCACGGGGCTTTACTGAAACGTGCTCTCCACAGGGGACAACCCAGGGTATAGAGTCACACAACTTTAGGGATTGGGAGGGACCTTGGAAGATCATCCAGTCACGGTTCTTCACGCGCACAATCATAACTTCAAATGTAGCCTGGTGCTGGGGGAGAGAGGGGGCTGCAATGACAGCGTTGGGGTCCTCTTTCAAATTTAGGGATGTCGGGGCGTATTTTTTTTCCACAATTGAATCCACCCAGACAAGGAAAAGACTTAAATTCTAAGTTGTGTGTTAGTGCTCATTCTGGGGCTGTTGGGGCTGGCTGGGGAGAGAACAGAGAGGTGTTTCATCTTCTCCACTTCCTCAACAGGAAGCGTCCCCCAGGACTTTCCATTTTATGAGGTAGGATGACAGTTCCTTCTGCCTTTATTTGATATCCAGAGCTAATGTATTTGCCCTTTTCTCTTAACTAAGAGTCTGTCTGCACGCGCTTCTACTAAGGCAGGACAGAACAAGCTGAGTGCTTCTGCCCTGCTGCTACTGATAGTTGAGGTGGATCTATCTGACTACAGAGAACAGGATGAAAAATTGGGTTACAGCAGGAAATAAAAGGACTTGTCAGGAAAGAACAGGATGAAGAGGCCAGCTGAATTATAAGGATGAAAGCTGTGCTAGTTCTCCTCTTGGACTCTGTGCTGTAGGGAATCCATGAGAATCACAGAGCGTTAGGGATTGGAAGGGACCTCGAAAGATCATCCAGCCCAATGCCTCTTCCAGAGCAGGATCCCCTAGATCAATGCAAAAGGAAATCTAACAGGTAGCAGGAGTGCAAGAAGAAATCCAATCCAGAGAGTAAATGAACCTGACTGTGTGACTGGATCTAGGGGATCCTGCTGTGGTGGGGGGATTGGACTGGATGATCTTTCGAGGTCCTTCCAATCCCTAACTCTCTGTGGCTCTGTTGCTGCGAATGTCATCGAACAGAAAAACCAAGGACTTAGACAAGAGGGTTGCAATGAGGACTGGGACGTCCCAGGAAGGTGTATAAATGTCAGCAAAGGATATATCAAGTTGAGGAGGGATTCTGGCCAACTCCAAATTATCCTTCAGCCTTCCTATCTGCCTGGAGAAGCTGCTCTGAGGGCCAAAGACAGTCTGGGGCTGGAAAAGCTCCAGCATCTCTGCTTGGAGCAGTAACTCTGCTCAGGAGTGTCCATTTACTCTGTTTGTACTTCACTGTCATTTCAAGCTACTGAACAAAAATAAAACCCAGTTATATCACAGGAAGAAAACCTGAGTAGGAATGAACCACCAGGCTGCTGCTTCTGAGCAGCAGCAAACTCCTCCAGCACAGTTTTGTCTGGGTGACAGAGCCCGGGACGTGCTGAAAAGTGCTGCTTGGGCATGCAAGTCCGGACAGCTTTGCCAAGCCCAGGGAGCACCAGCCTCTCTCCCAGAGCAAGCCAAAGCCCAGTGGTTTCTCAAACAGCAGCCAGTGCCAGGCTGCTACTGCATGCACCCTGCTCCCGTGCTCCAGCCCCTGGGCAGCAGCACAGCTGCATGCAGAGTCTTGCGGTGAGGGGAAGAGAGGGGAGCGAGCTCCCGGAGCGACTAGCAGGTTCTGCGGTTTTGTTTGAGGTGCTGAATCAGAGTTTCACCCGGAGGGGAGGCAGAGGGGGTTGGCAGATCCTGGCTGGCAGGTATCTGCAGGAACACTCCAATTCAGCTATCTCTGAGGCTGGCACAGTCGTTTCTGCCGCTCCACAGGCAGTTCAGCCTCTGTCAGACGGAGCGTGCTGGCTCTTGTCGGGTGGCCCTACCAGCCATGGAAGCTGCTTTGAACCAATCTGCGGTGATTGGAAGAGATAATGAGATTCAGCATCAAGCTGGAAAGCACAGGGAAGTGTGAAAGGGTCAGGGTTTGGTTTTGTCCTGCCAGACTGTCCTCTTTGGGCTGGAGAGCAGCTCCTACTTGTGATCGCACAGTGTAGGGACTAGCAACCCTCTTGGGAGGGAAACGACTGCTCTGTGCAACCACAGAAGGTGGAAACCAAGAGGATCATTGAACAGGCAATGGAGCAGTGATGGTCAAGCCTGTTATCAGCTCAGTTGTGTCATGATTGTACAAAGCACTAAACATCCAAGATGGGGATGGGAGAGCTGTCAGCAGAAGAACATTAACATTCTCCCCACTGCCATGAGAATTGGACTTCTCAACACTTGGCAGCTCTTTGAGTCCAGAGTGCTGGTCTGGAATTATCTGCCCTTACCACAGATTGGGCTGCCCAGGGGAGTTGTACAGTCTCCTTCTCTGGAGATGTTCCAGTGCAACTGGATCTAGGTGATCCTGCTCTGGTGGGGCGATTGGACTAGATGACCTTTTTGAGGTCCCTTCCCATCTCTAACGTTCTGTGGTCCTGTGATCAGTCTCATGCGTCCAGTCTTGTTGCACCCACGGGTGCACGTGTCGGGCTGAGCTGCGCTGCGGTGCCAGGTCGTTGGATGATGTGCAGCTCTGCCACCGTGTACGGAGTCAAACCAGGGTGTGAAGACAAAGTGGAAACAAGATGGTTTAGCTCAAGTGGGAAATGGTTAGAGTTGTAGTAATGTCTTGGAGAGCAGTGTAGGAGAAGGGGACCTGGGGGTCCTAGTGGACAGCAGGATGACCATGAGCCAGAAATGTGCTCTTGTGGCCAAGAGCATCCTGGGGTGGATCAGAAGGAGGGTGGTTAGCAGATCAAGAGACGTTCTTCTCCCCCTCTACTCTGCACTGGTGAGGTCACATCTGGAGTGTTGTGTCCAGATATGGGCCCCTCAGTTCAAGAAGGACACGGAGCTGC
The DNA here is from genome assembly GCA_013400115.1 of Rhinopomastus cyanomelas. Taxonomy (NCBI): domain Eukaryota; kingdom Metazoa; phylum Chordata; class Aves; order Bucerotiformes; family Rhinopomastidae; genus Rhinopomastus; species Rhinopomastus cyanomelas. The sequence goes on from VXBP01002567.1 coordinate 648,168, forward strand.
TGGAGAGAGTTCAGTGTAGAGCAATGAGGTGGAAGGAAGTGGAACATCTCCCTCATGAGGAAAGGCTGAGGGAGCTGGGTCTCTAGCTTGTAGAAGAGGAGACTGAGGGATGACCTCACTAATGTCAATATATATATGTGAATGGGTGGGTGTCAGGAGGATGGAGCCAGGCTTTGCTCAGTGTCATCTAGAGATAGGACAAGGGGCAATGGGTGTGAGCTGGAACAGAGGAGGTTCCATATAAATATCAGAAGCAATTTCTTCCCATTGAGGGTGACAGAGCACTGGAAGGGGCTGCCCAGGGTGGTTGTGGAGTCTCTGGAGACATTTAAACCCGCCTGGATGTGTTCCTGTGTGACTTGGTCTAGGTGATCCTGCTGTGTCAGGGGGATTGGGCTGGATGATCTTTTGGGGTCCCTTCCAATCCTTAATGATTCTGTGATTCAAGTCAAGATTAGGTGCCTGAGCAGAGCTCGTTGGGCAAAGCTTCCCTAGCTCCTAGTAGCCATATGATGGCAAGGTTAAGTCAGCCTTTTAGTGCCCTCAGCTCCCCGTGTATAAAGATTCACTAGGAAGATAAAGAGTTACTGCATTGCCATCTGTTTCTATTCTGCTGTGTAGTGTAATCAAGGCTATTCTGTGGATGAGAAGTGTTTCTTAATGAAATATCAACCAAAACACAACCTGGAGATTTTGGAAAAGCACCAGTACCTACAGGCCCTGTGAGGAGCAGCTGAGACAACTGGGGCTGTTTAGTCTAGGGAGGAGAAGGCTGAGAGGAGACCTTCTTGCTCTCTACAGCTCCCTCAAAGGAGGCTGTAGCAAGGCTGGTGCTGGTCTCTTCTCCCAAATGATAGGACGGGGGGAAATGGCCTCAAGTTGCTTCCGGGGAGGTTTAGATCTGAGGAAGAAGTTCTTTCCTGAGAGAGTGGTTGGGCACTGGAACAGGCTGCTCAGGGAGGTGGTGGAGTCCCCATTCCTGTAGGTATTTAAAAGCTACACTAGAGACCATGGTCTAGGGGTTCAGGAGGTGTTGGGTTGAGGGCTGGACTTGCTGATCCTGCAGGTCCTTTCCAGCCAGGATGATTCTATGATTCCATGACATTCAAGACTGAAGCAGTTGGATCAACACAGGGCAGGTGATAAACCAGGCACTTCTCTGACCCTTCACTAGTGCTTGAAGACTTCCCTGAAAGGTTTTTGTTTTTAAAATAATAAAACCAATGGTCGGTGAAGTAGCAGTTTTGGTTCCGGTCTTTCCTTCGCAAAATTGCAGGTCTTGCATTAAGGGTGATTTGTTTTCCATGTTTGATTTCAGGAAGGTAAAAAAGAGGAAAGGAAGAAAAGAAGTGTTTGTGTGTGGAGGAAGATGTTTGGGGGGTTTTTTAAGTGTAATCTCTTCTTCTTTGGTCAGGGATGGGCTGCCCAAGGTGGTGGGTGAGTCCCCATCCCTGGGTGAGTTTAAAAGACGCTTAGATGTGGTGTTGAGGGATCTGGTTTAGGGGTGAACTTGTAGAGTAGGGTTGCTGGTTGGACTCGATGATCCTGGGGGGTCTTTCCCAACCTGAATGATTCTGTGATTCTTTAAAAAACAAAAAAAACAGCCTAAAAATATGGGCTGCACCTTGGTTTTGTATTGGCTGAAGTCTTCACTAGGCACTAGCAAGCCCAGAAATGAACCCAGTGAGTCCGGTGACTTGCCCAAAGCCACAGGGACAAAACAGCAAAGCCAGGCACCAAGGACTTGGGTCCGAGCCCCAGACTCTGCTCCAGCAGACTGCAGATAGCAGCAAGAGGATAGGATCTGCCAAAGACGAGCGTGCCAGGCTCCCCCCGTCCCTGCTCAGTTTGCCTCACGGTGGTTGTGTGGATGGTGCAGGATTTGCCAGGCAAGACGCTCACAACCATCTCCCCAAGTGCAGCCGAGGTAAAAATGAAGACAACCCTCCACGAAGCGACACATAAATCCAGCCAGAGTGAAATACACTGATGCAACAGCAGAGACTCAGTCACTCCCCTCAGGCAAAACTCATCCAAAAAAGCTCATGATGAAAACAGGAGGACTCCAAACCATCATTTTTTCCTTCGCAGGCCAGCAGCAGGGATGGCTCGTGTGGTTAGCAGCTGACTCCTGAGTTCTGCTCTTGTTTCCACTGCTTACTCACTCTGTGATCCTGCAGCATCTCTACTCTGAGTGACTGTTTACGTCTCGGTGTGATGAGGGTGTAGGTCGGTTGCAGAATCGGTAACTGATGGGCTGGCAGGGCTCTGAATCAATGCAAGTGGGGCTGGATGTTGGGGTAGATGCTGGCGATGCTTCTGGAGCCTGCTGGCTCTCTGTGGTTTAGAAGAGGGAGGCATCCAACAAGTGCAGACTGGGAAAGAGAAGGGAGGGAAGCGGTGTGATTTGTGGTGCCATTCCTCTTGTGGGTGCTCTGAGAGCCATTAGGGCCACATTGCCGGCTGGGCACGAGCCAGCTTTCCTTGTGCCTGGTGGCTGCAGTGCCTGAAGGATGACTTCCAGCAACACAAAAGGTTGTACCACCACCAGTCAAGGAAAGCAGGTAGTCCTGGGGTAGGGGCTGTTTGAACTTGCACTGCTGCCGAAAAGCAGCGTCGTTACGGTCCCTGCCCAGGTCGCTCTGGGTGTAAATCACTCAGTCCTGGGAAGTCAGGGCAGTTTGTACCTGCTGAGGGTGCATGCCTGGGTCAAATACTGCTCCAGGCAGTCCCTCAAGGACTGTACCACAGAATCTATTTGTTCTCATCTGATAGCTCCCAGCTCTAATTTCGTTACCCTGCCCCGGACACGTACCTGTGCGACAGGATCTAGGGGATCCTGCCGTGGCAGGGGGATTGCACCGGATCTTTCGGGGGCCCTTCCAATCACTAATGTTCTGTGATCCTATGATTCTGTGATGCCTAATCAATAGAGACCTAAGAACCTCCTCCATTCATCATAGGCCAATTGAACTGTACTCATGCTTCTGTGATACCTAATCAGGAGAAACTTGAGAACCCCCTTCATTCATAGAATCATTAGGGACTGGAAGGGACCTCCAAAGATCATCTAGTCCAATCCCCCTGCAACAGCAGGATCACCTAGACCATAGAACCATAGAAGCAGTAGGAATTGGAAGGGACCTCCAAAGATCATCTAGTCCAATCCCCTTCCAATCCTTAATGATTCTATGATTCTGTGATGGACTTAAACTCACTTTCAGAGCCCTGAAATGTGAAGATCAGAGACTTTTAAATGGTAAAAGTACTCAGTGTAGTCTGTGGCATGAATGAGTCATAGAATCATCATGGCTGGAAAGGACCTCCAGGATCATCAAGGCCAGCCCACATCACAACAATTTTGACTATAGGGAAGTTGTGGAGTCTCCTTCTCTGCAGAGGTTAAAACCCATCTGGTCATGTTCCTGTGCGACTGGATCTAGGGGATCCTGCTGTGGCAGGGGGATTGGACTGGATGATCTTTCGAGGTCCCTTCCAATCCCTATTGTTTCTATGATTCTATAATTCTAAGACAACTTCACAAAAGTTGTCTTCTTATTATCCCATTAGACAAATCTCACCCTGAGGTACTGAAGACCTTTCCCCCAGAGCTCAACTTCTGTAATGAAGTACAAAGGAGAACCACTGCTAACACTAGTAGACTTTGTACTGCATGAACCACTTACCCTGTTCTAGCCAAGCAGACTACTAACAGAGTAGGATGGGACATGACTAATGCAACGGAGCATCACTAATGCAAACAAAGATGTTGGAGTGCCTGGCTGAACTGAACAGAGGATTTGTTTGCCTGGGACCCAGACTGTGGAAATCAGAGTAAAGCCAACAGGAGTCAACCTTACCGGTACCTCAACGGACAAGCCAAGCCTGATGGATGCACCAAGAGTGGTCACTGGAGATACAGACAGAACCAGGAAGCCAGTTGTCCCGCTGACTTTGGAGGGGAGTTGGGTGCTTGGCTGTCCTTGGCACTTTGGGAAATCTCTGCTTGCCTAAATAATAGATGATGCTGATTCTCATTGACACGATGACTAAGTGTGTGTGATTATCAGTAAAGGCTGCACAGGTCTTTGAGCGCGCTGCTGACACTGGATTCATGGCTGTGTGCTCAGAGCACGCTCACCTCTGAGGAACAGCCAGTTCTAATGCTGGTTAAAAGAGGAGCAGTGGGGGGCTTTCCCCTCCGCCCACTCTCGGCTCCTAATGACCATGTTTTCTGCTGTAAATGACTAGGTTTGAGCGAATTAGAGAATCCTGTCCCTGGTTTCAGCTGAGGGTAACATCTCCCACAGCAAAGGCTCTGCTTAGGCTTTGATGCATTTCACCATTAAGTCGAGCACCTGTGTGCTCTCCCTCTACCTCCAGGGCTCTGCGCTTCAGCGGGAGCTGCTTTGCAGCCAGTAGCAACTAGTCGCAATTTGTTATTAAAACTGCAGCTCCCCACTGCTTGCTGCTGCTGACTTTCTACCGTGAGGCTGGAGTCTGCTCCAGAAGTGCAGAGAAAGCAGAAACAGAGCCTATTCCCGAGCTCACCTTCTAATGAAGGCAGATGGCACTCAGGATGTTGTTGTTCGTGGAGTAGTTGGCAGCAGCGGACACGGATTTATGGCTCCGCTCATCTCGCTCAGGAAATGTTGGGATTGCTCCATTTTAATGGGCCATAAACATTCACCTGAAGTCAAAGTATATAGTGAACACAACGAAATAGGAATAATTCCTCCTAATTACGCCCGCGTATTTATGTACACACACACGTAGCCATCAGGCAAGGCAAATATTTTTTCATAATTATTGCTGAACTAGAGAGCAAGCTGCACCTAGACTGGTCTTAATCCAGATTAGTTAATTGGAGGTGTAACTGTCGAGTGGAAAATCAAATGCAAGAGACCTGGATGTCTCCTAAGGATTTGGGGCTGTGTAGGAACTGGATGATGTTTCTAGGTCCCTTCCAATCCCTAAGGATTCTATGATTCCTCACAGAATCACAGGGCATTAGGGATTGGAAGGGACCTTGAAAGATCCTCCAGTCCAATCCCCCTGCCACAGCAGGATCCCCTAGATCCAGTCACTAGGGATTGGAAGGGACCTTGAAAGATCCTCCAGTCCAACCCCCCTGCCACAGCAGGATCACCTAGGTAGTCCTGGAAAGGACTATCTTTATCCACTCATGCTGTATGTGAATCACAGAACTTTAAGGATTGGAAGTGACCCTAAAACATCATCTAGTCCAATCCCCCTGCCACAGCAGGATCCCCTAGATCCAGTCGCACAGGAACATGGCCAGGTGGGTTTTAAATGCCTCCAGAGAAGGAGACTCCACAACCTCCCTGGGTAGCCCCCTTCCAGTGCTCCATCACCCTCCTGAGAAGTTCCTTTTCATATTGATATGAAGCCTCCTCTGCTCCAGCTGACACCCACTGCCCCTTGTCCTGTCATTAGATGACACTAAGCAGAGCCTGGCTCCATCCTCCTGACACCCACCCTTCATATATTTATCAACATTAGTGAGATCACCCCTCAGTCCCTTTTTTCCCAAGCTCTAGAGACCCAGCTCCACCAGCCTTTCCTCATCAGCATCCATGTGGCTCTGCTCTGGACTCTCTCCAGCAGTTCCGTGTCCTTCTACAACTGAGGGGCCCACAACTGGACACAATCTTCCAGATGTGGTCTCACCAAGGCAGAGTAGGGTGGAAGGAGAATGAGTAAGACAGTCTGCAATGAACTGCAGAAGTTGAGCCAAACCTTTGCAGTAAAATCTGGACTTCACAAAAACAACTCAAGAAGATGGGAGGAACCCACCACTTTATAGTCCTCTTGATGTTGAGCTCTGAGGGAAGATTTGCTTGTGGGGTATTTTTTTAATGCAATGAGTATTTGGAGGATTTTCTGTCTCTGATGCCTTCAGACGGATGTGACCGGTGGTTTATATCCTCACAAGCAAAACTGTTCTAATGTGTGCCTGTAGAATTAAATGTCTGCTGCTATAGCTGTAGACCTGTCCATATGGACATTCTAGTTCCATTTCTATTTCAGAAACTGTGCTCTATTTAAGCTAGAAATAGCAACACTTACGCTAAAATAAAGTTTCACATGGAAAGATAGGGAACAACAGTGGTCTTAAACCACAGACTCACAGAACATTCGGGATTGGAAGGGACCTCAAAAGATGATCCAGTCCAATCCCCCTGCCAGAGCAGGATCACCTAGAGCAAGTTGCACAGGAACATGTCCAGGGGTTTTAAACCACCCCCAGACTTAGCTTTCTGCTACTAAAAAGTTTTGCCAGTTTCAGAATAAACCTTTTAAAAAGAAAGAGCCTGCTTAGAGAAGGGCATAAAAACAAGGCTGCCCAGGGGAGCTGTGGAGTCTCCTTCACTGGAGACGTTTAAGACCTGCCTGCATGTGTTCCTGTGTGACTGGATCTAGGGGATCCTGCTGAGCCAGGGGGATTGGCCTGGATCATCTCTCAAGGTCCCTTTCAATCCCCAGTGATTCTATGACTCTATGAAATGCTAGGTGCCAGCACTGCTGTCTGTGTCTGCAGGGACTGGAGGGTGCTCAGCTGCAGGACCCACGTTCTGTACACAGGAGTTAAAAACCTCAGACCTCATTTTGATAACGATCTGCCAAAGCAGAACTTCTCATACCTCGCATTTAAAAACGGAGACGCCCATTTTTCTCCCTCTTCTCCCATCATCAGGAAATTCAGCACCTCTGTCCCAGGTTTAGGCTGAAATCTAAAGCTTGCAAAGACCACCCCAGGGCGGCTGCATTTTGTGTTTCTCTAGTTCAGCCACATCTTCCCTTTATCTTTCTGCTTCCACATCTGATGCTGCAGGTAGGATGCTCTGGCTCACAGCATCTGGGCTGAGAATTGCTTCCTCTCCTCAGAGTCCCAGGCACTTCAGGAAAGTCCTTTGGAAACCATTTATTCAGATCAGTGCTGAAGTGCTCAGTAAAATTTACAGGGAAGCTCCTCCCTTCCCTTCCTGCACAGTTGCCCCAGACCCACTCCAGCAGAGCGGTTGTTAACAAACTGGTTAATTGCTGGTGCTTTGCTGATGTTTGCTCTTCTGAATTCCAGTTCATACCAATCTGGAAATGACCTTAGCCATTGTTCAGAACAGCGATGGGGTTTGTTTGGAGGTTTAAACATTCCTCAGGCAATTATTCCTTCTGGCAACTGGTGCTCAGCATCCATAGCTGTGCTTCTCCCCCGGCCAAAAGAGAAGGTGAGGAGCTCCATCAATAACGTGCTGCTGGCAGCTCAGGATATCTGCTCTGGTCCCTGGCTCTGTGCTGAACTCACTGGAGATCTCAGGCAAGTTCTATCATCTCCCTGTGAGACTAGAGCGATGTAAATTCATTTCCTGCTTTTTAAGATCTTGGATTCATCCAGACTGGAATCATCAGCCTTTCTGAGGAAGGTTGGATGTGCAGGACTGGCTAGAACCTGCCACAGTGTAGCCTCGTTAACACCACAGAATTCTCAGATCACAGAATCTTTAGGGATCAGAAGGGACCTCAAAAGATCATCCAGTCCAAGCCCCCTGCCACAGCAGGATCACCCAGACCAAGTCACACAGGGACACATCCAGGTGGGTCTTAAACTTCTCTAGAGAAGGAGACTCCACAACTCCCCTGGGTGACAGGATAATGTCCATAACACTACGTAAGCAAGAGATATCAGGCAAAGGGGGTGATCCTGCAGCATTTCTGTCCTCAGACAGAAGGCATACGTGTGATAAATCTTGTGGAACGACTTGGCCTCCAGAGTTTGCCTCTTGCACCCCTTGAGACAGTAAGATTTCCGTTGTTTGGCTGGAGCTGGAGGAATGTATGAGCTTCTGGGTGCTTGAGAGTCTGCCCTCTCATCCTGGCACTGGCTGCCTGAGAGAAGAACCTGACCCCCACCTGACTACAACATCCCTTCAGGGAGTTGGAGAGAGGGAGAAGATCCCCTCTGAGTCTCCTCTTCTCCAGGCTCAACACCCCCAGCTCCCTCAGCCTCTCCTCATCAGAACTTCCCTCCAGTCCCTTCCCCAGCCTCATCCTCTGGACCTGCTCTAGTCCCTCCTTCTCCTTCTTGAAGTGAAAGGCACAGACATGAATGAACCACAGACCACTTCTAGTGCTCACCTAGATGAAGCACTCGCTTCTCAGGTGGGTTGTGGAGTCTTCTTCTCTGGAGATGTTTAAAACCTGCCTGGACATGTTCCTGTGTGACTTGGTCTAGGGGATCCTGCTGTGGCAGAGGGATTGGACTGGATGATCCTTCGAGGTCCCTTCCAATCCCTAATGTTCTGTGATGCTGTGATTCTTCAAGGTGAGACACTTACTACATCTGCAGGGGTTGTGTGCAGACCACTGTCAGCCTCTACTGGCAGGTGCCAGAGTTGCCCAGCAAAGTGGCAAAGCCCCAGCCCTCTTCTTGTCCAAGTGTCAGGAATCACAGAAAATTAGGGATTAGAAGGGACCTTGAAAGATCATCCAGTCCAATACCCTTGACACAGCAGGATCACCTAGACCAAATCACACAGGAACACATCCAGGTGGGTTTTAAACATCTCCAGTGAAGGAGACTCCACAACCCCCTGGGCAGCCCCTTCCAGTGCTCTGTTACCCTCACCAAAAAGAAGTTCCTTCGGATATTTATATGGAACCTCCTATTTATATGGAACCAGCTCACACCCACTGGCCCTTGTCCTATCACTAGATGCCCCTGAGCAGAGCCTGGCTCTATCCTCCTGACACCCACCCTTCACATCTTTATCAACATTAATGAGGTCGCCCCTCAGTCTCCTCTCCTCCAAGCATCAGCAAGTCTGTTTGGAAGGGCCAGGAGGACAGGGCGTCTCGCTGGCACGTCTGTGATTGCCTGCAGCCTCTGGATGTGAGACAATATTGAGGCCTGTGAGGGAAACTACAATAATAAGAGATTTAACCGAGACTTCGATTCGACTTTATGAACAGGAGAGAGGCAATTCACACCGCCTCCCCAGGAGCATCGCTCACGCCGCGGAGCTGAGGGGGGATATTCAATTAGAAGCGTCACTTCACGAGGGAGGATTCTACCCAGAGTGAGATATGAAATCTGAAATTTCAGTGGGAGCTGCCTTTTGATTCTGGGGAGTTCGACGGGGAGTTTGTTTTGGTAGCCAAGCTCCTAATGGAAAGATAACTTCATCCTCAAACCTCAAGTGATTTCTGCCAATTCATAACAATTTCCGCCTACAGGGCATCGGCAAAGGAAGCCCAACTGCAGCACTGTGGTGGGAAGAGGAGTTTGGAACAAAAACCTGACGTGTGGAGTGACATGTTTTAAGGAAAAGGAAGTAAAACTCAAGAGTCCCAACTCCCAGTCGCCTGCTGGAATCACTGCACCTTGTTTTTTTAATACTCTTCCACTGCAGGAATTAAATCAATTATTGAGGTTCTGCCCGACCATTTCTCTTTCCCCTTTTTTTTAAAGCATTTTATGCTTCAGCTTCAATCTGTTCCTAGTATTTTTTCTTTTCCATTTGAGTTTCTAGCAATAACATTATTAAATTTCATGTCTGCTTCCGTTTTTATTTCCATCTTTCACCAAAAAGATATAAAAGTGAAATGGATCCAAACGAGAGAGCTTTTCTCTTCGAACTGCTCTCGGTATCATCGTTACCTTAATTAAGTAATTGAAGCTCTCCCAACGCACACAACGTCATTCAATCTACCGTGGTCTCTCGTGTGTGCTGGCACTTAGAGTTGTTCCTATAAGGGGCTGTTCTTCTGACCCATCAGCTGCTTCTGCATCCTTCTTCTAATAACCTCTCAGACCTGTTCCTCCTGGTACCCCACGGCCAGTCCTCAGCTGGTGGAAATGGTTGTCTTTCCATTGCAGGCATCATGGGGTCTCCTGAGGTTGGAAAAAAGGAGCCTGAGGGGTGACCCCATGAATGTTGATCAATATGTGAAGGGTGGGTGTCAGGAGGATGGAGCCAGGCTCTGCTCAGTGTTGTCTAATGATAGGACAAGGGGCAGTGGGTGTCAGCTGGAATACAGGAGGTTCCACATCCATATGAGAAGGACCTTCTTCCCAGTGAGGGTGCCAGAGCACTGGAAGGGGCTGCCCAGGGGGGTTGTGGAGTCTCCTTCTGGAAGACATGATCAGTGAGCTCCACCCCTGCAGCACCTAAGCCACCCAGTTAGCAAAATGAACACATCTAGGGACAAGTTCACAACCCAGCCAGAAGGAAAACAAGTATCTTCAACACGTGCATGAAGGAAAGCAATTAATCAAGAGATGGCTAGTGCTCACCTAGATGAAACACTTGCTTCTCAGGGAGGTTGTGGAGTCTCCTTCTCTGGAGATGGTTAAAACCCGCCTGGATGTGTTCCTGTGCGACTTGGTCTAGGTGATCCTGCTGTGGCAGGGGGATTGGACTGGATGGTCTTTTGAGGTCCCTTCCAATCCCCAAAGTTCTGTGAGTCTGTGAAAGAGTCTCTGTGGAAAACTGGGACTCTGTTTCACTGTGCTTCTTCAGGAAAAGGGTCCTCTTAGGAGTCTACCTAATATTTTTCCTTCTCTTCTATGGACTTTCACTCTCTTGCCTTCTCACTCCACTTCCATCCTTGCAGTGGCAAATCTGGTTAGTGGTGAGGGAGCTGCTCTTGGCAATCACTCTCTTCCCTGTGATTTTAGGGTGATAAAGAAGGAGCTACTATTGCAACTGCACTTCAGGCTTGGAAGAGCCATAAAGAATTCCTGGAGAAGGCAGAGAATGAGACGATACTGTGGGTATGGTGGTGGTGGTAGAGCTTATGAATGGCTGGAACTGATTTGATTTTGACTTAACTGCAGAGGTGGGAGGGTAGGAAATGAAATGAATTAACTGAAATTGAGGTTTAAGGAGAAACAGCTCGGGAGAGACGCATTTGTATGGAGATTTTACAAGAAAAGGCACTAAAGAGGGTTTCAGGCTTAAAACCAAATAGCTCAGTATAATTTTTCAGATCCCTTCCTAAGCATAAAGATCCTGCAGCCAGACATCCAAACTCATTTTCCTGTGAGCATCCTCACAACCTCCCAGGGAAGTCTTTGCTCCCCTGAACAGACCCAGCTCTGAATCTCTATCTGAATGATTTCTGTTCCTGGATGTCTTCAGAGTATTCTTGTGACAGCCTGAGGATGAAGAGGGGATCGTGATGCACTCAGGAGGACTAATCCCAGATGTCATTTAGGGGAGGGGTTGGTGGCTTTAGGAGGAATTCAGTCCACTCTTCACCTGCCAGCAGCCTCACAGGATGGATGTGATGGTTCTGTAGGCTGAGCACCATAAGCCCAGCCTGTGACGGTCCAGCCCATCACACATGTGGTGAATGAGTGGCCCCCCCGTTTACAGCCACTAAAGCAGGGGGATTTGACCATCGATCTGGAGAAGCACTTGACACAATGGGAGTAACTGGGCAATAAAGACTGTGATCTATCAGCAGACGTGGCTGCTGGCTCGTGTGGATCAGAGCTGCATTAAGACCATTACAACCTCTGTGACTGATCTGAGGAGAGGGGGGGCCAGCTCTAGGAAGAGAAGAAGCTGCTGATAAAGAAACAAACCCAAACTAACTAATGAAATAAAAACCAAACCTGTGTATCAAGGTGATAACATTTCTTTAGCCAGCCTGGGCAAACATCTTTCGATTCCCCCTCTGCTGCAAGTGTCTGCCAGGGAAACACAGGCACCAGTCAACACAAATCATCATGCCCCCATGGAAACATCTAGCTTCTGAGTGTACTGAAAAAGGAGGGAGAGGCAACCAGAAAACAGGAGAGAAATGACAACCAGCAATCCACTTCCTGTGTAAATCCATACATCAGCTTAAGCTGGGGTCACTGTCCTCACCAGGACTCACTGCACCAAGAGGAGGTGCTTGCATGTCCTGTTTGCTCAGAGCAACGTGGTGAGAGCGTGATCACAGAACATCAGGGATTGGAAGGGACCTCGAAAGATCACCTAGTCCAATCCCCCTGCCAGAGGAGGATCACCTAGACCAAGTCACACAGGAGCACATCCAGGTGGGTTTGAAATATCTCCAGAGAAAGAGACTCCACAAGCCCCCTGGGCAGCCTGTTCCAGCACTCCATCACCCTCACTGTGAAAAAGTTCACTCTCACGTTCATAGAATCTTTAGGGATTGGAAGGGATGTCGAAGGATCCATATGGAACCTCCTCTGTTCCAGCTCACATCCACTGCCCCTTGTCCTACCACTAGAGGACATCAAGAAGAGCCTGGCTCCATCCTGCAGACACTCACCTCTCATGTATTTGTTAACAATAATGAGGTCACCCCTCAGTCTCCTCTTCTCCAGCTCCCTCAGCCTTTCCTCATAAGGGAGATGTTCACAAGGCTGGTTAGACCCTGTAGCAAGTCATCCTTAAGTGCTGCCCTTGCCACTTCTGCCTGGGGGTGTTGGAATGGCCCTGCCATATCACAGCCCTGTAATCAGGGTTCTGGGGATTGATCCCCTCATGCATAATCAAAAAAATGAGACCTCCAAACTGAAAGAAGTCAGGAGAGGACTAAACCCCACCAGCCTAACTCTGCCTGCACATGGTGCTGTGGAAATACAACCATTTCTACCAGCTGAGGGTTGGCCCAGGAGATGTTTGGCTTTCCAGGGCCATGCATTTGTCCTACAGGTGCTTTCTTCTTCCCACGTCCCTGCAGATCACCTGGACTGACTGCAGCTCTTCCTCTGCAGCAGATCTCCCGATAACCTGTACAGGAGCCAAACCGTGAGCAGGAGGGATTGCAAGAGCCTGATCACACATGGTGACTCCCTCTCACCACAGACAGCTCTAAGAACGAGCTCCCTTTTGTGGCCCTTGACCTTTCATTGCCTGCAAAGGAACAGCCTGTAGCCATCACCTTGTTGTGGAAGGAGGAAGTGGAGTTTGACTCATTTAGAGAGAGAAAAAAAGTCCATTAATAGAAAAGGAAGAAAAAGGCCTTTGGTTCATTGGCCCCCATGCTCCTGCAGGTCATTTCCATCTGCTGCAGGTTTGCCAGCAGGATGCTTTTAACATGCACACACCTAAGCAACTGGTTGCAGAGCGTTGAGCCAAGTGTGCTAAGCGTTTTTATCAGCAGGCAAGAGCTTCTAGTCAAACTGGAGGAGCCTTAATCCTTCCAAACAGAGCGAAACCTCCCCGCAGATAAAAGACTTGCCTGGCCTGTTCCAGAGGGAGTTGGTGACATGGCTGCACCCTCGCCCTCTTCTCCCTTAGGAAAGAAAACATGGCCCTGCGGTGAGAGGGATGATCAAAGGGAGCTGCCTGCTCCCAGCACCAGAAAGGCCAACCCGTCATTAGCAGGGAGCAGCGCGATTAGGGGCGAGCTGTGAACGGCAGGGATGCACACTTGGGAGCCTTGGCAGGCGCAGGAGTTGGGGCTACGCCACCGTGGAGGAGAGATCTGGGCTTGGGAAGGGACCTTGCTTCTTCCCACTCTCTTGGCAAGGCAAAGCCCAGGTGTGTCCTTGGGAATCCCTACCTTTTTTAACTCACTCAAGAGCATTCACGAGTGGATGGTGGTTTTCACCCGCACAGCTCACGGGTAACTCTGGACTAGACTTCCCGCTGCATTTTGCCTTCTCAAAGCCTCTCACTCTTTCTTCTCTACTCCTCTTCCCCAGAAAACATAAAGCAAAGGTTCTTTTTTGTGAGTCACCATCATCTCTTTGCAGTAGAGGCAGGGAGAAGGGCAAAAGGGCAAACTTCCTCAAGGTTTTAAGACACAGCTACGAGGGTGAAGTGATTCTCCACAACATGCATGTAGTTGTGCTGGGGTGGGAGCAGGCTGGGCAAGTTCAGCACTTTCTCCTTTGAGTGAGTCTTGGCCGCCTTGGGACTGGGTCCAGCTAATTTTAACTTGCATTAATTTTGGAGGTTGAGTAAACAGTCTCAGTGAGACGTTGGAGGGTGTTGGTGAATTGGCATAAGTGTTGGGTTGGCTTTTAAAGACAAGCTAAATGGAGATTTATTTGTCCTACAGCTTGCCTGTATGGGCTTGAAGCTCTAGCCTCAGCACAGGATTCTTACCTGTTCTTGTCCTGCAGAGCTGGCAGCTGAGAGTTTTCACAGAGCCAGAACATCAGGGATTGGAAAGGACCTCGAGAAATCATCCAGTCCAATCCCCTTGACACAGCAGGATCACCCAGACCAAGTCACACAGGAACACATCCAGGTGGGTTTTAAACATCTCCAGAGGAGACCCCACAACCCCCCTGGGCAGCCTGTTCCAGTGCTTCTCGTATTGATGTGGAACCTCAATATGTGAGGGGTGGGTATCAGGAGGATGGAGCCAGGCTCTGCTCAGTGGCACCTTGTCCCATAGGACAAGGGGTGTGAGCTGGAACAGAAGAGGTTCCATATGAACGTGAGAAGAAAATTCTTCCCAGTGAGGGCAACAGAGCCCTGGAAGGAGCTGCCCAGGGGGTTGTGGAGTCTCCTTCTCTGGAGACATTTAAAACCTGCCTGGACGTGTTCCTGAGTGACTTGCTCTTTTTTGGCAGGGGGATTGGACTAGATGATGTTTTGAGGTCCCTTCCAATCCCTCATGTTCTGTGATTCTGTGATACTGGGGTGGATCGTCAGGAAAAAAGAATGAGAGAAAGATAAAACAAAAATACAAAATGAGAAAAAATAAATCAAAAATGACAGAAAAATAAAACATTAAAAAATTAGAGAAAAATAAAACAAAAATAAAAATGAGAGAAATGTAAAAAGAGAAAAACAAAGAAAAAGGAGAGAAAAATGTAAAAACAGAAAAATAAAACAAAAAGAAATGGAATTGGCTAATGATAGGACAAGGGGCGATGGATGTGAGCTGGAACCAATAGATCTGAGAAGGAACTTCTTCCCAGTGAGGGTGACAGAGCACTGGAAGGGGGTGGCCAGGGAGGTTGTGGAGTCTCCTTCTCTGGAGAGGTTTAAAACCTGCCTGGCTATGTTCCTGTGCAACTTTATCTAGGGGATCCTGCTGGGGATCTAGTCCAATCCCCTGGCAGAGGGATTGGACTAGATGATCTTTCGAGGTCCCTTCCAATCCCTAATCATACAATCAGATTCATTAGGGATTCTAATTATAGAATCATTAGGGACTGGAAGGGACCTCAAAAGATCATCTAATGTTCTGTGATTCTGTGAATTAGCAGCTGCTAGTAACTACAGCTTGTTTTGCATATTTTTATGAACATGCTTTAACCTCACACAATAGTCTCTTAGTTTCACAGAACATCAGGGATTGGAAGGGACCTCGAATGATCATCTAGTCCAATCCCCCTGCCAGAGCAGGACCACCTAGATCAAGTTTCCCTTCGTCATGTTTGGGGATAGGACTAGATGATCTTTCGAGGTTCCTTCCAATCCCTAATGATTCTATGTGATGACCTCTGTTTCTAAGACNAATTCTTCCCAGTGAGGGCAACAGAGCCCTGGAAGGAGCTGCCCAGGGGGTTGTGGAGTCTCCTTCTCTGGAGAGGTTTAAAACCTGCCTGGCCATGTTCCTTTGCAACTTTATCTAGGGGATCCTGCTGGGGATCTAGTCCAATCCCCTGGCAGAGGGATTGGACTAGATGATCTTTCGAGGTCCCTTCCAATCCCTAATCATACAATCAGATTCATTAGGGATTCTAATTATAGAATCATTAGGGACTGGAAGGGACCTCAAAAGATCATCTAATGTTCTGTGAATTAGCAGCTGCTAGTAACTACAGCTTGTTTTGCATATTTTTATGAACATGCTTTAACCTCACATAATAGTCTCTTAGTTTCACAGAACATCAGGGATTGGAAGGGACCTCGAACGATCATCTAGTCCAATCCCCCTGCCAGAGCAGGGCCACCTAGATCAAGTTTCCCTTCGTCATGTTTGGGGATAGGACTAGATGATCTTTCGAGGTTCCTTCCAATCCCTAATGATTCTATGTGATGACCTCTGTTTCTAAGACTTGGTTTGAGCCCAGATTCCACCGTCATTGAGGCGCTCCGAGAGGGACAACCTTTTAGCCTTCCCCAGCGAGCACAATATTTGCTTTCTGATAGGCTGGATTTACACTCTCTCCCCTTTTATGTGTGTGCATGTGTGTTATGATGAGGAGCCTTAAAACAAACGGAGCCATCCCCAGCTGCTAAGTTCTGACATGCACTTCAAACAAGCAAACCCGGGGACGTGGCCGGCTACGAAGGCAGCCCGAGCAAAACGCACCGGTCGCGGAGCCATCACCATCTGCTGTCACACAGCTCACCATTAGAGCCAGCTGCTGCCAGCCTGACCGGTGCATTTCTTCGAGCTAAGCTAACAAAGCACTTATTTGTTATCCAGGGAACTACCTCTAATAGACTTCCAGTGAAATAATATTTGCTTTCCAGCCCTACTTTGAATCCCACTCACTTTGCTAAAAAGATTGCCTCTGGCTGTCTCCACTGGTCTAATCTAATAGTTTCTAGTTTGTACAAGCAAAGCGCTTTCAGCCAACTATATAAATAACTTAAAGAGAAGAAGACACTTTTACGGGGCTCGGTGCCGGGCGCTGTGGAACATGACAGATTAGCAAACGACGCCTCAGCGGAGCTCATCTGGGAACCTCTGTCAGTTGAATATGAGCAATTACAATATTGTATTCGGGCTGAAAGGGTTGTCTGTCTTCTTACAAAAAGGCTAACGAGGAAAATAATTCCTGCCTTGCTTCTCCTGCGCGTGAAACTGATCTAAGTGGCTCCAGTCCCTTCTTCTCTTCCCCTCTCCCATCGCCGTCGCAGCAGCAGGAGGGGAGCGAAAGCGAGCGAGGAGAGAAAAGGGAGCTGTTTTCATTCTGTTTTCACTTTTGCTTTGAATTGAAAATGAAGAAAGAATAATATTAGGAGATGGGGCTCCCTGAGGGTTGAGAGGGGACGGGATACCACCATATCAAAGGGTGGTTCCTGCCACCCGCCTCTCCCGCCGCAGCGGTGCGGTGCGTGAAGAGCGAGTGCCCCGCACCCAGTGGAGCTGCCCCACTGGTCTCAGCTCACCTGCCAGGATCACCGAGGGCCTGCGGGTTCAAAGAACTGCCCGAGGTCTGCCCCCGAGATTCCCACCGTCGCTGCTTGTTAAATAGAAGCTCGGGGGCTGAGCATCACGTAACAGAAAACTCTCCACACGAGCTGTGATTTCCACCGGAGAAAAACCTCACATCCCACCGACGCTTCCTGGACGCTCGATTGCAGCTGCCTCTAGGACAGAGGGTTGATGCCACATGAGCTGCTCTAGGATCAGTGAAGTTACACCAAAGGATCTGCCTTTCTGGTGGTTTCAGGTGGGAGTTTGAAAACATCTACAGCCAAATCCTTTTCTCTTTATTTTTTCTCTCTTTTTACATTTTTGTCATTTTTCTTTTTGTTTTATTTTTCTCTAATTTTTTAATGTTTGTTTTATTTTTCTCTTTTTCTTTTTATTTTCTCTTATGGTTTTCTTTTTGTTTTATTTCTTTTTCTTTCTCATCTTTTTCTTTTTGTTTTATTTTACTCTTTCTTTTCTTTTTTCCTGAAGAACCACTCCAGTATCACACAATCACAGAAGATGAGGGAATGGAAGGGACCTCGAAAGATCATCCAGTCCAAGTCACGCAGGAACATGTCCAGGTGGGTTTTAGACATCTCCAGAGAAGGAGACTACACAACCCCCTGGGCAGCCCCTTCCAGTGCTCTGTCACTTTCACTGGGAAGAAGGTCCTTCTGACATTCATGTGGAACCTCCTTTGTTCCAGCTGACACACGCTGCCCCTTGTCCTATCACTAGATGCCACTGAGCAGAGCCTGGCTCCATTCTCCTGACACCCACCCCTCACAGGTTTATCAACATGAATGAGGTCACCCCTCAGTCTCCTCTTCTCCAAGCTCAAGAGACCCAGCTCCCTCAGCCTTTCCTCATCAGGGAGGAGTTCTACTCCCTTCATCATCCTTGTTGCTCTGTAGTGGACTCTCTCCAGCAGCTCCACATCCCTCTTGAACTGAAGTGCCCAGAACTGGACACAACACTGCAGATGTGGCACCCACAGGTTTTACAAGACGTGGTCACTCACATCATCAGTTCTGAAAGCCAGAGCTGGGAAGTCTCTGTGCGTCCTAAAACGCTCGTTTCAATCTCGACTGCTTTTATTTCAGCTTCAGGCACCATGTTCTCCACCACAGATGAATGCAGTTTTGTGAAACACTGAAAAACACATTTCAGAAAGGAAACTTTGTGGGAAGTCTCCCTGGTCCTGTGGGACGTAAAAAAGGCAGAATCTGGCAGCCTTGGCAGCCTTAGGATTGTGTTGAAGGGGTGGGTCTGTTACAGCTTGAATGCCTGAAACATTTTGCAGTTATTGGAGTGGAGCAGGACAGAGACTGGCAGGGCTCAACAGGCTGCCCAGGGGGGTTGTGGAGCCTCCTCCTCTGGAGACGTTTAAAATCCTCCTGGATGTGTTCCTGGGTGACTGGATGTAGGGGATCCTGCTGTGGCAGGTGGATTGGGCTGCCCCCCACCAGAGCAGAATGACCTCGACCAAGTCACACAAGAACATGTCCAGGCAGGTCTTAAATGTCTCCAGAAAAGGAGACTCCACAACCTCCCTCAGTGTCCCCTCAGTCTGGCTAGCATTATGCTCCCAAAAGCACTTATGGATAGAGACATCTGTACAATGTCACAGCATCTTTCCCCATCTTTCTTTTCCTAGACTATGAATATTAAGGAGAAACATTCACAAAATCACAGAACATCACAGGCTAAAAGTGGCCTCGAAAGATCATGTAGTCCAATCATAGAATCATTAGGGATTAGGGATTGGATAGATATCATCTAATACTGTCATAGAATCATTAGGGATTGGAAGGGACCTCAAAAGACCAGCCAGTCCAATCACAGAAGATTAGGGATTGGAAGGGACCTTGAAAGATCATCCAGTCACAGAATCATAGAATTATTAGGGATTATAGGAGACCTTGAAAGATCATCTAGTCCAGTCATAGAAATCATAGAATTATTAGGGATTGGAAGAGACCTCAAAAGATCATCTAATTGTGTCATAGAATCATTAGGGATTAGAAGGGACCTCAAAAGATCATCTAGCCCAGTCAGAGAAATCATAGAATCATTAGGGATTGGAAAGGACCTCAAAAGATCATCTAGTCCAATCCCCCCACCGCAGAAGGACACCAGTTTTCCCAGTCCTCAGCAGATGAGATTTCATCCGATTAGTCCCCATGGAAGCCAAGGTCAGCCTCTTGTCCACCCACAGCTCAGCCCACGCACCTCTCCTCAGCCCTTCACTGAACCCTTCAGCCTGCAAGACCAGTATTTCTCAAACTCAGGGTGGGATGAAAAACAGCACCTATATATCTCTCACATCCTTAATTGTAAAGTTGTTAGCCTTGCATTTAGCGCTTGACTGCTCCTGTGATGGGCACTGGAGATAAACCTCTGAGAGCCAGACGTTGGAATAACACCGGGAACATTTTTTCTCACTCCGAGAGCTGTTATAGACAGGGTGTCAGCTGCTGATGAAGGGCTCTGAAATATTTTATGGGATGTGACAGCTAATAAAACAGGTTGCTGCTTTTAATTGTTTGGCAGGTAGCAGTGGATTGTGAACAGATGTGAACTGGGTGCAGAGGAGGCTGCAGGTTTCCCCTGCATTTCTTCCACGCCTCTCGCTGCCTCCACCGACACTGCACATGAAAAACATGAGTCTCCTCATTTTCACCTTGTGCCTGGCTGCTCTGGCCGTGTTCGAAACTTGCACCACTGCTCTGCAAAATCCCTGGGTCCCAGTCGGCCAGGGCAGGGGCTGCTGATTTCAGCACTTGGGGCCCTGCACGGAACAGATCGCATTTTGCCACGTGAAGCTTTGGAGATGAACCCAGCTCAGTCGATCTGCTGCTACTCGAAAACGTCACAGGATCACAGAACATCAGGGATTGGAAGGGACCTCGAAAGGTCATCTACTCCAATCCCCCTGACACAGCAGGATCCCCTAGACCAAATTGCACAGGAACACATCCAGGCGGGTTTCAAACGTCTCCAGAGAAGGAGACTCCACAACCCCCCTGGGCAGCTCCTTCCAGTGCTCTGTCACCCTCACTGGGAAGAAGGTCCTTCTCACATTGATGTGGAACCTCCTCTGTTCCAGCTCACACCCATTGCTCCTTGTGCTATCACTAGATGCCACTGAGAAGAACCTGGCTCCATCCTCCTGACACCCAGCCTTCACATATTGATCAACATTAATGAGGTCACTTTCCTCAGGCTCCTTTTTTCCAAGCTCAAGAGACCCAGCTCCCTCAGCCTTTCCTCATCAGGAAGATGCTCAACTCCCTCCATCCTCCTTGTGGCTCTGTGCTGGACTCTCTCCAGCAGCTCTGTGTCCTTCTGGAACTGAGGGGCCCAGAACTGGACACAATAGCATCAGTACCACCGTGCAAGCTGCTTGGCAGGAGAGGAAGCCTGGCTTTTTACACCCTGCTGCACCAAGAGCTTCTTCCAGAGCTGCTCTGGGTGCAGAACTTCTTGGTTCCAGCCCTGCACCTTGGCTCTTGCAGTCTGCTGCATAATTATCTCCTAACACTTTCCACAGCACAATGTACTTTTGGGAGGCTCCAAAGAGCTTATTATATCTCTGTTTAAGAGACCCAGAGGGACTGTGCAGGGCTTGGATTGTCTGAAGTGAAAGATGTCTCATCAGGTTACACCTTCCAGCTCCCATCTGTATAAGCGCGCTGATAAGTGGTGCTTTTCTCCCTCCATCTCCCCGCCCCGCTCCCTTCCTCCCTAATATAGTCTTTGCCAGATATAGTCAGAGCAGAATAGCTGCAGGGGATTCATTAATCCTAGTCTGGAGCTAACCACCACCACCACCAAGCCATAAACCTCAAAATTTAAAGCTCCTCAGCTCGTTATTCACACGCTCTCCGGCCAGCGTTTTCTTCCTGCTCCCAGGGCGCTTTCCCCGTGCACCAGGACCCCTCCAGTCAACCCCATCCTCTCTCCCTGATCTTCTGTTAAACAGCTATCGGTCCCAGGGGAAATTTGGGATGAAATGACACCTCTTGATGTGCCGAAAGCTGCCAGGGTTGTGTACACTGGCACAAGTACAACAGAAACTAAGCCCTGGCCCCGAGCGATGCAACACCCAGATAAAGGAGTCTGCCAGAAAGAGGCCGGGCTGAGGCTGATCCAAACGCTCCTGAGCTGCAGATAGCTGCAAGACAGGGTGTATCCAGGAAAACCAGGCTGCTCCATGGTGTTACATCCCTCCTGGTAGCAGTCCAGCACAGCCTCCCCCCACCACCACACTTCCAGCCACGGAGGTGGTCCCAGGTAGCACCAGCAGCACCTCAGTGCAGACCCAGGCACAGGAATCCCCCTGCTCTGTTGCCTCCATGTATTGGATCGCAGGGACACGCTCGATGTGGGGAGAGAAGAATTGTGAGGGCTTGGACCAAGGTCTGGCTTGGCTGGGGATGGCAGAGGCAGCCCCCAGCTGTGCCCATAGATCAGGTGCAAGATCAAAGGAAGAGCAAAACTCTCCTCTCTTGCCACAGAGCCCCTCTTCTGCTCCTGAGCACCTACAGCTGGCAGGAAAGCCCTTCCTGCAAGATGAGCAAGTGGTGGACATCTGAGCTGGCAGAGCCTTCTCTGGAGGAGGAATGGATTCCTTGTGTTCAAATCAAGGAGACAGTCTGTCTGTGGGTGATTCAGACACTTCCCCAGCCCCTGTCTTCTGATTTTCCTGCTGTAAAACAAACCTCTAGATCACAGAACATCAGGGATTGGAAGGAACCTCGAAAGATCATCCAGCCCAACCCCCCTGACACAGCAGGATCCCCTAGATCCAGTCACACAGGAACATGTCCAGGTGGGTTTTAAATGTCTCCAAAGAAGGAGACTCCATGCTTAAGTGTTGGACTTCCTGCTCACACCAGTGGGTGCAGACAGGACCAGAAGAAGATGGCCCTTCTCTTCTAATCCCTCAATGAGGTGTTCAGTTCAAGCTTCTATCACTTTGGGAAGACTTGCAAGGATCCTGCATCCAAGGAATGAAGCTCACAAGTGGCTCAGAGGCGACAGTCAACGTGTCAAGCAGCGAGGATGATACCCTGGAGGGTGGCTCCATTAGCATCAAGACACTGAGGCTGAGGTTGTCCCCTCCTGCCATCAGTATTGATCTGCTTTGTGGGAAGCCTTGAGCAGCAGAGATCTTGCAAGGCTCTGTCTGCAGATGATGTCTGCAGACTGAGGACTGCACAGGGGGTTTGCTAGATGAGCTGGGCTGCCTTCAGTGAGGATACAGAGCGCATCCAATGAAAACTAATCAGGATAGAGATGCGATGCCTGTAATAATTTGCATATATAAATATGCAAATATAAATAAAATATAAATATAAAATATAAACTGGCAAAGACCAGTCTTGTTTGCAGTGAAGAGACTGGCAATGTTCCTGTGATGAGAAGTGCAGCCCATGTGGCACCTCGTGCACTGTGGATGCTGAAGGGGATAGTGTCACTAAAGGTTCTCTGCTCTCAGCCCCCACTGCAGGAAGCTGCAATTTCATGATGAAGCCTCTCAGCAGAACGTGGCAAAACCACCAAGCAGGTTTTTCCCCTATAGAGTTTGTTCTTCTATCTTTGAGCTGAAGAGGATGCCTCTTAAAGATGCTTCAGATCAGAAAGAGTAGGACACAGAATCACGGGACACTAGGGACTGGAAGGGACCTCGAAAGATCACGCCAGCTTGGCTTCATTTGAGGGAGATTTAGGATGGATGAATGACCCAAACAATAGTTTATGCTAAATTAGACACTGATTTCATCTGCTGAGGTGCAGAACAACATCAGCTCTGCTGCAGCTCTGGCTGACACCATCAAATGATGTACATAGGAGATAGAGGTGAGAGGCTGTGAAACACAGGGATGATTGATAACTAATAACTTTGGTGCTATCAGTGATATTGGTTAAATATATATTTAAAAACAGTTTATCCACATCTGATTCAGTACTGATCTACTGCACAGCAAGGACTCACAGATCATTAGGGATTGGAAGGGACCTTAAAAGATCATCCAGTCCAACCCCCCTGCCACAGCAGGACCACCTAGACCAAGTCACACAGGAGCATGTCCAGGCAGGTTTTAAAGGTCTCCAGAGTGATTTTTAGTGCATCCCTTCAGCATCAATAACCGCCTGGAACCAACAGGACCTTTCGGAGGCTGTGGCTGTCCTCAGCAACATCCACCCTGATCAGTTCAATGCAAGTCCTGTGATAACTGCAGTTTTTGTTAGCAACATTCTGGCTCCTCAAGTCATGCAGCCTGCGAAGAGCTCTGCTGCTTCTTGTTTCTTTAAACACGACCTTAAGCATGACACCTAAAGAAGGCTCAAGCATCTGCGCTGTGAGGTCTCAGGAACCCAAAATTCACACCACAAGGCTTTCACAAACATTGCTGTCTAAATCCAGAAGCTTTCAGTAAACCTCACTGGGTGTTTGCAGCCTGACTCACAGCCTGGGGCTGGCAGTGGTGCTTCCTCCTGTCTCCCCAGGGCAGCGGCTGACACCTGGACATGGAGCAGAGAAGAGGCACCGGTGCTGAAGCTGGTGCAGGCAGTGCAGGTGATGCGGATGGTCAGTCAGCCATAGGAGCACAGAAGAGGACCAAGCTGTCCCTAGTTCACCTCTGTGTGCTTCAGAGCATCGGTCCTGCTACCCCTTGCACCTGAGCTGGTGGGAAAGCATCAAAGCAACCAGGCTGCAGAGACCTCCTCGAGGGACAGCATCATAGTCACAGATCTTCCCTACGCTCCTGGCTTTGCTTCCAGAGCCGTGCCCCAAGCTGGAGAGAAGCAGAGCAGGACACGTGCAAGAGGTCCCCCCTGCAGCACGCTGGGCACCCTCCTCTGCCACCCTGGCTCCTGCTCTGAGCACCCTGCAGGATCAGGCCCTTTCTTACAAACTGTCAAGTCATTATCGTCTTTGGCACCGAATGCCTCTTGGCAGAAGATTAATGAACTGACTGGCTTTCAGCAGGTTTTATGAAGCAAGACAAGAGCATGCCAGCGCAGACAGCACGTTAAACGCGTTCAGCAGGGGAGCCTCGCACGCCTCGCGCCTGTGCAGCCGGTGTGTGTGTGCCGGCACCAAGGGCGCCGAGGGAACCGTTGGCTCCCAGTGGCAAGCAAGGGGGGAAACTGCAATAAAGGCAACATGTGGCCTTTAGCTTATTGCCTCACCTCGTGTGAACCTCCACTGCAACCGCTCGGAGCCGGCAGATCGTGCACCAACCCCACACGCATGTCGTGAGGATGATCACAGAACCAAGGAACATTAGGGATTGGAAGGGACCTCGAAAGGTCATCTACTCCAATCCCCCTGACACAGCAGGATCCTCTAAATAGAGTCACACAGAATAATATCCAGGTGGGTTTTAAATATCCAGAGAAGGAGACTCCACAACCCCCCTAAACAGCCCCTTCCAGGGCTCTGTCACCCTCATCGTGAAGAAGTTCCTTCTTCGATTGATCTGGACTGTCCTCTGTTCCAGCTCACAAGCATTTCCCCTTGTTCTATCATTAGATGCCCCTGAGCATCCATCCTGGCTCCATCCTCCTGCCACCCACTCCTTACATATTCATGAACATGAATGAAGTCACCCCTCAGTCTCCTTTTTTCTAAGCTCAAGAGACCCAGCTCCCTCAGTCTTTCCTCCTCAGGTTGATGTTCAATCATCACACATACTCAGGTCAAAAACACATGCTTGAGGAACTGGGGGATTTAAAGCAACACTTGTATTTCTGTGGTGGTTTCAGCCCACTACAAGGACTCCTCCCAGGTATCTGGGTCACAGGATCGCTTCACAGAACATTAGGGACTGGAAGAGACCCCGAAAGATCATCCAGTCCAACCTCCCCACTACAGCAGGAGCCCCTAGATCCAGCTGCAGAGGAACACGCCGAGTTCACCACCTGCTGCAGCTGCAGAGCTGCCTGCAAAAGCAAGACTGGGGAGAAGAGTGAGAGGTGCCTGGGTGATTTATACAGGAGCAATTCAGCCAGAGAGTTCTGATGACTTCAGAAACCACTGCAGCAGAGAGCAACCCACACCAGATTTCACACCCTGTAGCGTGTTCTTGGATGGCTTTGTTCTCAATGTGTGGATCCAGTGCTGATTTAGGTCTTTAAAGAAAATGAACTGTTTTATTCAAGTAATAGTTGTCCTGGAGCTGTGACCGAATCTCCTGCTCTGCTTATTTGCACATGAAGGTAAAGTGATGGAACTCCAGGCCTGATGAGATCAAGCCGAAACGCTCCCGAGTGCTGGAGATATTTCAGTCCTGGACCTCCTTTGAACTCCATGACTCACATCCCAGACCCAGATTTTTTAATTGTCTTTAGTAATTGGAAGTATGTGACGCAGCACGTCGGCTTGTGGAGAGCTTGAAGGCAGGAAGCTGTAGCCTGGTGCTCTGGTGTGTGAACGTCCTGGCACTGCCCAGAGCAGAGACGTGCGAGGAAATTCTCATTCCCATGGCTGTGAATGAGAAACGAACCCTGCCAGCATCTCACAAGCTTGGACTTATGAAGGCAATCAGAATGATGTGATGGTTCACTAATTGCTGCCTCTCCCCACATAACATTGCAGGGCTGCTTTTCGGATAGAACAGAGTTAGAGGGACTCGGTCCATAGGAAAACCCAGGGGGGTTGTGGAGTCTCCTCCTCTGGAGACGTTTAAAACCCACCTGGATACACTCCTGTGCAACTTGGACTAGATGATCTTTTGAGGTCCCTTCCAATCCCTAATGATTCTATGATTCTATGACTTGGTCTAAGGGATCCTGCTGTGGTGGGGGGATCAGACTGGATGATCTTTCGAGGTCCCTTCCAATCCCTAATGTTCTCTGATTCTGTGAAATCAGGGGCAGAACATAGACCATGTCTCCAAAGCCACATGGCATTTGTAAACCTCTTTGGATCTGTGGCCTAATCCTGAAACATCTGTTCTGAGTAACCAAGAGAAGCAGTTCACAGACTCAGGAGATCCACTGGAAAACACCTAGGGACCACGGACTGGAAAAGGCAGCAGCCACTGCTCTAAGAGGGGAACCAAAGGCACAGAAGCAGTCCTGAAGCTTGTATGGATTATCATAGAACATTAGGGGTTGGAAGGGACCTTGAAATATCATCCAGTCCAATCCCCCAGACACAGCAGCATCACCTAGACTAAGTCACACAGGAACATATGCAGGTGGGTTTTAAATATCTGCAGAGGAGGAGACTCCACAACCCTCCCTGGGCAGCCCCTTCCAGTGCTCTGTCACCCTCACCATGAAGAAGTTCCTGCTCATATGTGTGTGGAAGCTTCTGTGTTCCAGCTTCAGCTCTTGCAGTGTGGGGACAGCATGCTGTAGGTTCCTGTGTGACAGAAGCCCTTCTCCTCACACACCCTTTCACATGGGGCAGTGTGTCATGATGGATTTGAGCTAGGCTTGGAGGAGCTGGTCCTCTGGTTGTGCTCCTGCATGGTATTGAAACCCACCTGGATATGTTCCTTGGTCTAGGTGATCCTGCTGTGGCAGGAGGATTGGACTGGATGATCTGTCAAGGTCCCTTTCAATCCCTAGTGTTCTATGAATCAACACAGCAGTTAGCCTCAGGGACAGACCTAAGCTGATGCAGAGAGTAAAAGACACTTTTATCCCTCCACATGGGTTGTCCTGGCACGAGACTGTCACCACATGAGGGTCCCCTTCCTCTCTGTGCAGACAGGCATGGGAATGCAAGCTGCCACATGGACATTCAAATGGTCTACGTCATGCAACCAGCACGTTCTCTTGCACTGGGTTCAGCTGACAGTCCTTTGCAAACAGCTCTCTCTGATACGACATCATGATCAGCATGTTCCAACTGGAACAGTGACATTGCTCCACGCCTTGAACCACCCACGTGTATATCACCGCAGCCTCGCCAGTTGTAATGTTCTTGTACAGGCAGGAGGTTCCCAGGAGACAAAAAACCCAGCTGAACCTACTTATGGAGCTTGCAACACCGTGTGCTCCTGTTGTGTCTTTGGCATCTTCTCACACAACTGCTGCAGCCACCAAGTGAAGCCTTCAATGGCGCAGATGTGATCAACTCAAGTTGGCGTTGGACAGCTTCCACCAGCAGGAAGTACAAGTGATGCAAGTGACAGCTTCCCTAATGTTTTTCCAGGCACCAACTCCCCATAATCATCCTAAAATCCGTATTTTTACACATCCCAGAGTTATAAGGTGTTGGAAGGTACCTCAAGAGATCATCTAGTCCATCCCCCTGCCACAGCAGGATCACATACACCAAGTCATACAGGAACATATCCAGGTGGGTTTTAAGTGTCTACAGACAAGGAGACTCCACAACCCCCCTGGGCAGCCTGTTCCAGTGCTCTGTCACCCTCACCAGAACGAAGTTCTTTCTGATACCCTTATAGACTGCATTAGTACACCAGTTTCCAAGCTGGTTGCAGCACTGGGGAACACTTAGACACTGTCTCTAGAGAATTTGGATTCAAGTCTCTGTCTTCTAGAGTTCTGAGTTCAGAAAACTCTCCATACTTAGAGATAGAATCATAGAATCGTTCAGGTTGGAAAAGACCCTTGAGATCATCCAGTCCAACCAATAAATCAACTCCACCCAGTTCATCACTAGACCAGATCTCTCAGCACCACATCTGAATGATCTTTCAACCTCCAGGAACGGTGACTCAACCCTGTCCCTCAGCAACCTGTTCCAAAGTCTGATGACCCTTTCATAGAATCATTAGGGGTTGGAAGGGACCTTGAAAGATCATCTAGTTCTACTGTCCAGCCTAACTCTCCCCTAGTGCACCTTGAGGCCACTTCCTCTTGTCCTATCACTAATAACCTGTGTAAAAGGCCAGCATCCACCTCTCTACAATGTCCCTTCAGGTAGCTATAGACAGCTGTCTCTTTCTCAGGACTGCACCCATCTGCACGAAGCCTGTGTGAGTGCGGGTGCTGTCATGTAGGTTCAGTGGAAGCTGTGGTGCCAGAAAGCCACCCCAAGTTCTCCTTGCCACTGCTGTGCCTGACCTCTGGGCTGCCTGGTGCTCACGGCCACTGCGAACGCACAGAAGGGGTCACTACGCAACAAGTCAATTGGGGGTTTGTTTGTCTCAAGCAGAAGCAGAGCTGGGGAAGAGCTGCACTTCCCCATTTTGCAGCGTGTCAGTGCCTGGAAAGCAGCATCCAGGGGCACCTGTCACCTCTGCTGCAGAGCAAAGGGCTACTTCTCAGCCAAGAAGGCGACGCAAACCTATGTGATAGATTCCTAACAGATAGACCAACAGTTTGAATGCAACTTATGAGCTTTATCATAGACTCATTAGGGATTGGAAGGGACCTTGAAGGATCATCCAGTCCAACCCCACTGCCACAGCAGCATCACCTAGACCAAGCCACACAGGAACACATCCAGGTGGGTTTTGAACATCTCCAGTAAAGGAGACTCCACAACCTGTTCCAGTGCATCCTGTTCCTGGGCATCCTGTTCCAGTGCTCTGTCATCCTCACTGGGAAGAAGATACTTCTCATATTGTTGTGGAACCTCCTGTGTTCCACCTCACACCTTTTACCCCTTGTCCTATCACTAGATGAGATTGAGAAGAGCCTGGTTCCACCCTCCTGGCACCCACCCTTCACACATTTATAGACATTAATGAGGTCCCCCCTCAGTCTCCTCTTCTCCAAGCTCAAGAGACCCAGCTCCCTCAGCCTTTCCTCATAAGGGAGGTGCTCCACTTCCTTCATCATCCTCATTGCTCTACACTGGAGTCCCTCCAGCAGCTCCACATCCCTCTTGAACTGAGTGGCCCATAACTGGACACAACACTCCAGATGTGGGGTCTCTGTACCTCTGTTACACCCATCCATGCCATCAGAGTAAACGGGATGTCTCTAGTGCAGGTATTCACAACCCCATCTCCAGCACACCAGCTTGGGTTTTTCAGCCAGGTGGGTTGTGAAACTCTTACTGCCTGTAGCTTTCCATCCCTATCAAAGCCCCAGCTGACAGAAGGACCCTGGGCACGCTCCACACCTCCATCTGCTCTTGCAGAGTTACTCAGAGTTGTCATCACATATCACCCCAACAGCCTGTTTTGTCTTAGGAAGGATCATGATCAGCAGCTGCCCCAGGAAAGAGGCAGGAATCCATCTCAGGGGAGTTCCTTCCTCAGCCACAGCAGCTCCACTCTCAGCAGTGGCAGTTTCTTGCTGTTCAAGTGCTGCATATTAAAGACACAGTACTTGCAGTTGTGAAGCCTCCACAGAATCACATTAGGGATTCAAAGGGACCTCCAAAGATCATCCAGTCCAATTCCCCTGCCAGAGCAGGATCCCCTAGATCCAGTCACACAGGAACATGTCCAGGTGGGTTTTAAATGTCTCCAGAGAAGGAGACTCCACAACCACCCTGGGCAGCCCCTTCCAGGGCTCTGTCACCCTCACAGTGAAGAAGCCCTTCTCACATCTGTACAAACTCCCTCCACTCCCTCCCGAAATGCAAATGATGATCCTGAAAGATGCTGTAAAACCTCTGCGCAAAGTGAGATCTGAGACAACGTCCAAAGTTTCTGAGAAACCAAAGTCTAGGGTGGGGAGGGGATTTGTTGGACTTATTTCAAGTATTCCTTGAAAACTCAAGGAAGAGCAGGAGTGTGTGAGTGTGTATGAGCACAGACATAGACATCTCCTTCCTTCCAACAGCTTTTCCTGCTGATTCTCCTCTTTAATTGAGATTTTTTAGCTCCAGCAGTGGATCACAGCAGTAATTATCTTCTTGATCTCTTGCCACACGCTCTCCTTTCATCTAAACTATTTCTACCCACTCACTTTTGTGCAATGAAATGAGAAGCAGCCAACACTTGAGAGGGGCATTCATGGGGCACAGAGAATAGGAAAATTCAAACTGGGGAAGCAGGGCTGTCTCCAGCCCTGCTGGGTTCCGTGGAAGGTGCCTTTGGGGTTTCACAGAGCTGCTTCTCCAACTGTCATTTATGTTCCCCCTGTACAAAAGCCCTCATTTCCAATACTCATTGTGCCAGAACCCTTCACAGAATGACAGAACATTAGGGATCAGAAGGAACCTCAAAAGATCACCCAGTCCAATCCCTCTGCCAGAGCAGGAACCCCTAGATCCAGTCACACAGGAACACGTCCAGGTGGGTTTTAAACACCTCCAGAGAAGGAGACTCGTGGTGCTTAGAAATTAGCCAGGACATTCTGTCCACGTTGTTTAGAGATCAGATGATCTCCCGACCTCTGGAGTTTCATATAGACACCTCCCAGTATTTTAATGGATGAGCAATCTGCCCAAAGTAACTGCCATTGATTGTTGAATCTCCATCATCTCCATTGGTTGTGGAATCTCCATCTCTGGAGATGTTTAAAACCCTCCTGGATGTCTTCCTGTGTGACTGGATCTAGGGGATCTTGCTATGGCAGGGGATTGGACCAGATGATCTTTTGAGGTCCCTTTGAATCCCTAATGTTCTGTGATCATTAAGCATTTTCTCCATGCCAGGGAGAACACTGGCATTAAGGGAATGCACTGCTCTTGGCAAACCTGATCTCCTGTCCCTCACTGTTTCTTCTCCATAGCTGAGGGAGGAAAATGCCACTTTGTTAGGGAAGGCAAAACACAGCGCTGTGAGCACCAGGAGCTCGAGGACGTGCAGTCACTGTTCCTGCCAATGCAACAGGACACCAGCTCAGCCGTGTTTTTGGCTCAGTCCTGAGCTTTCTAGGAACCATTTCACAGCACCACCAGCACCGAGCAGGAGGGATGGGGCAGAAACTTCCCCTGGCAACACAGTCACTTCTTTACACCTGCACTGAGACTGATCATTGAATCACTGAATTATTGAGGCTGGAAGAGCCCTCTGAGCTCACTCAGCCCAGCCCAGGACCTGACACCACCACATCAGCCAGACCAGGGCAGTAAATGCCACAGCCAGGCTGTCCTTCAACACCTCCAGGGAAGGGTAACTCCACCACTGCCCTGGCCAGTGCATTCCAGTGTCTAACCCACAGACAATAATAGGGTTGTCCATATGGAGACCACAGGACAACAAAGCCTGTGGGGGGAAGTTTAAGGGAGCCTGAGGAAGCCTCAACTGATGAGCAAACTGAAGATGAAAATGTTTCAGCTCTTCTTTCATATCATCAATAGAGGCACAAGGAGCAGGTCAGACA
Organism: Rhinopomastus cyanomelas; assembly: GCA_013400115.1. Classification (NCBI taxonomy): domain Eukaryota; kingdom Metazoa; phylum Chordata; class Aves; order Bucerotiformes; family Rhinopomastidae; genus Rhinopomastus; species Rhinopomastus cyanomelas. The sequence goes on from VXBP01002567.1 coordinate 679,485, forward strand.
AGACTGGCAGGAGAGCTGTAGGCAGTGCTGACACTCTGCACAGTCAGGAGAGCCTGGAGAAACTGCCTCCTGCAAAACAGCTGAGGTGAGGAAGCTAAAACCAGGTGAAGATCCGGACTCACAACCGGCACTCGGCGCTGGCATGGCTGAACAAAATAATTGCCCTTTGATGCTGTTAAAATGCTACTAAGCAGATTATTAAGCAAAAAGGGAAATTAGTTCCACTATTAAAAACTTTTCTATGTAGATTGCTATTACCTTCCTGGGAAAGAACCACCTTCAGCAATGCAACTCCACCAGCAGCAAGACTGAGGAACAATAAGAGCCAAGAGGGTCTGGTTACTTCACACTGTGTGGTTCCCCCACTTTCAGATCAAAGAACATCAGGGATTGGAAGGGACCTCGAAAGATCATCTACTCCAATCTCCTGCCACAGTAGGATCCCTTAGGTCAAGTCACACAGGAACATGGCCAGAGAGGTTTTAAACATCTCCAGAGAAGGAGACTCCACAACCCCCCTGGAGGGGGCTCTGTCACCCTCACAAGGAAGAAGGTCCTTCTCAAACTGATGTGGAACCCCCTGTGTTCCAGCTCACACCCATTGGCCCTTGTTCTATCACTAGATGACACTGAGCAGAGCCTGGCTCCATCCTCCTGACCCCCATGTTTCACACATTATAAACATTAATGGGTTCACTCTTCACTCTCCTTAACTCCAAGCTCAAGAGACCCAGCTCCCTCAGCCTTTTCTCATCAGAGAGATGCTCCACTCCATCATCTTCATGGCTCAGTGCCTGGCTCTCTCCAGCAGCTCTGTGTCCTTCTGAATGGGGTGGCCCAAAACTGGCCACAATACCCCAGATGCAGTCTCACCAGGACAGAGGGTAAGGTCATCTTTGCTGGGAAACACCAACACCTGCCCCACACATCGAGGTAGGAAAGCATCCAAGAGGACCTACCCCACCAAAAAATGAAAGTCATCTTCCCTGAGTGCCCATCCTAAAGAGCCAGGCAGAAGCCATCTGTCCAGAAGAGCGTGGCATCTCACGGCGCCGGCGAGCGTGCCCGTATTGGAGCGTGTTTTCTGCTCCCTGACCTAGAATCCTGCTGTTATATAAACCCTGGGATTATCAATAACCTCACATTACAAACCAGCCCCTGTCCAACTCATTAAAGGATTGTGTCTCTGCCTGTTCTGACTCATTTAGTCTCTCTGGCATTCTTTCTGCTAATGAAGATGGCAATTCATTCCCCCAGAGGTTAACTCAGTTTTCCCTGCAGGAACAATCCACTTGCAAAGGTACTGCAGCCGCTCCCCTGCCTTGGCAAAACAGCCATCAGACCGGCCAGCAGCAGGATCTTCCAACCTCAGACACTCTCTTGTGAAGTTCTGGGGAGATGTCTCTCGAGCACCCAGTCCTGGATTAAGCTGGCATGTTTTCCACCATTGTTGGCCCAGGCTCTATTCTCTCATTCTATCATGCACAACATTACATCACTGCCCTGCAATGAAACCTACAATAAAAAATTCCCAGGAGCTGGCTTTCTCCAAGGGTTTTGGAAGAGCCACTTTTTAGGGAGAAGCCCAGACGTGACCTTGTTTCTTTAAGCTTTTGCCACGCTGAGCAGAACTACCCATCCATGAGTAAGTTCATAACACTGCCCTTCACCCAGCTCTACAGTGTGACCAGACCAATGGAACTGGCTAAAACTCCACCAGAATCCTCCTTTGGAAATCCAGGAATATGTAGTTCTGGCTCTTCTGGCTCTCTCAGCTCTGCAACCTGCAGTCTTACAGAGCCAGGCTCTATTTCCCACCCAGCAACAGCTCAAAGTCTGCCTCACAGACTGAAGAGTGCTTTCTATTTCTTATCTTTTTCCTCTTAGAATAGAATCATCCAGGTTAGATGAGACTCTTGGGATCATCGAGTCCAGCCATCAACTCTACAAGTTCACCCCTAAAACATATCCCCCAACATCACATCTAAGTCACTTTTAAAAACATAGAAGCATTAGGGATTGGAAGGGACCTGGAAAGATCATCCAATCCAATCCCCCCACCAGAGCAGGACCACCTAGACCTAGTCAGAAACAAGAAGAAATGAAAAATAGGAGGCAGATAGTTTTGAGAGATCTTAAAAAAGCAGCAGGAAAACCAAGGAAAATTGTGTTGCTTTTCCTGTGGAAAAATCCAGATACTGAGATGGAGAGAGCGTTCGGATCTGCCTGAGGTTGGGCACTTTAATGGGGCTGGCTTCTCCAAAGCAGCCTGTTACGGCCTGTTTCAATAGTTCTACCCATTGTGGAAAAGCACCACGTGCCAACAGCTATTTTCCACGATTTTCTTCAGAAAAATCTGAAGGAAACGCAGAAAATTGATTTTCAGCCCTGGCAGAGAGATGGAGAAACAGTAGCACGAGGCTTCAGGCCAGTAGTTCCTGCTTCGAGTGTCACCAAGTGCTCTGCCTGCAATTTCAAAGGGAAAGATAATAATTAAAAGCACAAACTCTCCAGTTGTTTCTTATGGGGAAAAAAAAAACCCCTGAATATAGTAAGTGGAGGGATTTCTTTAAGTGTTTAACTTTTCCAGTGGAGTTTCAGAAATTAAATATAGTCATAATATCTGTGATCCAAAACTATCCCCGAGAGCTTTCCAATGTAGACAGGGGAGGCTGCTGAAATGCAGCCGCTGCTGCTTGGGTGAGACGTGGCAGTTGTTTAGCAACAGGCAGCCCTCCACAGCCCCTTCAGCTCACAGACAGGGAGCAGCAGCTGGATGCTCCCCTGGGACACGAAGAAGCTGGCAGTGCTGTCATCAGGAGGGCTCAGGCATCCCAGTATGTCCCTAGCCAACATTGGAGGATGGTGCAGAGGCACCCGAGTCCCAGAGAGCCAAGTGGATGTGAGGATTCACATCAGGACTTAGTCGTTTCAAGACCACAGAATCATAATTGGAAGGGACCTTGAAAGATCATCAGTCTAATCCCCTTGTCACAGCAGGATCCCCTAGATCCAGTGGCACAGGAACATGGCCACATGGGTTTTAAATGTCTCTAGAGAAGGAGACTCCACAGCCTCCCTAAATGGGTCAGCTCCTTCAGTGCTCTCTCACCCTCACCATGAAGGAGGTCCTTCTAATACTGATGTTGAACCTCCTATGTTCCAGCTCACACCCATTGTCCCTTGTCCTATCATTAGATCATAGGATGTTAGGGGCCACTGAGCAGATCCTGGCTCCATCCTCTTGACACTCGCCCTTTCTATATTTATTAGCATCAATGGGGTCAGCCCTCAGTCTCCTTTTTTCCAAGCTCAAGAGACCCAGCACCCTCAGCTTTTCCTCATCAGGGAGGGGTTCTGGACCCTTCATGATCTATGGCTCTGCGCTGGACTCTCTTCATCACTTCTGTGTCCTTCTTGAACTGATCCTTTGCGTGATGTAGCATTAAATGAGGAAGCAGTCTGTAGAAAGTCTGAACACAGAGCCAGCAAAGAGACAGGAATGAGAGCAGAGCGTTATCAGAGCACCCATCCCTGTATCTATCTCAGTCATAGAATCATAGACTCATTAGGGATTGGAAGGGACCTCCAAAGATATTCCAGTCTAATCCCCCTGCCACAGCAGGATCCCCTAGATCCAGTCATTAGGGACTGGAAGGATCACCCAGTCCAATCCCCCCGCCCAAGCAGGATCCCCTAGACCAAAAGGTGTCAAAGGTGTCCTCTACACATAACACTGGCTCCCTTGAACACCAGCAGTGGTTGTTGGAGACTCTATTCACTATGCAGTGGTTACTGATGGGGTAATCATTTGGGTCTACACCAAGGCCAAGCCTCTTCTGAGCTGCCTCTGCACCCAGCTGGGGCACTGACTGAACACCAGCTTCCACACCCGTTTGCAAGCTACTTGCTTAGCTGCAGAAAGACAGGGACAGAGTCACTGCTGTTAAAAAGAGTCCTCTCACACACCTCCAAGCCCCAGGTTCTTTGGCAGGGGACACTACACCAAACAGCCTGCTATCATTTGTCATCTCTGGATTTCCACAGGGGTCTCCCATGAGAAGCCTCCCAAAAAAAATGGCTGAATTCACCTCTATCCATCTCCCATGTGCACGGCGCAGGTGGGTGACTGCTCACTCTGCAAACACAACTCACCTTCCTGTCAGCAGGAGGGGAAACCCAAAGAGAAAGTGGAACAGGAAAGGACACAGAGGAGCCACACAAGCTTTTTCACTGACTCGTTGGGAAAGTTACCAGGAGTGAAGTGCAGGCACCTGAGAGCAAACTTTCCCTACTCTGCAGGCAGAGGTCATTTCCCCTACAAACGATTTCTTTTGCCAGTGGCCATAATCTATACAGGACAAATGCACTCGCAACGTCCCACATCCATCCTGACAGCCACAGGGACACTTTGCAGGGCATTGATTACATCCACTGAGAAAAAACCTGCCTGCTGCTGCTGCTGCAAGGAGGTGAGGATTTGCAGCAGCACACAGACCCAGGCTCTGCACAGTGACATCCAGTGACAGGACAAGGGGCAACGGGTGTGAGCTGGAACAGAGGAGGCTCCACATCAATGTGAGAAGGACCTTCTTCCCTGTGAGGGTGACAGAGCCCTAGAAGGGGCTGCCCATGGCTGTTGTGGAGTCTCCTTCTCTGGATACATTTAAAACCAACCTGGACATGTTCCTGTGCAACTGGATCTAGGGGATCCTGCTGTGGCAGGGGGATTGGACTGGCTGATCTTTGGAGGTCCCTTCCACTCCCTAATGCTCTGTGATGCTGTATGTGATCACGACTGATGTAAGCTGTGTCTCATTAGTTTGAAGAGAGCCCAAAGAAAGCTGTAAATAGCCAAGTCCTGTGTTCACCTTGGTTGGGTGTGAACTCATCTTGCTCCTTAGCAACACACGTAAGAAAGCAGAGGGTGATCTCACAAGTTGCTGTGCTAACTTGTCAAAAACTGCAACTGCAAAGTCAGAAGGAAAACTGTCTCCACAGATCACTCCAAAGTTCCCAGCAGCTTCCCCAGATACAGGTAGCCTTGTGGAGAAAACACCAGAGGAATGCAGCCTCCTTCTCTGGAAACTTAAAACCTGCCTGGATGTGTTCTTGTGCCACTGGATCTAGGGGATCCTGCTGTGGTGAGGGGATTGGACTGGATGATCTTTCGGGGTCCCTTCCAACCCCCAATGATTCTGTGGCCCTGCTGTCCTGTGAACTGCACACATTGCTTTAACTGAGGGCAGAATCTGACCCTCCACCCTCATTAGCTCCACTCAGTGTCAGTGATGCTGCGACCACTTGCCCTGTGTTCCAAGCCCTATGATGCTATTTTATCACATCATAAATATGTGACTAATGATCACTAAGCAACACAGCAAAAGGTTTTTCTTGCTTTTTCTGCGTATTAATTGAACTCTGGATAACTAACCAGTACAAAACCTATTCCAGCCATAGTGATCCTGGGAGCATCTCTTTGAACACTCGGCAACCTCGCAGTGGCCCATCTTTAACAAGCGTGCCCCAGCGCTGGAATAAAAGGCAGGCACTGCAAATGCAGGAGTCACCAGCTCAGTGTAAGAGCAAGTTACTACAATTTGCTATTAAAACAGCAGCAGAGCTGAAAAAAATACCTGTGGTAAGTACTGAGTTACAGCAGGCTCTCTGATGGGGCAACGGTGCTCCAGCAGTTTCATCAGGGAAGGATTTAGCTCCGTAGTTGTATTGGCCTGTGGTCGGATAATGATTCTGTTTCTGACTAGGTACCATCTTACCAGGGAGGAGCTGACAGGACCTGGCTGTAGGTGTCTGTGCAATGACGTTCTTCACAGAATCACAGAACATTAGGGATTGGAAGTGACCTCAAAAGATCAGCCAGTCCAATCACAAGAATGTTAGGGATTGGAAGGGACCTCGAAAGATCAGGCAGTCCAATTCTCCTGCCAGAGCAGGACCACCTAGACCCAGTCAGAAACAAGAAGAAATGATCCCCTAGATCTAGTTGCACAGGAACATGGCCAGGAGGGTTTGAAATATCTCCAGAGAAGGAGACTCCACAATCCCCCTGGGCAGCCCTTTCCAGTGCTCTGTCACCCTCACTGGGAAGAAGTTCCTTCTCACATTGATGTGGGACCTCCTCTGTTCCAGCTCACACCCACTGCCCCTTGTCCTATCATTGCCCCGTGGCTGGACAACAATTTCATTTCTGACTAGGTAACATCTTACCAGGGAGGAAGTGGACAGAACTTGGAGTAGGTGTCTGTGCAGTAACTTTCTTGTCCTGTGGAAAAAGCTAAACTAATTGTGGCAAATGCAAGTCCCAAGAGAAAACCTGCCCCAGGTTTACAGCACAGGTGCCCACTCTAGGTTGACTGGTTTGCCCAGGGAGGTTGTGGAGTCTCCTTCTCTGAAGATGTTTAAAACACACCAGGAGATGTTCCTGTGCTACTTGGTCTAGGGGATCCTGCTGTGTCAGGGGGATTGGACTGGCTGATCTTTCAAGGTTCCTTCCAATCCCTAACGTTCTGCGATGCTGTGATGTGTCGCAGGGGAAGCAGTTGCCTCAGTGCTGGCAGCACGAGTCACAGCGTGCACGGCACAGAGCGCTTCAACTTCCTAATGAGGTTTGCATCTGAATGTGGATCCCTGGGAATACCAGAGGATAATTTTATCTGATTTATCCAGCCCTAACAATTTTAGCCATCAGGTCTCAGAGCCGAGTGGAGAGTCACCAATGGCTCTGCCTGTGTATTCACAGGAGATGCCTTTTTTAATTCCTTAGCAATTTCTTTGTCACTGGAGGATGGGAACGAGAGGCTGCCTGAATGAAGGGAGGCACGACCCCTGTGTCTTAATAAAATCAAATCCTCTGGGGTTGGCCCAGGGGTTATGCCTCTGCTGCCATGGGAGAGACCTGGATTAATTCCTGCTCTGAGGACCAGCAGTGGCGGCACAGGATGCTGCAGAGATTTCACGTGCAGTAATGGCCTTTCTGATTGATTGTGGGGCAGCCTGTGAGCCCTGGGGGACACAGCCCTCCTCAGCTGGGCAGTCTTCTCTGGAGACAGTTAAAACCCACCTGGACATGTTCCTGTGTGGCTTGGTCTAGGCGATCCTGCTGTGGCAGGGGGATTGGACTAGATGATCTTTCGAGGTCCCTAACGTTCTGTGATGGTGACAGCCCTGGACTGGATTGTCTTTCAAGGTCCCTTCCAACCTCTAATGTTGTGTGATTCTGTGAAAGGAAGAGGACTCAGGGGTCTTTCACAGGCACAGTAGATGTCCCCAGGTTTAGAAAGCAAGAGGCACATAGAGCGACACAAGCCACTGCCACAGCCAGGCAAGATGTGAGAAACTCCACAACATATTTTTTGCTGGAAAGAAAATGTAAGAGGGGGTTTTTACTTTTTATAAGTGTGGCTCTCAGTGAAAACCACGTTCATAAGATCTCAAACAACGTATGTTTTGTGGTTGTCGGGACCGAGCACGGCCCTCCATACGGAGCTTTAAATCACTTCAGATGAATGCAAAAGCCCTCTCTGCTTTGCTGAACCAAGAGGTCTCCAAAAAAGCCTGAATGTGAAAATAAATGTAACAGCTGAAAATTCCAGCCAGCGGGTTCAAGTTTTCCAAGGGCTGTTTGCTTTGGCCTGGCTCTGCCATTCCTTTCTTTCTTTCTTTAGAAGTGTGAAACTGGTTGGTCACTGGTATTTGCTCTGCGGTCTGTGCTAACTGTTCCATCTGTGTAAACTCCAACTTGCCAGCCTGGGAGTTTAACAACACTTTCCCTTCAGCTGGAAGGAAAAGGAAAGTCCCCTTAAGTGGCACTTTGAAGCTTTGCAAAACACAACTGCATTGAGTTTGAACGTAGAGCGGGAAGGGCTGCCTCCGCCCAGGGCTGCCGCTTGGCGTTAGCGCAGGATCAGCCCTGACCTGGAGCTGGGACTTGGGGGCTGCACACTCAAAGCACCTCGTGGCACATTTGGGGGTGCTGCAGCAAATTCAGCAGCTGAAAACCACTGAGAGGACTGTCACACAGCCACGTCACTTGTGTTTCTATTGAGAGGGCTCTCCTTGTCACTAGCTACCGAGACACTGATCTATGAGAATATTCAGGTTCAAAATGACAGTTGAGGCACTAGAATCACAGAACATTAGGGACTGGAAGGGACCTCAAAAGATCACCCAGTCCAATCCCCCTGACACAGCAGCATCACCTAGATCCAGTCACATAGGAGTGGGTCCAGGTGGGTTTTAAAAGTCTACAGAGAAGGAGACTCCACAACCCCCCTGGGCAGCCCCTTCCAGGGCTCTATCACTCTCACTGTGAAAAAGTTCCTTCTGATATTTATATGGAACCCCCTATGTTTCAGTTTACAACCAATGCCTCTTGTCCTATCACCAGATGACACTGACTCCATCCTCCTGACACCCACCCTCCACATATTCATAAACATCAATGAGGTCACCCTTCAGTCTCCTCTTCTCCAAGCTCAAGAGACCCAGCTCCCTCAGCCTCTCCTCATAAGGGAGGTGCTCCACTTCCTTCATCATCCTCATTGCCCTACACAGGACTCCCTCCAGCAGTGACATGTGCTCACAGATGTCAATGAGGCCCCAACAGACAGCCAGTCCCAGTAGACAGCCAGTCCTGCCTCTGCTCAGCTCACTGGAGAATGAGAGACCATTTACTCCTCAGTATTCTACCTGGTCAGCTGCACATACTCAAGTAATGGAAGCAAGACCATAGGTGGCCAGAAGTCCCTGTAGACTGCAAATCCAGATTAGCCTACCCAAAACAATGCCTAGATCATCAGCAAATTAATGCATCTAAGATTTTTATACAGTAACTTCTAGTTCACCTCAGTTCCCCAGCATGGGCAGCTTACAGTACAGTTGGATCCAATTTTTTGTGTGATTTGATGAAAGTGGCAGAGAAACTTGAGCCTTGCCTGATCTCAGGAACTAAAGCCTTCAAATTAATTTCAAATTCCAGGAAATATCTAATAAAACCAGTGCAGCTGGCACGGTCCACATCACCAATATATTCAGCATTAGTTATAGGTGCCAAAGCGATGACATGCCAGGCAATATTCTGCTACTGTTCTGAGCCCACAGCAGCACCAAGCCCTGAGCTGGAAGCTCAGCAGCCAGGTTGTGCTCTCTGTTTGCTGAGCTCTTGCAAAGCTTTTTCTTCAAAAAAACACCTAAGCAGCACCAGACCAACCCTTTAGAATATGTTGGGTCATTGTCTTCTACCTAAATATGAAGGTTGCACAAACAAGTATCTTCACAACAGACAGAGAAGGAATAAGCTAGTATCACAGAATCACAGAACTGTTGAGGCTGGAAAAGACCTCTGAGCTTGTCCAGCCCAGCCCAGGACCTAACATCACCACAGCAGCCAGACCAGGGCACTAAGGACCACAGCCAGGCTGTCATAGAATGGTCTGGGTTGGAAAAGTCTCCTGGGATCATGAAGTCAAACCATCAACCCTACTCTACAAGTTCACCACTAAACCAGATCCCCCAACACTGCATCTAAGTGACTTTTAAACACCTCCAGGGATGGGGACTCAACCACCACCCTGGGCAGCCCATTCCAAGATCTGGGCAGCCTTTCCATGAGGAAGGGCTTCCAAACATCCAACCTAACCCTCTCCAGCAGCTTCAAGCATTGCAGCAAACCCTTTTTCAAACTGCATAAAGAACAGACACAGGACCTGGGTATCTCAGTTGCTTCCTCCCTGCAGCAGCTTTCAGTGTCTATCACCACAGGAGGTTCAGCAGTCAGCACAGCCAACAGTATGAAAGAGTCTGACTTACCTGGGTGGTGACCCGCTGGCTCTGAGAGAAAGGGCTTCTGTCAGCTCCACTGCTTCAAATAAAAATTAGATTGTCTGTCCAACCCCTTTTGCTCTGATGTGCTCTTCCTGAGCACCACTGCTGCTGCCTGTGGTGCAGAGTCAGCCCCAAACCACCGTAGTAGGTCAGATCAGAGCCTGGGCACTGAAGCTGGGCTCAACAAATACACCAGCCAAGCCTCACACCAACACCCAGCACATCCCCAGCCAATGCACTGCTTATATCTAATGGAGGGTGCCAGGTGGGGTCCCCAAGCTGCTGATTAGAATCAGGAGACACCTTACAAGCAGTAACAGGAATCACCTGCAAAGAGTTTCTGGTTGGGTTTTGTTCCCTTGCTGTCTTTTCAGCCCCACAGTTAGATTGCAAAGCCATTGGGGCAAGTACGTGCCAACCACAGGAGTTACCAGGGCAAAGGCTCTTTCAAAGGGGCAGTGGGTGTCATCTGGCACATAGGAGGTTCCATATAAATATCAGAAGGAACTTCTTCACAGTGAGAGTGACAGAGCCCTGGAAGGGGATGCTGAGGGGGTTGTGGGGTCTCCTTCTCTGGAGAGGTTTAAAACCCACCTGACATGTTCCTGTGTGACTTGGTCCAGGTGATGCTGCTGTGGCAGAGGGATTGGACTGGACGAACTTTTGAGGTCCCTTCTGATCCCTAATGTGATTCTTTGAAGTCAGCAGCTAGTAGATTAGACCATAAAATCATCTAGGTTGGAAAAGATCATTGAGTCCAACCATCAACCTGAACTGTCCCAAGGCCACTGCTAAACCCTGTCCCTAAGCCCCCAGGACTTTGAAACACATCCAGGGATGGCAATTCAACCCCCTCCCTGGGCAGCCTGTTCCAAGGCCTGATGACCTTTTCAATTAAGCTCTTCCTAATGTCTAATCTAAACTTCACCCTGGGACAATGTAAGGCTGTTTTGTCCTATCACCCACTACTTGTGAGAAGGTGCTTTATGACACCTTCTCAGACTCGGTGGTGGTGGTGAGTGTGGAGATGTCCCTTGTGCCTGTTTGCGGTGGGACATGGCACAGGCTGGGCAGTTCTGCCTACTGGTACTTCCCATCTCTGCTGGAGCACACTGCAGTGCTGTTGTCTGCAGTGGAACTGCTCTGTGGGCAGCTTTGCCACGCACAGCTTGTTGGAAGGTCATGTAGGACCAACAGGGTGTTTCCATGATAAATGAAAGCAAAAGCAGCTCCTGGCCTGGACACAGAAGCTGTTCACTGATTGCAGCAGGCTTCAGAGGATGCTGCTCAGTGGCAGCAGGCACTGCTCTAGTGAAGGAGATGCTGTGTCCCCCAGAGTGAGAGCTACAAATGGGGAGAAATCCTATCAAGTCTGTGGAGAACTGAGCTCCTACTTCCTGGAAACACTGCTCCAGCAGGAGCAAGCTAATGCATCTGCCCCTGCATGAAACAGTCCTGACATCTAACCCACCCACTGCAAATTAAGCAACAGCGCTGTAGGAAGGTCATCAACTCAAACATTTGATGCTATCAGCCAGACTAATTCCTGCTCCAGCTTTCAACAGGAGCTTTTGGATGGGTTTGATAGTGACCCTGCAGCTGGCCTGAGCATTCCACAGCAAAATCTGTCTCAGTACTTGCTGAGACCACAACCATTTCAGCCAGATCAACACTGGATTTATTATATTCTTGTGGTAGCAGCTTTGACCTCAGTGTGGGTCTTTTTCTGAACACAGAATCACATAGAACATCAGGGACTGGAAGGGACCTCAAAAGATCATCCAGTCCAATCCCCTTGACACAGCAGGATCACCCAGACCAAGTCACTCAGGAACACATCCAGGTGGGTTTTAAACCTCTCCAGAGAAGGAGACTCCACAACCCCCCGGGCAGCCCCTTCCAGGGCTCTGTCACCCTCACTGGGAAGAAGTTCCTTCTCACATTCATGTGGAACCTCCTCTGTTCCAGCTCACACCCATTGCCCCTTGTCCTATCACCAGATAACATTGAGAAGAGCCTGGCTCCATCCTCCTGACACCCATCCTTCACATCTTTATCAACATTGATGAGGTCACCCCTCAGTCTCCTCGTCTCCAAGCTCAAGAGACCCAGCTCCCTCAGATTACTTGGTGTTAACAGTCCCCGGGATGCTGGTCTCTCCACAGCAGTGATGAAGATGAGGAGCTTTGTGGAAGGATTCATCACCGTTGGCTGAAGCTGCCATGTAACAGCCCTGTAAGATCTAGCCAAGGCTTGCACTGAGCCTGGTCCTGTCCCCCATCACCCCACATTCTGCCTCCTGGCCAAAACTGCTTTCTTCTGGCACTTTTAGCAGCGTCTGTCCTCACTGCAACTTCGCTTCCTCTGTGGTTTGGTAGAGTGTTGCCTTCCATGCTGCTAGGGCCAAGAGAAGAGGAAGTAGGTGGGGAAATGCCACTCCTGTTCCTCTGCCAAAAGCAGAGAACTCTGCCTTCTATCTTTAGCCTGGGGGAAGCAGAGATCCCTCCTGCTTCTCCTTCCTGCCCGGCTGTGCAGCAAGGACTCCCCGACAGTTCAACCAGTTTGGGCTGGCTGGAGGGGAGGAGTTGGTGCCTCAAGGCAGCTTGGAGATGCTCAGTGTTTCTCCTTCTGCAAGCCTACCCCTGCCCTACTGACTCTTGAGGCTTTGGCACTGCAGCACGTGATAAGAGCAGGGGATCTACATGTAGACTTGGATGTGTTCCTGTGTGACTTGGTCTAGGTGATCCTGCTGTCAGGGGGGTTGGACTAGATGGTCTTTTGAGGTCCCTTCCAATCCCTAATGATTCTGTGATTCTATGATTCTATAACAGTAAGATGGAAGTATTTCAGTACTTGAAATGTTCTTGTACTTGAAACAGTGATGTGAACATCAAGGCAGAGTAGAGGAGGAAGAGGACCTCCCTTGACCTGCTAGAAACACTTTTCTTGATGCACTCCAGGATTCCCTTGGCCTTCTTTGCCACAAGAGCACATGGTTGTGCCATGGCTAACCCATGGATGCAGCACTTCAAGGTCTTGCCATGGAGATCCTTTCCAGCAGGACAACCCCTAATCTGGTGCCTCGTGTTATCCCTCTCCAGGTGCAGGACTCTACAATCCTCATTGAATGATTATCCTCATCAAACTTCACCTAAAAGTTGCTTTTAACTTTACAAAGTCAATTAGAAAGTCATTTTGGCACTAATGAAACAGTGAGTGATTGATATGGGCTTGGCAGGCAATCAGGCCCGGTAAATACAGCTGAACACCAAAAAAAAGGCAGTTCAGAGATACAAGATGTCAAAGGTTTTGTGTTCTCGTGTGTCCTTACAAAGAGGGGTGTGTGAGTGCAAGTGTGGCTCCCCAAACCTCACTGGGAGGTTGCTAAGGAGTCTTTCCAACAAGAGCTGGGTTCCTTCTCCCAGCCAGTCTCGTGTAACCCACGATGCGCTCAGGCTGGCAAAGCTCTGTCTAGATCCCAGACTGGATTCAGAGCACTGTCCAGATGGATTCAGAGCACTTCACTGTCCAGATGGATTCAGAGCACTTCACTGTCCCAATCAGGGATTGGACTGAATGATCTTTCAAAGTCCCTTCCAATCCCTAATAGTCTGCGAAGTCGTTTCTCCCATCCTCCAGGTAGCAGTGAGCCTTGTGCTGAAGCAAGGGTCAAGGAAGCATGAAACCAGACACACATCCTCCCTGCAGCAGAAGGGGAATCCTAGGGGGAGGTTCAGACTAAATCCAGCTGCTGGGATAGAGAGAGGTTTCTGAGCTTTGTCCCAAGAGAAAATCTTAGATCTCAATCCCCTGAGCAGACAAGTGTCTGTTTCTCAATGGTGAAGCGGTGCCGAGCCGGGGATGGATGGCTGGGTACTGCAGCCTGAGCAAAGGCAAGTGCCCAGTGCTGGTGCAGTGCAGGATTAAACACCTGTAGGGGAAGTGCTGGAGTGCAAACTGCTGGAGCAAAAGCTCTTCAGTGCAGATACTCTGGCCAAGAAGGCCAACAACATCCTGGAGTGGATTAGAAGGGGGGTGCTTTAGTAGATCGAGAGAGCAATTGGACTTGATGATCTCTCAAGGTCCCTCCAATCCCTAATGTTCTCTGATTCTGTGAACTTGTTTTAACCACAGTCTTTACTTCCCATCTGAGGATTTCAATGGGCTTCAAAGGTACGTTTGTGGTACTTCACAGTCTCTGAGGGAAATGCTTTCTTGAGGTCTTGTGTTCAGACAAGTGACATCTGTGGTCTGTGTGGGTACCAGCGCTGCCCACATTGTTCTCTTTCCATCACTCCTGTGACCTGTATCCCCTTTCTCTGCCCAGTTAGGAGGAAAAGTGCAATGTAACTGCAAAAGAAGAGTAGAGCACAGAGCAACTGGCCAGGTTGAGTCACTTTCTTAAGGCTGTTTGCTTGTAGCATCCTTTCACTCACCGCAAGACCTATGAGGGCTGCATCTTCTGGGCCTCTCAGTTCAAGAGAGACATAGAAGTGCTGGAAAGAGTCCAGTGCAGAGCCACAAAGATGATGAAGGGAGGGGAGCATCTCCCTGATGAGAACAGGCTGAAGGAGCTGGGCCTCTTGAGCTTGGAAAAAGGAGACTGAGGGGTGACCTCACTGATGTTTATAATGTGTGAAACATGGATGTTAGGAGGATGGAGCCAGGTTCTGTTCAGTGATAGGACAAGGGGCAATGGGTGTGAGCTGGAACAGAGGAGGTTCCACATCAGTATCAGAAGGAACTTCTTCACCGTGAGGGTGAGAGAGCACAGGAACAGGCTGCCCAAGGTGGTTGTGGAGCCTCCTTCTCTGGAGATGTTTAAAACCTGCCTGGACATGCTCTTGTGTGACTGGATCTAGGGGATCCTGCTGTGGCAGGGGGATTGGACTGGCTGATCTTTTGAGGTCCCTTCCAATCCATGATGCTCTGTGATTCTGTGTGATCCTGTGACCTTACAGAAGTCCCAGGGTTAGGCTGCCCTGAGAACACACCACCCTCCTTCACTCCCGGGACCCATGGGCTGGGCTTTTATCATAATGCATTTGGTCTGTCTCTAGAGAGGCTGCTGTAAAATGATTGTTGAGCCCATCTTCAGTTCACTCCTGCTAATTAAACACCTCTGGTTCAGTGCTCACTGGTGCTTTTTCATAAAATATTATTTCTTTCCTTTTTTCCTTTTGGCTGGTTCTAAGAGGATATTATTTTTAGCTCTGGAGGGTTAAAGGGGAAGGGAATTGTGCCAGAATCAGGTTGTTAGGAGATGGGGAGAGAGGAAAAAATGCTGGGGGTGGGGGGAGATCTGCAATGATTAAAATTCCATCTAATAATAAGAGAGAAAGCTCTGGTGAACGGGCCCAGCCTAAATTAAGCTCCTGAATTAGAAGCTCTTTCCAAAATTCCTCTCTAGACAATTTAATTAGGCACAGGTATTTCCGGAGTCGCACGGTGGTTCCACTTGGCAGTAAATAAAGACTCCAAGAATTGCCTTTTTTCCCCCTCGAATCCACTGAAGAAAACAAAACAAAACCTTCAGCAGGAGACAGAGCAGCACGTTGTGAAAGTGGTCTTGCTCCGGGCTCTGCGGGCATCTCCGCCTGCAACGCCTGCCCCCTCCCTCCCCGCCTCACCCCCTGCCCAGCTCTGGTAATAAATGGGGTACCAGCACCATCCTGATTAGGGGGCCAGGAGGTTAATCTCTAGGTCACTATCTGATAAAGTCCATATCCAGGCACGGTGCTCTGCAGCCAATTCATAGTCGTGGGGCTGACTGTTACGTAGCATCAGTGCTGGATTGAGGTGTACAGGCTGCAGTCCTGGCACAAACGATGTGATCCATCTCAGTCAGCTTCACTCTCTTCTGGTGCTGTTCACCCCTGTCAGTCCCCTCTCCCTCTCTGGTGCAGTCATTAAAGGGGCAGGATCCCCAGCCCCTTGCTGACAGCGCTGAGCACTCAGGGGAGGTGATGCTGTTGGCAGTCTGGAGGAGGGGAGAAACGGGGACTTGAACCAAGAGAAAGCTCTTTTGTTTCCCTAAATCACCAAACCCTTTCTTCTTTAAATAATATAACAAAAGATCATAAACTCAATTATTACAGAATCACAGAATCATTCAGGTTGGAAAAGACCCTTGGGATCATCAAGTCCAACCATCAATCCTACTCTACAAATTCACCCTTAAACCACGTCCCCCAACACCACATCTAAGGGTCTTTCAAACACATCCAGGGACAGCGACTCAGCCACCACCCTGGGCAGCCAGTTCCAGTGCCTTTATCTATTTTGCTCTGGTGAGGGGATTGGACTGGATGATGTTTTGAGGTTCCCTTCCAATCCCTACAATTCTGTGATTCGATGATCCCAGTGGTCTTTTCCAACCTGAATGATTCTGTGATTCTCTGAATTGAAAAGTGTTTACTGGTGCAAAATGTCTTCACCAGTAGCCTTTCCAGCACCAAGGGTTGGAGTATCAGGAGGATCAGACAGGCTGAGGGATCCTAAATTCAAATTCAGCACACAGAAGGAGTGGAACTTTGGGAAATTCTGAAGGATTTTTGGTGTGTGAGGCAATGCTCCTGGGAAGAGGTTCTTCCTTCTCATGTGGGTGTTCTAACCTTTAGCAAACATGGACTCTACTAACTGCCAGCTGTTGCCAGGAGGAATTGTCTAATGATTCCTTCAGACAGGCATTTTGTCCTCTGGGCAGCCTTTCTTCCTTGAGTGGGTGTCTAAGTGTCCAGGTTAGGAGGATGTTTGGGATAAAACATTAATTAATAAGAACAGAGAGAATTTCGATTCATCCCTGCATGTAGAGGTCTTCAGAATGATTCAAAGGTATTTGTGTTTCCCATCTAACTTATAATAATGATTTCATTCAAATCTGGAGGGGTTCTTCTAGTCGCAAGGGTTATTACTCCGTGTTAATTAAATATCCATTGATTTCTAAAGCAGAGGAAAACTCTGATGTTTCTTGAGATTCCACTGTGATAGTCAATACAGTGTGGACCTATGGGATGGTTTGATCCTCTTCAAATTTGCTTGTAATAAAAGACAGTTAATATGTAGCAGAAGATGAATTAATAAAATGTAATCAAATGGCAAAAGGATCACTGGGAATGGCAAAAGGATCATTGGGAATGGCAAAAGATCACTGGGAATGGCAAAAGATCACTGGGAATGGCAAAAGGATCATTGGGAATGGCAAAAGGATCATTGGGAATGGTAAAAGGATCATTGGGAATGGCAAAAGATCACTGGGAATGGCAAAAGGATCATTGGGAATGGTAAAAGGATCATTGGGAATGGCAAAAGATCACTGGGAATGGCAAAAGGATCATTGGGAATGGTAAAAGGATCATTTGGAATGGCAAAAGATCATTGGGAATGGCAAAAAGATGAACTGACAGTTCAAAATCAGACTAGACAGGACTTCCCTCACTGAATTCAAAGGCACTTCTGTCATTTCATTTGTGCAGAGCAGCTCCAATTCCACACCTCTGTGCAGAAATCCACTTTGTGCTGTTACAGGGATGTTGTGGGAACCCTGATAGGTTGTGCTTTTATGGAATGAAACTGATTTTGGTTGCTTACAGCGATATAACAGCCCCTTTGTGCAGCCTGCAGTTCATCTCCTGGCTCTCTGGTGCTTTGTATGAGGTTTGTTCCTCTGGCAGATTAAAGGAGTCTTCAGCTCAAGTCAGACAGCCAAGAAGTCACTACCTTATTGAACTAGATTTTCCTCTGTAAGTCTACCCTGCAGACCTTAATTGAGGTAGAGTTTCTCTGAGGCCTTTCTTCACACCCCAAACTAATATCAAATAATATCAAATTTAAAAATATTAGGAACATTGAGTCTTTTTTATGTGATAGAGTCTTTGAACAACACGTGACTGGAAATATACTGGAAGGGGCTGCCCAGGGGGGCTGTGGAGTCTCCTTCTCTGGAGAGGTTTAAAACCCACCTGGATGTGTTCCTCTGCGACTAGATCTAGGGGATCCTGCTGTGGCAGGGGGATTGGCCTGGCTGAGGTCCTCCTTCGAGGTCCTCTCCAATCTCTAATGTTCTGTTCTTCTGTGACTCTGTGAAAGAAATAAATCAGTTTACTTAGTTAGTTAATTTATTTGTCTGTTAATCAATTTCTCTTATTTATTTCTTTATAATAAAGCTAAATTATTTAATTTATTTATCATTAGCTGGCATTTAATACATTTATTTATTTATTCATTAATTTACTCACTTTGCTTATTTATTTGGTTGGTTATTTGGATATTTATTTATTGATCTAACTTGGAGGTTTCTTTTGCTTAGTCCACAAGGGAAATATGGAGACCTCGTGTATTTGGACAGCTAAGACACTTTAAAGCCCCGTTTTTAGCAGCTACTAAGTCTGACAGTCAAAACTGGAAAGCATTAGCCCAGAAAATCTGTTTAGTATCACAGTTTAGGATCAGAGAACATCAGGGACTGGAAGAGACCTCGAAACATCATCTAGTTGAATTTTTCCTGCCTTGACATGTGCCTGAAAATAAAAGGAAGGGGGAAAAGAAAAAGAAAGAATAAAAAACCTCTCTGCTCTCACTTCGCTGAGTTACAGCTCCAAAAGTCCTCCTCTGGGTTCACCCATATGCACTGCTCTTCATGCAAGTGTTGGGGTTTCCCACAGTGCTGCCTATCTGGAAAGCAAACTGTTCAGGCATGGAAAAAACAATGACTTCTGCCCATTAATTCCTTGAGTTTTTGCTGGTTTCCAGCCCAGCACAACGTCTTCCATCCCAGAAAGCCGTTAGCACTGGGAGGACAGGCTCTGAGTAAGCTTTCTGCTGGAAATGGGACGTGTTTGCTTTCTTCGGAGGGTGAGACTCATGGAAGCAAAGGAGTTTGACAACAGAGCAGAACTGCAAAGAACTGGGGGTGGAAAGGGGATTTATAAAAGAGAAAGCATGTGTTCCTTACCATAAGACTCCTGCTTGGGTTTTCATGCATTTCACAGAATCACAGCATCACAGAATGTTAGGGACTGGAAGGGACCTTGAAAAGTCATCCAGTCCAACCCCCCCACCACATTTATGTGCCTCTAGAGAAAAGAGGATGATGAAGGAATTGGAACACCTCCCTTGTGAGGAAAGCCTGATGGAGCTGGGTCTCTTGAGAGAAGACTGAGGGGTGACCTCATGAATGTCTATAAATACGTGAAGGGTGGGTGTCAGGAGGATGCAGCCAGGCTCTTCTCAAAGTCTTCTAGTGATAGGACAAGGGGTAGTGGGTGTGAGCTGGAACAGTGGAGGTTCCATATAAATATCAGAAGAACTTCTTCATAGTGAGGGTGATGGAGCATTGGAATAGGCTGCCCAGAGGGATTGTAGGGTCTCCATCACTGGACACGTTTAAGACCTGCCTGTACGTGTTCCTGGTCTAGGTGATGCTGCTGTTGCAGGGAGATTGGGCTAGATGATCTTTCAAGGTCCCTTCCAATCCCTAATGATTCTATGATTCTTCTCTGGATGTGTTTAAAACCCATCTGGATGTGTTCCTGTGTGACTTGGTCTAGGTGATCCTACTCTGGCAGGGAGATTGGACTAGATGATCTTTCAAGATCCCTCCCAACCCCAAACGATTCTATGATACTGTGATGCATCTTAACAGCTGCTAGGGGATTCCTCTGTCGTGGAGTCCTGCTCTGCCAGGGAGCCACAGTCTCAGAGCTTTTTTCCACATGGCTCTATCACATTGCCTGTACTGCTGGAACTGGTTTTGATGTGAAGCTGAGGATAGTCCTGCAATGAGCAGAAAGCACTGGAGCTCTCTCATGCAGACAGGTGAGGTGCAGCCTCTCCCACACAGCCCTGCCAGAGCCCCTCAGCCTTCCTCTTCCAAGCTTTTCCTGACATTTCAGTCTAATTCTGGTCCTGTATTTTGTTCTCTGCCAGAATGACATCTGCTGAGGCTTTGGTGACTCTGCAGATACTGAAATAACACTGCAGTCTTCATTCAGAGAAAGGTTTGACTCGCATGCTCTGTACTCACACTGTTTCACAGCTCTGTGCTATTTAAATCACAGAATCACAGAACATTAGGGATTGGAAGGGACCCTGAAAGATCATCCAGTCCAATCCCCAATACGAGGACCCTGTCCATCCTGTGACCCCTGGCTCTACACTCATCTGTCTGACTGTTCTGAACTAAACACAGACTTGGGGCACAGCCCTGGGGGAATGGGTGGGGTGCAAAATTCCTCAGATCAGGGTGAGCACTGAGATGACAACTTGTCTCAGTCTCTCCTTTACTCACAGTTCCTGTGTTCTTTCTCTTAGTTTTCCACATGGAGGCAAAAAACACTTGGCTGTTGGCTCATGGCAACAGCGAAGCAGCCTCCTTTCCATTGCACTCAGAACACGCCGGTCAGAAAGCCAAAGGTAGAGCCAAGATTTTACTGTGCCCTGTGTATTCTTCATCTTACACTCAGTTTCCAGGCTGCACTTGTTACAGATCCAGGACTAGGTAGGAGAGAGAAGGAGAAATAATCCTTCTCTCTGCTGTAGGCCACTGCTTGAGGCAGGCAAGAGGAGAAAGTTAAATACAGCCTTTGCACCCAGCCAGCAAATCTCAGGAGGAATGACTGTCCCTCTAGGATGCTCCAAGTCTAAAACTCCCTTAACCTTCTTATCAGATTTGACTCCCTCAGCATCCTCAGTGAATTCTGACGACCTTCTTCCTGACTCGTAAGAATTACAGCTGCCACTTGTGGTGGAGAAATGATGCTCTATGATCCATATGACCAAATCATTATCTAAATCAGTCAGAACTCGGATAGTGAACTGTACATCTTCCCAGGGAACTGCTTGCAATCAGTCAATATTATTTATATTTAAAAAGGCAAAAGATGCCATTGAGTGGATGTGAATAAGAAGTACATTTTCAGAAGCTGCAATCAGCCTGGGAACATTTTGCAAGCAAAGAGAAAAAAGAAAGAGGCTAAATTAATTGTTTAAATTATTTGTGGAAAGCATCTCTCTCTCTCTCTCTCTCTCTCTCTCTGTTCTGCTCCTGTTCTGGTCCTTTCAGTAGAATCTCTCAAGCCTGACCTGAAACAAACTCTGCTGTTCCAATCAGAGCTTGTTCTTCAGTGGAGACTGCCAGTCACACTCCATTAAGTGATGGGTTTGTGTTGCTGGCAAATGATCATTAAGGGAGCAGGCTGATCACATAAATCTCGTTTTCACTTGCAAATAAAATCAGAGCTTTAGGTGCAACAGAGACCAATGCACTTGTTCTTTGCCTGGTTTTGCCTCTCCACCCTCCAAGCAGCAGCACAGTTTGCAAGAAGCAGTAAGTCTCTAGTTTTCCACCTAATGAAGTGCAAGAAACCTCTGATCTGCTGTAGCTTCATGTCCAGGGACAACTCAACACGGGTTGATCCCCAATGATCGTAACAGATGGGCACTTCCATCAGAACCAGACTATCTCTGAAGGTTGGAAGACTTGTGGAACCTCCCACACTGCAAAGCACTCACCAAGATGCTCACTGGTCTGAAGTGTACGTGTCAGAGGCCTCATCCACTAAAATAGCTTCCTGATCTTCCTGTGCATTCGAGTTCAACTTAACTGCCAGGAATCCCCAGGAAGGAAGGGAGGAAGGAAAAAAGAATATCCTCTTGCTCCTCTGTAGCCCCTCAAATTACAGCTCAGCATTCTGCTTTGATGCTTTGCTCTAAGAAATCCTTGGCTTGCAGCTAGAAGGTACCAGGAGACAGTCATAGGGCTTCCTCTCCTCTCCAGCTCTGCTGGAAGGAGACGCTCTGGAGCTTTGTGATACCTGCCTCTTGTGACTGGAAACTGAAATTTCTAGTGTAAGATTTTCTGTCCACGGCAGGAAGGAGCTGAACTGTGCAAAAGCCTGTGCTGGCACTGCAATGCACACTCATGCTGCTCTCTTTGGTTCATAGATCCTGAGGATCCAGCATGTGTGTGAACAGGGCTTGCATAACTGCTTCTTGCATGGGGCAAATATAAGAAGCTCCATGAAGGAAAAAGTTAGAAAGAAAATGTAGAGAGCAAGATGAAGGAGACTGAGGGGTGACCTCATTACTGTTGATAAATATGCGAAGGGTGGGTGTCAGGAGGATGGAGCCAGGCTCTGCTCTGTGGCATCTACTGATGGGACAAGGGGCAATGGGTGTGAGCTGGAATGAAGGAGATTCCACATCAATATGAGAAGGAACTTCTCCCCAGTGAGGGTGACAGAGCACTGGAAGGGGCTGCCCACGGGGACTGTAGAGTCTCCTTCTCTGGAGACGTTTAAAACCTGACTGGACATGTTTCTGTGTGACTGGATGTAGAGGACCCTGCTGTGGCAGGAGCATTGGACTGGCTGATCTTTCAAAGTCCCTTCCAATCCCAAATGTCTGTGATTGTCTGATATTTCTGACCCCAACACCTGCACAGAGAGGGCAGCAACAGCATCGCTGTAAAGAAGAAGAACCAAACACCCGGCACAACTTTTACCCAGAGAGAAGGGAAGCTGCTGGGGAAAGCAGAGAGAAAAGGGTGAATCTGGAGTTGGGAAAGCACAGTGTAAATGAGGCTACTTCACGCAGGCAGGGTGCACTGCGAGTGCCTTTCCATTTACCTCCCACAGACCGTGGTGAACGGGGGGAGAGCAGCAGCGAGCGCTGCAGCCGCCAGGGCTGGTTCGATCTGGTTCATTGGGCTAGTGAATCTCAGAAAGAGTGAATTATGGGCACTTCTGCGTAAACCACTTCACAGGTGAAGAAGGAGGCGGTTGTGATTGATGCCAAGAACTTACTGAGCTGAGGTGAAAAGTGTTTGTGCATTCCAGTGTAGCGTGACACATCAGCCCTTCCAGTTACAAGGGGCTACCTAGCGTAACCCAAGCACAGGAGTTGCCTTTTCATAATGCTAACCTGGCGTGATGAAGGGCTCAGCCTGATGTCAAGTGTCTCACTCAGATTTTTCATTCCCTTTGCCAGCAGGGCTCTGTTCCTTGTTCTTGGAAGGCAAAAATGGTGGTGAAAAGCCATGGTCTGTCTTCACCTCAGTACAGGCTTGGCTTTTACTGTGAAGCATCATGCAGCGTGGGCTTCCAAACCGTGCTTCCTCCAAAATTATCTGCAGCTACCCTCAAGCACGTTGGCAGTCTCTTTGACTCGTACAGCTGTGCTCCCCAGGTCCTTCCCCAGCTGCTGGTAGAGGTAGGTCACTCTGCAGCCAGCCAACACCGGGGCGCTCCCCATAGCACTCTGCCACTGGGAAGGAAACTAACAGAACTTGGCAGAAAAACATCGTGACCAGAAAAGGAACCTGTCCTTTTTCCTTTTTTTGTAAAAACAAGAAAGCTCTCTTGTTGTTCCATCAGCATAACACAAAAACAGCTGATGCTGAGACTTCAGATACCCAGGCCAAAGGGCAGAGGACACCAGTGCAAAGGAGGAACAGCTCATGGAGGCAGAGCTGCTAGCAGCTCACAGCTCACATTAGCAGAGCATGCTACAACACACACTTTCTTACTATCAGCTTACTATTTCCCAAGTAGTTTTCCTTCTAGAGTATTATTTGAAGGCTGTTATATGGAAGTTTACAAAACAGTACTGGGAAAAATACAGGACTACCTCACTGGACTCTCCTTCTCTGGAATGTCTAAAACCCACCTGGATGTGTTCCTGTGCAACTTGATCTAGGTGATCCTGCTGAGGCAGGGGGACTGGACTGGATGATCTTTGAGGTCCCTTCCAATCCCTGATGTTCTGTGATTATCTGCAAAGTAAAGTCAACAGTTAGATATTTCTCTCTCTCTCTCTCAAGCATCGTGTTTGGTACAAGCAGTGATTCACTTCCTCAAATGCTCTGTTTGTGCTTACGTTCTGTGTGACAATAACTTCCCCAAGACAGTGATTCACAAGCAGTGGTCTCCTAAATACGTGCTCAATGCATCCAAGAGCTCTAATTCTTAGAGGATTAAAGATGCTTAGATGCAGTGTTGGGGGACCTGGTTTAGGGGTGAACTTGTAGACTAAGGTTGCTGGTTGGATTCAGTGATCCCAGGGGTCTTTTCCAACCCGAATGATTCTATGATTCTTCCACCAGCTTCCCAGTAAAAGCTATGAGAAGGCACAAGTTTTAAACAGAGCAACCTGTCATCACATTAGTTTCTGACTGGTGACATGACTTAATGACTCCAGGTAGATGTTTTGGTTTTAGTTTGAACTCTTATGAACATGCCTGGCCAGTGGCACCACATATTGCTCTGAAAGCACATGGATGCTACAGAGACACCAAAACCTTTCTTCCAATGTAGCAGTAGTAGACAACACAAAGACCTTTTCCTTCTGGAAGCCATTTCTGCTCAAGCTCCTTCCACTTTCATCTTGTCACTTGTTTGTTGGTTTGTTTCCTTGGCAGGGGGATTGGACTAGATGATCTTTCGAGGTCCCTTCCAATCCCTAATGTTCTGTGATTCCAAAAGCTTGAAGGAAAGGCGACCTACCACAACAATCCAGGTGAAAGAGCTTTCTCTCCATATGTGCTCTGGAGATTTTGAATACATGAATGTGTGAACGGGGGACGAGAGCCCCTCACAGACTAATCGGAGCGAGAGGTCACGGCTTAAGTTATTGCAAAGGTAATTTTTTCTAGAGATGTAATAGGGTTTTGAGTTTGACCTGTGACTCCTCGGTTGTTACCCGTGACCCCAAATAATCCAACTTCAGCTTCTTGAAGGCTATTAGGAGCTGAAGGTCATGCCATATGCTTCCACATCTCCAAGGTAAAGTGTTAGGCCAAATTATAGGGCCACTTGGAAAACCTGTAGAAAATATCCTGGTGAACAAAGGATTTCTTTGTGTTTCTCATTTAATAGGATGCAATTTCAGATTAATCTGTGGTTGAACAAGCTTCTGTCAGATTCTGTTTCCTTGTTTTTTTCTGAGGAGAAGAAAATTGTGATCATCAGCTACTAAACGTTATTTTTTAAAGCCAGATGTTTGTTTATAAAGGAAAACTTGTTAGTGGGATCTGTGTTCATACAAATACCCAGATTTCACAGAATCACAGAACATTAGGGATTGGAAGGGACCTCGAAAGATCATCCACTCCAAACCCCCCGACACAGCAGGATCCCCTAGATCACAGAATCACAGAGCATTAGGGATTGGAAGGGACCTCGAAAGATCATCCAGTCCAATCCCCCTGCCACAGCAGGACCATCTAGATCCAGTTGCACAGGAACATGTCCAGGCGGGTTTGAAATGTCTCCAGAGAAGGAGACTCCACAACCCACCCTGGGCAGCCCCTGCCAGGGCTCTGGCACCCTCACCATGAAGAAGTTCCTTCTCATATTGGTGTGGAACCTCGTCTGTTCCAGCATTTCTGATGTGCTTAACTAAAGTTGACCACTGAACATCATTTAGAAATGCCTGTTTCTCTCCACTGATTTGGCCACGAATGAATTGTGGACGACTGGATCACATACAGCTGTTCACTCTACGGATGTCTGGATGCAGGTGAGATGAATCCCTCCCTAGTTTTCTAAGCAGATTCATGCCTAAGGCAGATCTCTTCTTCAGAGGAAGTTAATTCGAAGCTTGATAAAATTTATGTTTCCCTTAGCTTCCAGGGGAAGTCTTGGGTAGGAAGACTATTAAATGCTCACTTTCTCTCCTCTGTTAATTGTACACATTGTGATTCTTTTCAGCAAGATATTTGTAAAGATATCAGCCTCTTCTTAGCTTTTGCTGCCTGTGTGATCTAATAATTTACATAATAATTTCCTTCCTCAAGAACTCTGAACAATATCTGCCTTGACTGCTCGTGGTAAATTGCAATAACTGCCAGTGGGGCCTTAAGACTGTAGTTCTGAAGGCAAGAGTTGCAGATCTGCACATGCTGGAGCTGAGTTCTGTTCACCTCTCGGGTCAGGTAAGAGTGAGAAGACTCTGTGAAACTGTCTGCCAAACTCCAGTTCCTCATTGCAGTTGTGAACCCAGAGTGATTCCATGATCAGAACATCTACCAGCAGTTGCACTGCTGCACCTGAAGGACCAATCTGACATCTGTGTAAATGTAGTAGTTGCTGTTCTTCAGGAAAGATTCATCTGCTTGAGGCTGAGCTGCGTTATTGGGAGTGACTAAAACACTAAATAATAACCAGGAGCTTCCAAACAGACTTCACAATGTCCAGTTCCATAATCAAGTCCAACCTGATCACAGAAACACACAATCACAGAAGGTTAAATTATTCTGCTCAGTGAGGGCTGGGTGTCAAGAAGAAGGAGACCGTCTCTTTTCACTTGCACCCTGTAATAGGACAAGGGGCAATGGGTGTCAGCTGGAGCACAAGAAGGTCCACCTCAACGTGAGGAAAACTTTCTTCGCTGTAGCAGTTCCAGAGCACTGGAACTCCTTCTCAGGAGACTTTCAAGACCTGTCTGGATGTGTTTCTGTGGGACCTGCCCTGGGTTCTGCGATCCTGCTCACTTCCCCAAAGCCCAAATAATTAATAAAGGCAGTGATCACTTCAATCAATTTCTTCTTCATGCAAGACCCTTTGCAATCCACTCCTGTTTGTGAAACTCTGGTAACTAACAACGCACGTGAGACCAAACCATGCCTGTCCCTCCACGTGACTTCTGACGAACAGAGAAAAGAGAACAGAGATGTGAAACTCTGAGGAAAGGGAAAAAAGGAAGGCAGCTGAAATGCTGAATGAGTGGGTCAAGTTGCCTCATTCCTGACCATCTGATGACTCAGCATCACAAGGGGAACAGTGACTCTGCAATTCTTGTAAACCTTGTCTAGTAATTCCTTCCACGTACCAAGAAGTGGTGGGTTTTGCTTCAATGCATCTAGTGCTGGTTTGATATCTAACTTTGAATTCTACTTATATGCTGCCTGCAGTCTGTGTTTTTCTCCTTCAGTCACAGAGCTTTAGGTGATCCTGTTCTAGCAGGGGGATTGGACTAGATGATCTTTCAAGGTCCCTTTCAGTCTCTAATGTTCTGTCATTGTGTGTTTCTGTGATTAGGTTGGACTTGATTATGGAATTGATTATGGTTGGACTTGATGATCCCAGGGGTCTGGTCCAACCAGAGTGATAAAAACCCTAAACCTGCAGAAATTACTTCCACGTGAGTAAGACAAACACAAGAAGCCATATCACAGCATCACAGAACATTAGGGATTGAAAAGGACTCCAAAAGATCATCCAGTCCAATCTCCCCACCACAGCAGGATCATCTAGATCCAGTCACACAGGAACATGTCCAGGCAGGTTTTAAACATCTCCAGAGAAGAAGACTCCACAACCCACCTGGGCAGCCCCTTTCCAGTGCTGTGTCATGAGGAATGATAGAATAAACCAAGACATGGACATCATTTTGCTGGATGCTCTGCCAAAAAACCCCAAACCTGTAAAAATTCGCTCCATGTAACATAACAAGCAATTTCATGCTGAGGAATAGCTTTGTGGGGGTTTTTCCCAGTGAATAAAATGAACACTCCTGGGAAAGTCAAGGCAGCTCAAACACACAGTGCAGGTCTCACATGCTGACTGCTATGGTTTCCTCTAACTCTTGCTATCACAGAGAGCGCAGTCAGCAGAAGCGGCCGTGCAACCAGAGTACCCCTACCCTCAGCTTTAGAGTTGAACAACCTCTGGAGTGCAATTAGTAGTCGGTTCTGCCTTGTGTAATTTGTTTTGTCGTTGTAATCTTCATCTTGATCACTGCCAGCAATATGGTCTGTAGGATGTGTCTGATACAGAGCTTGGAAAGGTTACAGGCTTCCGTTGGGAAGTAGCTTGGGGAACGTGCTTCTGCACACGCACCGTGGTCAGTGCTGCTGGCTGATAAAATACCCTCAAAGAGATGTTTTCAAGTCATTTGAAGTCAAAAGGTTCAGTAGCAGGACATCCCCTAAAGCAGAGCCAAGTAATGTACTGTCAGCTGTTCCATCAGCTCCTGATGCTGTTTTATCTTCTAACAGCCTGACTCTCTCTCAAAAGACTTGGCAGTTTGCTGTGCAAAACTCCTTTCACACCCACCACGTGAACTCCTTCAGGGAAATATGTCTGTTCTCTTGTTAGACATGTTCTTCTCCCGTGGGCTTCTGACCCACCAAACTAGGAAAGTAAGTGTGGGCCTCCCACAGGAAGAGTAAACATCTAAGCTGCTGCATTTACGAGAGCAAACAAGGATGATCTTTCAATGTCCCTTCCAATCCCTAATGTTCTGTGTTTCTATGAAATTGGGAACTTTCATTCTGGAAAACAAAAATGTGCTCCCTCAAATAGCCTTGTGCTAGAACAGGAGGAGAATGTTCTTCTATTTCTAATCCATTGAGTGCTTTTGAATTTAGTGTCCACTGACTACCAGAGTTCCCTTCAGGAGGTGTCTCACATTGCCTTAATTGTGAGGTAAAAGAGGATGTCTTGCAGTTGTGTCCTGTTTCTCCAGGCACGAAGAAGATACTCAGTACAAGGAGAGATTCTGGAATCAATTGCCTGGAGAGGCTGTGGCTGCCCCTGCCCTGGAGGTGTTCAAGGCAAGGTTGGATGAGGTCTTGAGCAACTAAGTCTAGTTGAGAGGTGTCACTGCCCATAGCAGGGGGTTGGAAAAGATGATCTCTGAGGTCCCTTCCAACCTCAGCCAGTCTGGGAATCTATGTGCCTTCAGTATTGAGTTTGAGTCCAAAACCCTGAGTGATAACAACAAGGTAGGAAGCTCCTTAACTAGTCTTCTATTAATACTAATATAAGAAAGAACTTCTTCACAATGAGGGTCATAGAGCACTGGAATGGGCTTGGAGTCTCCTTCTTTGGAGAGATTTACTGGAAGGGGTTGCCCAGGGAGGTTGTGGAGTCTCCTTCTCTGGAGAGGTTTAAAACCCTCCTGTTTGATTTGGTCTAGGGGATCCTGCCCTGGCAGGGGGATCTGACTAGATGATCTTTTGAGGTCCCTTCCAATCCCTAATGTTCTGTGAATCTGTGATAACAATATAGGAAGCTCCTCAACTAATCTTCTATTAATACTAAACCAGTGGGGGACACAGCACAAACCCAGGGATGTATCTCTGGGTGTGATGGTTCCTTTTTAGCCAACACCCCAGATCCAAAGCCACACATTGACCAAACCTGGAGGATCTGCTGTGCAGTGGGATCCGCGCATTAAAAGCTTCAACAAGCAGAGGAATCCGAGGACTCTGTTAGAGAATAAAGAGAATAGTGGGAAAATGCCAAGAGATTATTTGCTTAGCCAAAGATTACACATTTGCACTAGTAATTAGAGCATTTTGCAGTGGATGCCGGCTTTGGCAACCGCGGCTGACAAAGGATTTCACACATGCATGGGTGTGAGCGAGTACCCAAGATCTTCCTCACTCACTCACACACACACACAGACAACCAGAAAGAATGAAGTAAGCCATTAAGAAATATTTCAGCATAATGCAATTATTACAGCTGTATAATTGAGTGGGGAAACCATTGATCTGTAGTAGAAAGGAAATTGCTCTCTCCATTGTGTTCCTATGAATATGTGAACATTAATCTCAATCTATAATCAACGTTCATTTCAAATCTGATTGCGTGCCACTAAACACCCGTAGCTATGCTAACATTATGTTAATACGGTTCAACATCATAGCTCCCAGCTCCACAGCACAAATATTTTTCTTTGGCAATCAATAGTAATTTCAGCTGAGTGGATGGAAGTCACGTTTTAATGGTAATCTTTCCTCCGAGCCTCCGAGTGGAAACTCGACCGGTACCTTCACACGGCTGCGGTGCGGTGCGTGTCATCAGATAAATTAACCTAAAAGAGAGAGGGGAGAAAACACAGATCAGAAATAAAAAGCAGTGCCAAGAAGCCCTACATTTCCCTGAGAGATAAAAGTGCTCATTACCATGAGAGAGAGAGAGAGGGTGGATTTCAAGAGGGGGATCTGAATTCCCTTGGCTTGGAGCTGCAGCTGGAGAGGCAGCGGGTCACGGAAGGCGGTCAGGGGATGCCTCTGAGGAGAGGGAAGCAAAGCAATTCAGCCAGGGCTGACCTGGACTCTGCTTCCCAGAGCCTGGCTGGCCTCGGGCACTGGTGTTTGTCCAAGAACAAGGCTCCTCAGTTTTGACACTGCGGTGCGTTGCAGGCTTTCTGCATGAATATTGACTTCCAGATGCCTGTTCAGATCTACCAGTGAGGAAACCAGAAGCAGAAAGACAAGCTCTGAAATGGGTACAGGTCCCACATGGACAAGGGTCTTTTATCAAGGATTCCCCTGCTTTGGGCCAAGTCAGAAATCCCTCAAACCATTGAATCCTTGTGACATAATCACCTGGAATTTTCACTCTGTCTAAAGCCAGAAGTTCTGAGCAGTGTCAACTTTACCCTCACAATAGATGATGAATGTTCCTAGTTGGGGGGGTTGGACTAGATGGTCTTTCGTGGTTCCTTCCAATCCCCAATGATTCTATGATTCTGTTTCATGCCCATTCTTGAGCCTGTCCTTTTACAACCCTTAGTTTTCTATGTAAGAATCATTTACCCACTTAGTGAGTCTGTGTTACTAGAGGTGTCCAACCAGACTATGTTTGGTCCAACAGTGTTTCTCCACGGCCTGGGTGGGCAGTGTTTTGGGATATGGGACTCACATACATCTTGGCTAACTTGGATTTATCTAAGGAAGGTCCTTAAAAACAAAGTAACTTCAAAATTATCAGAACTTACTCACATGTGGGTAAGGAGCAAGGCTACAGCAAAAAGCAGTCCCTCCTTAGGCTGAGCCAGAGTTTCAACTGGCCTCTGGCTTTCCCCAAGATCAGGAAGCTGCAAATATGACTGAGAGACAACTCTCTCCTTTCTCCTATATGATTTCTGTACCCAAGCCACTGTGGACCTGACCCTGGGACCTCCTGGCTCTAAAAATGGATCTTGTACAGCCCAAGTGCCTCCAGTAAAGTGCAGAGTTGGAAATGCAGTGTTGTAATGACTTGCAGAACAGGTGAGTGTCTTTGGAAACAGGGAAAACTGGCTGCCATCACCTCAATGACTTCTCAACATCATCCAAAGGGTGAGTATCTCCTTCTTGCTGCAGTTTTCCAGCTAAACTTCTACTGATGCAAAATGGACCGGCTCTGCTGAAGTGAATGCAGCTGAGCTGTTTCACCCCCTGGCTTAGGGTTTCTTCCATTGTCTCTCAGCACAAGCAGAATAAAAACTGCAATGCTGCAATTAAAATCCCTCACATGCTGTAGATGATAATCCACGCCGTTCCTTGCCCCTTTGGAGCCAAGTAAAGTTGTCTCAAGATGATGAGCCTTAGATGTTTAGAGAAATTTTTATTGGATCAGAGGTTATAGCCTCTGCTTTTTAACATTCTGCTTTTATTTGCAGGCTATGAAGTGTAATAGTTCACCATTTTGGTTTAAGTATCACAATAAAAGTCAGCGAGATGGAACAGGCAATAAGCAGCCGTTTTACATCAGTGCTGCTGAGGCAGAGTGCTTAAGTCTTCATTAACCTATGGAGAGCGGAGTTAGGACAAAGGCACTGGAAATAAAATGCCAGGGATGAGGCTCAGATCTCTTCCAGATCAGCACAGGCAGGCACAGTGGAAGGCTGGTCTCCAGTGTGAATGTTTCCTCATGTCTGTGCTGTCATGCAAAAAACAGGAGGGACACCCCACGCTGGTTTGGAGAGGGCAGAGGTGGCTGGCTGTGCCCTGCTGGTAGGCACTGGGATCTGAACTGGGTGTGTGACAGATGGGCTGTACTTCAGGGCTTCAAGAACTCAGGGGTGGCAGCTCTGTAGGGTGAATTTGTGGCAGATCTTTCACAGAATTGGTCAGGTTGGAAAACATCTTCAAGATTATTGGACAGATGATGGATGGATGGATGGATGGATGGATAGATGGATGGATGGATGGATAGATGGATTGATAGATGGATTGATAGATGGATGGATGGATAGATGGATGGATAGCTAGGTAGGTAGGTAGGTAGGTAGGTAGGTAGGTAAGTAGGTAGGTAGATAGATAGATAGATAGATAGATAGACAGATAGACAGATAAACAGACAGACAGATAAACAGATAGATAGACAGATAAACAGATAGATAGATAAACAGATAGGTAGATAGATAAACAGATAGATAGATAGATAGATAGATAGATAGATAGATAGATAGATAAAGATACCCATTTTAAATATTTAAAGGCCACAATAAAGTCTCCTTGGAGCCTTCTCATGGCTAAACAACTCTCTCAGCCTTTTCTTATAGGAGAGGCATTCAAACTCTTGATTATCTTCATGGTCTTCCTCTGGAAATACTCTAAGAGGTCCTTGTTGTGTACTTTAACTACTCTCTGCTGGGGTTAGTTAATGGTGCCCTATGTTAGACCTCATCTTCATTTTATGAAGGAGATACAGCACTTCACCTATAGCCCTAAATCAGGAGAGCCCAGTTTACCTGAAGCTGTGTCTACTTTCCCTCCTCCTGAACAGCATCTTGTCCCTGGTCCCACAAGTGCAGCATCCCGGCCCTGGCCTTACACCACAAACTTTTCTACTGCTTCATTAAAAGGTCTCCTTGAGATTGCCTCTATTTAGGTTTCTCTGTAATGAAGTTTGTTTCCTTGGCCTGAGGGAAACAAGTAGAAATACTGCAAATTTACTGTTCTGGCTTCTTGCTTAAAAGAGATTTTGCTGTTCGAGGGCAGAGCTTACTGTGCCACGTGCATGTCTCCTCCTTGTCCTGCCTTTTGCAATGGGTGAGTACTTCCAGCAGCTTCTGCAATCTCTGCAGGCTTGATCTGCCTGCTAGGCTTCTGTCTGAAGCCCAGTGCAACCAGCACAAACTTTCCAAAGTACAGCCTCTGCCTGTGCTTGTGATTCACTTTCTGACCATCCTCATCCTGAATTTGCGCTTGTTCCAGGCAACTCCAATGTCTCCTCCCGAATGCTGAACAGAGAAAGAGGTGCACTTTTGTTTCCTAAGATAAAACTGGGAGGAAACAATGCACGAGGAAACCCTCCCTCTTAAACCAGGCAGATGCACCTGCCTACTTCATCTATTTTACTGCAGGAAAGCATAAAACATTTAACAAGCTCTAGGGTGAAAGATGGGGTTTAGAGTCTGTTCAGTTAGCGGCTTCATTACAGGCTTCTTAAGTCACTCATTGATGTGGGGAATTTGAAGGACACCTACCTGTTATTTAAAGTCCTCCTTTTCTGTGGGGGTACACAGAAAATGCTGGTTACGAGTAATTTTGCTTTCAGCTGAAATTAGATGTAGTTTTCTGAGCACAGCTGCTGCGTCAACCTCTGTCGTGGAGCAGCCAGGTGTAAATGAAGTGGAAGCAATATCTTCACATCAGTGTTCATGAACTCGGGCTCCACACCTGCCCGTACAGGGTGCCCACAGTGCCTGGATGTTAAAATCGTGGCTTCAAGTCTTATGCAAGGGCAGGAAAGAGCTCTATTTGCATGACAAAAGCAATATATGAATGCTAAAAAATATTCAGGATAAATACTTTAAAGACTATGAAGCCTTTTGATGCTACCAGGGTGAATCTAAGGTAAATGAATGGTTAGGAATAAGTAAGAAACAAAAGTAGATCACAGAATCACAGAACACAGAAGGGACCTGAAAAGATCATCCAGTCCAATCCCCCTGACACAGCAGGATCACCTAGATCCAGTTGCACAGGAACATGGCCAGATGAGTTTGAATCATCTCCAGAGAAGGAGACTCCACAACCCCTCTGGGCAGCCCCTTCCAGGGCTCTGTCACCCTCACTGAGTTCCTTCTCATATTTATGTGGAACCTCCTTTGTTCCAGCTCACATTTATTGCCCCTTGTCCCTAGATGCCACTGAGCAGAGCCTGGCTCCATCCTCCTGACACCTGCCTTTTCTATATTTATCAGCATCAATGGGGTCATCCCTCAGCCTCTTTTTCTCCAAGCTAAAGTGTCCCAGCTACCTCAGCGTTTCCTCATCAGGGAGATGCTCCACTTCCTTCATCATCTTTCTGGCTCTGCACTCTCCAGCAGCTCTGTGTCCTTCTGGAACGGAGGGCTCCAGAACTGAACACAAGATTTATGCCTGGATGTCCTCCTGTAGAGGTAATGGCCCTTCACATTCACTAGTGATGCTGTTTAGCATCACTAAGATGTATTTATCCCAGTCGGGGACGTGGCAGAGAGGCAAATCTGAAGCAGAGTGCATGAATGATGTTCCTGGCACAAGTCACATCTATAACTACAAGGATTATGAAGTAAATAGAAATAAATAGAGACAGAACTTTTTTAGTCTTCAAGAAAAGAGACTCTAGAGAACTGGCTCTACGTTGCTTGGCTGGTTTTGTGACTCCTTCTCTCTCTGTGTCAAAGGGAGTTTTATCATTACTTTTTAAAGAAATGTAAATTCAAACAATATTGGGATTTTATTTAACCTTATTTGATTTTTCTATATAAATTGCTGTGAGAGCCAGTCACAAGACACTTGAAAGGATGCAGGAATTAATATTTCCCCACTATTTTAGCTATCATCAAAACATCACCTAAATATGTATTTAGCAAGAATTTCTGCTTCAATTTTTGGCATTTAGCATCTGGGGGCCTGGAGTTGAGCCTCTCACAGAGCACTACTGATACAGAGGCATCTCCATACAGTCTTTAATGTAGAGACAGCATAGAAGCACAGATTCACAGAACATTAGGGATTGGAAGGGACTTCGAAAGATCATGCAGTCCAATCCCCCTGCCACAGCAGGATCCCCTAGATATAGAACTGAAAAATCCTGAGTGCACTGCCTACATTTTTGTCATCAGTTAGATGGCCAGAGCACAGGGCACAGCCAGAATAACCTCCCTGTTTCTCTACAAGTGAGCTCCTGCACCTTTAACTGCTTCTGACAGTTCCTCAGCCGCTGTGCCCCTCACCAGAGGTTCATTTTCTTCCCCTGGGACATCACTCAGAGTAATTGTCCCCAGTAATAATCAATAAATCCAAATTATCCTGAATAAAGCCAGATTTATTTAACAGAGTGTAACAAATAGAAAACCAGAAAGAAAATCCATGTAAATACAATTTAAAGAGAACAGACTTTGTCTGAGACTATAGACTACACAGTAAGCACTCCAGCTGGCCAAGATATTTTACAACGCTGTAGAGACCAGCTCATTAAGTCTTTATATTTAGGAAAGCAGATTTCTGACCTGAGAAGACTGTAAATTGTACAGAACCTGCTTTTCTAAAAGACCTTTCCTAGAAACAATTACTTAGCTGTCTGCCTTATTAACCTGCCTGGTAAATAAGAAGTGCAGAAGATGGAGGCAGTTCTTTAACTTGGAAGTCTTGATCTAGGGGGTCCTGCTGTGGGAAAGGGATTGGACTGGATGATCTTTCAAGGTCCCTTCCAATCTCTAATGTTCTGTGATTTAAATCTATACTGCTTGGTCTTTGCTTCCATCACCGAACGCATGCTCATGGAGGCACAAGTGGGATCGCTCTACCCTGGACCACCCCTTCAGTTGATCTTCTCTCTGAATGTCCCTTTATCTACTTTATTTTATTCTTCTCCAGTTCAGTGAGAGCCTACATCGTTCAGAAACTTAAAAGAGACTTCAGCTGGAGATTTTGTGTGTTTATACTTCCTTTCATTTTTTTTATGGGTTGGATATTTAGAGACTGAGTTTCAAAAGTTCCCGTCTAAGATGCCATCCTCCAAGTAACATCTGC
The DNA here is from genome assembly GCA_013400115.1 of Rhinopomastus cyanomelas. NCBI lineage: Eukaryota > Metazoa > Chordata > Aves > Bucerotiformes > Rhinopomastidae > Rhinopomastus > Rhinopomastus cyanomelas. The sequence goes on from VXBP01002567.1 coordinate 715,072, forward strand.
TGGAGTCGTAGGATCATGGAAACATACAATGTATTGGGTTGGCAAGGACCTCCAAAGGTCATCTAGTCCAACCCACCTACAACAAGCAGGGACATCACTCACCAGACCAGATTGCCCAGAGCCCCATCCAGCCTGACCTTGAATCCTCCAGGGATAGGGCCTCCACCACCTCTCTGGGGACCCTGTTCTAGGGATCCCCCACCATCAGATACAAGAACTTTTTCCTCAAATCCACCCTCAATCTGCCTTTTTCCAGCTTCAAACCAGGACCCCTCATCCTATTGTTCCCTACCCTTGTGAGCAGCCTTTCCCAGCCTCCTGAAGATCCCTTTCAGGGGTTGGAAGATCACTATAAAGTCCCTCTGGAGTCTTCTCCTCTTCAGGTTTAACAACTCCAACTCTTCCAGCCCATCTTTATAACAGAGGGGCTCCAGCCCTCTGATCATTTTAGTGGCCCTAAGTATGGTCCATTTGATGGCACTTGGAGTCCCAGTTGCTACATGGAGGGCTTTTGGCAGGTATGTAGTTAAAAGGAAGCTCCCAGCTTTGCTTGTTTAAATGCTGGGCTCGTGCAGATGCCCAAAGCATGAGTGTGCAAAGCTCACTCCTTCAGACGACGGAGCTAAAAAGGAAATTGGCCATTGGAATTGAAATTATTAAAAGTATTCAACGTTTTCTAACAGAACAAATCAAGGCTGTTCTTACCGCCTTCTTGTAGTGACCCGCAGCCTCATATTTGTTGGTGTCACTGCATGCAAGGCTGTGATAAGTGAAAAAGTATGCAGTGATGAAGCAGACCCCAAAATAGCTACAGATGCAGATCATCCCCCCTCTGACAAGTTTCTTTGACCAGATTATTGTGCAACTCTCAATGTGTGTATTTAGAATTCGTGGGCAGCTTTTGCATGCACACAATTCTCTGCAGACACATTCCTTCTCATGCCTGACCTCCACTCTACATGATTTTTAGCTGTTTTCCTCTTAACACGAGGCAATTCCCAGTGCATTTCCGTGGCATATTTAGCATGCCATTAATTTCTTCCCCCCCACTTCAAATCTCATTCCATCTGATAGCCTGGCAGCTCTGACTATAACATTTCCTTTTCATTATCAGCCCTTTAAAAGAGCGGAAGAAGACATCCTCAGGATTTTAGTACCTTTCTTCTTTTCATTGTGAATTTCCTACTTTGTCAAAAAAAAACTCCCACATATTGTTGTTCAGATGACACATCCCACTGACAGAGAGAAATAATAAAACCATGATGCTCAGACGGAATCAAACGCCGTCACTGTGTGACAGATAATTGAGCACATTCGGAGTAATCCTCCGCGGGGCTGTTTTGTTTTTCTGTTGAGTCATCCTCTGTGTGGGTTTCTTTCTTTTGTGAGAAGCAATTGGTCCTAAATCCAGACCAAAAGACCCAACCATATGCAAAATGCAACCAGTCTTCTCAAAAAGTTGTTTTCCCTCACACTATTGAGGGACGCAGAGCTGCTGGAGAGAGTCCAGCACAGGGCCACAAAGATGGTGAGGGGAGAGGAACATCTCCCTGATGAGGAAGGGCTGAGGGAGCTGGGTCTCTTGAGCTTGAAGAAAAGGAGACTGAGGAGTGGCCTCATGAATGTTGATAAATGTGTAAAGAGTGGGTATCAGAAGGAAGGAGACAGGCTCTGTTCAGTGGGACCTAATGATAGGACAAGGGGCAATGGGTGTGAGCTGGAACAGAGGAGGTTCCACATCAATGTGAGAAGGACCTTCTTCCCAGTGAGGGTGACGGAGCCCTGGAAGGGGCTGCCCAGGGGCATTGTGGAGTCTCCTTCACTGGAGACATTTAAAACCCATGTTCTTGTGCAACTTGGTCTAGGTTATCCTAGTGTGTCAGGGGGACCGAACTAGATGGTCTTTTGGGTTCCCTTCCAACCTCTAATGCTCTGTGATTCTGTGATCTAAGTTCCTCAGATTCAGCAGAAAGGCAGATGAGACTATGGCTCAAAGACCAACAGCTTCTCAGAGACTGAGTTTCAGCAAGTGCTTGAAGAAAGTTTGCTTTGTATTGTCATCCTAGTTTTGAGTAGGAAAATATTTCATGGCTGAAACTCCGATGGCATGGAAAACACTTTCCTTCCACCTCACTTTTCTGAATAGCTGCCTCTGTTGAATAACTGCTCTGCTTCTTTTTCCTAGTAGCCATCAATAATTCATTACATTATTAGGAAATGGATAAAGCTGGAATAAATCATTTAATACAGTGTTTTCCAAATTTGTATCACTGTGAGCTTGAGTGTGTGTTACACACAGGAGGTGATTACCATTTCATCAAGTGAGAGAAGCAGATGAACTGCACAAAACACTCAGCTACTGACACATCCTTGGAAATGCAGGCTCCCTGGAAATGGCACAATCCAGCTCCCTAAAAACCATAAACACACAGGCCCAAAGGATTTAATTGTCCAGGATGGATAGCTGCTCTTTTTTCCTGAAATATGAAGTGCAGCCCCTGGTGTTATAGGTGTGCGACTTGATCTAGGTGATCCTGCTGTGGCAGGGGGATTGGACTAGATGATCTTTCAGGTCCCTTCTAATCCCTAATGTTCTATGAGTCACCATCATTAGCAAGTAGGTTGCTGCCCCTCACACTTTTCAGCTTGCAAGAGAATTTTCACAGAGCTCCTGGCTGCACCCCCAGCGTGGAGCTGCACCTCCTGAAGTCCCACTGTCAGCAGTGTAACCAGCTAAGTAAATGATGGGCACATGCTGAAATGCTCTGCTGGTGGGGAAATGCAAGGTGAAACAGTTTGCAGCCTGCAGAGACCTAAGCTGGAGGCTGAACATGAAAACCTCAATAATATCCCCTCTCCCAGTTAATTTTCTCATCTTTCAGTCCTCGTGAAGGAACCACCATCTCCAAACACGCAGGCTCTGCCCAGAAAGCCCATCAGACCAGGACTCACAGGCATCACTAGGACAAGGAGCAGCATGGGGAGGTCTTTTGTGAGTATTTAGCAATCACAGACTGAGCTAAGCTGAGGCTGGCTGGTTGGATGTGAAGAAGAAATTCTTTGCTGTGAGCGTGGGGAGATGTTGGAACAAGTCGCCCAAGGAAGTTGTGGCTGCCCCATCCCTGGCAGTGTTGAAGGCCAGGGTGGTTGGGGTCCTGAGTAACCTGCTCTAGTGAAGGTGTCCCTGCCTGTGCAGGGGGGTTGGAAGTAGATGAGCTTTAGGGTCCCTTTCAACTCTGGGCACTCTGTGATTCTGTGATATCTTAACTTGAGGTCCAGTTGCTATAAAGTAGGGGTTAACTGAGGACGTTTATAGGTGTCTTCTCTGTTGGAGCTGTCACAAAAGCAGCCACTGAATCAGCTTGTTTAGAAGTCCTTAGGAGCATGAAGGCTGTAGGGCAGACATGCCCACTTTAAAACATTTTGGCCATGGAATTCACTTCACTCTTGATTTATAGAAATGTGGAACAGGTAGTTGTGTGAAAATCCAAGTTGTACTCTTTCCATGTTCTTCCTCCAACTCGTACGTTATGCTAATGGTATTAATAAGGATTAATGTAGGATTGAAGGAATTAGGAAGGCATCCTGTATGTCAGCCCTTCAGCAAAGCCATGTCTTACAGTTATCAGGTTTATAAACCCTCCTCATTAAAAAAAAAAAGAGAAAAAAGACCCCCCAAAACCCTCCTGCAAGCTCCCAGCTTGTGCCAGACAGGTTCTTAAACTGAAGGGAGGTACAGGACCTTGAAGAGAAGCAGAGAAAAGAGGGGCAGCTCAGCCCTGCTGCAGGGGCTAACAGAGTTTGCAGAGCTGGCAGGGCTGGCTCGGCCTGGGTGCCAGTGCTGTGCTCCGATGTGAGATCCAGCTGGCAACGGGAGCTGCAGAAATGCTGCTCAGCAGATCTGCTCTTAATTACCTGCCTGTAAATCAGGATTCATTTCATAAGTCTGTGGAGCTGGATGGCATGTAGGCTACAGTACCTACAAGCTGAATGTCTCCTCAGTGTATATGCAAGTTCCAGCTGCTCTTACCTTTTCCTCACAAATTCTATAATTTCCTTCACAGTCCAGATCTAAAATAGTCCTGAGACAATATGTTGGGTTCAAATATGATTTGAGCTTTTCAGCTGTAGCAGCAAGGCAAAGACACCAGGTCCCAGCTGCAGCATGGGGCCAGATGCTGCTCTGTGGTCTCACGTGCTGAGGAATCAAAATGAGTAGGAATGCACAGGTGTGACAGTCTGCATATAGGAGAAGTATGAGTGAGGGAAGTCTTTCTACGTGGAAGAGAAAACAAACCCCAAACCTAATAAGAAACATTTTAAAAGGCCCTTGATGAGTTTGAGCTCTAGTTGGTACAAGTCCCTGGATTAGTGGAGAATAGTCAGAGGTGATGATTATTCTAGCTGAAAACTCGAGCACTGACTGCTTGGGGTACCTTGTGTTCTCTTCTTACAGGGCTGTAGGATAGTGTATTTTGTTTCAGAAGAATCACAGAACATTAGGGACCTCAAATGATCATCCAGTCCAATCCCCCTGCCAGAGCAGGATCATCTAGACCAAGTCACACAGGAACATATCCAGGCGGGTTTTAAACATCTCCAGAGAAGGAGACTCCTCCTCTGTCATCCTCACTGCGAAGAAGTTCCTTCTTATATTGATGTGGAACCTCCTCTGTTCCAGCTTGTCCTATCACTAGATCACTATTGCCCCTTGTCCTATCACTAGAGGACACCGAGCAGAGCCTGGCTCCATCCTCCCGACGCCCACCGTTCACATATTTATCAACATTCATGAGGTCACCCCTCAGTCTCCTTTGAAGACCTGGTTTTGGTCCTTCCCTCTCCATTAGTTCCTGAATGTTCTCAAAAGTAACCCTTGCAAGTCTTCACTCCAGAGTTTATCCAACTTTAGACCGTTGCATCCCTCCGGCAGCATTTTTTTGGCTTCTTTCTAGGGGGTGAATATCTAGTGTCTCTCACCAAAAAAAGTGAGCATCTTCCATCACTGTCTTCATTTCTAATTTATACCCACTGGCACCTCCAGATAGATTCCTAATTTCTGGCTGCTAAGTGGGAAGCTTTTAATACCTTCACCGTTAAGCACAATGAGCCAGTCCATCAAACACAGGGTAGGGAAGACCAAGGTCTAAATCCACATCTTTGGGTTCTAATTTCAGTTCCAGGGGGTTAAAAAAGATCATCCTCTGCGAAACAAGGTCAAGGCAACAGTAGCAGCCTGGCTGCAGAGCCCTCCCGTATGCCCAGCTATTAATCTTCCCGTTCCTCAAGTTGTACCAACCAGCTTAGCTCTGGAAATGTCATTAAGAAGTAGCTAAGTGTTAAATTGCCAGGAATTTCCAGAATAAGGAGGGAAAGGGAAGAAGAATGAAACTAGCAACTTTCTGGTTTTTCACAAAAAGTGGGGGTTTTTTTGTACTCTAGCCAGAAGGAATTAGGGCAATTGTTCACTTGCAAATACTATGGAGATTAATGAGGTCCAGAGGCAGAGCCATGAGAAAATAGAAATGTTAAAAAGCACAGTTTCCAAAAATACAGCCACCACCGTACCATGGGGATGGATCAGTTTGAATGTTTCATCTCGCAGCCCGACTGGGCAGGCTGCCTCACATTCTTAGCTTATTAAAAACCTGAACCCTTTCTTTTCACCCTCCTAGGCCAACCCCTGTGCAAACAGAGCTCCTGCTCACAGCATTGCATGTCTCTACCCAAAGAGTCACAGGCTCCAGCTCTGCCAGAAGTCAAAGAACACACTTAAACTCATCTAATTATTGTAGCCGGTTGTATTTGCATTTCTTTGGTGAGCTCACTTTGAATTAACTTGTAGGGCACTGACAATGTGTTTTGTCAGGTTTATGAGAGAGAGGGAGGACTCAGAGGTTGAGGTGATTAAACTGGGGACTCAGCTGCAGATCTGGGCTTCTTGACTTGGAGCTCTTAACTAAGGTACTCCGTGAACCCGATGGAACACACAGGGACCCTTCACAGAGTCACAGATTAAGGAATCACAGAACATCATGGATTAGAAGGAACCTTGAAAGATCATCCAGTCAAATCACCCTGACACAGCAGGATCACCTAGATCCAGTCACACAGGAACACATCCAGGTGGGTTTTAAATGTCTCCAGAGAAGGAGACTCCACAACCCCCCTGGGCAGCCACTTCTTCCAGGGCTCTGTCGCCCTCAGTGTGAAGAAGTTCCTTCTCACATTGATGTGGAACCTCCTCTGTTCCAGCTCATACCCATTGCCCCTTGTCCTATCATTAGATGCCACTGAGCAGAATCTGGCTCCATCCTCCTGACACCCACTCCTTCCATATTGATCAACATTCACGGGATCACCCCTCATCTCCTTTCTTCCAAGCACAAGAGACTCAGCTCCCTCAGCCTTTCCTCAGCAGGGAGATGCTCCATCATCTTTGTGGCTCTGTGCTGGACTCCCTCCAGCAGCTCTATGTCCTTCTTGAACTGAGTGGCCCAGGATTGGACACAAGATTCCAGATGTGGTCTCACCAGCAGCAGAGGTGTTATGCAAAAGAAAACAGTAGTGATGCTCCTGCTCATCATCACCTCTCTAGAGAGAGTGAAAGATCTTCAACCTGGGTGCTTGTACACACAACATAGCCCTGAAGAGTCAGGAGGCAACTGCTGCCCACTTGAACCTTCCAGTTACTCAAGATGCTGTTTTGTCAAGTGATTGGTAAGAGAGTAACTGCAAAACAGTTACCCTGATGGTGGCTTTCTTACATGCCCATGGCCAGTATAGCTTCTTGTGTGGAGAATGAATGGGGAGAGTGGCTTAGAAAAATGATGAGTCTATTTTTTGCCTTGTATCTTCTGGGTGTTGTTTCATGTAGTTCTTAATTTCACAGTGGATTATTATTATTAGAGCAGGAAACACTGCTTAAAACCATTGCTTCAGACCATTAGATGTGATGTGAACCTTGCTGTGTTACCACAGCACAGAGAGGGAAGCTCATGAGGCATCTGCTGATAATAGATTTTTCTCGATGCCTGGGATAGTTAAATTTAAATCGGATTAAATGACTTCTGTTGTTTTTTACCTGCTGTTGCTTCTGCACACAGATTCTTGTCACTTTAAATCTTCATTTGGCAATTTGCTGTTCTGTAACCGTAGGGTATATACTTGGATCCACAGAAATATAATATTCTGACAGCTGTTTCCTTTGCTAGCAGTTTATTTAAGCACATTATTTGGGGTAATTTAGAGCTCATTCAGAACTGATTCAAAAACTTTAAAAGACTCATTTCTCCCCGCACTTGTCTGTCTGTCTGATACCACTCCAGTCGTCAGAGCTTCCAGTTCACGGTGTCGGTTCAGCCATAGTTAATCAAACTCCAAGAGGGAACACATATGCTTTCAGGCTACATTTAACCTTTCTATGGGTGCCAGAAAATCTTTGGACATGGAAAGAAATAAGAAGAAAATGCTTCTGTTGAGAGTAGCAGGAGTGTATCGCTTACATCTCTAATGGCTGCTCCTGAACCTGGATTATATGGAGCAAATTAGCTGATTTGAATGAAATATGATTTGGGTTTCAAATTCTGTGGGTAATTCTTTTTCTTTATGTGCTGGCCTCTGGAGCTCAGGCTCATGCTCTCAGAGCTGCAGATACCCTCAGGTACTCAACTCCTGTTGAACTGAATTCCTCAGCGCAATGAGGAAGGAGCTTTTGGAAGTGAAATGACTTTGCAGGAGCAGATGGAAAGAGAAGGGCTATCCATTTCGTCAGTGTGTGATGAAAAAGGTTGCAAAGGGGTCCAGTATATTTTCTGCCCGAGTACTGGGAGGTAGCAGAGTGCCGGAGGCTGACTCCAGAGATGTTACCGAACCCAAAAGAAGGGGAAGCAAAGCTGCCTCCAGGTAAACACCACAGATACCGGTGCCATTTGATGGCTGCCACTGGAGTTAGATCAAAGAGCCTGTTCAGCCTGGCCTCATGCCCAAAGTTTCCCGAGGCCTGATTAGGCATGATGTCTCACTTGCTGTTCGAGCCTCTGCTGTGCTGAGAGCTGACAGGAGATTTTGCAGGCAGCAGCAGTGAAATCCTTTTGCAGACCATGCTGGAGGAGCGTGATCCTACATTTCCAGCCTCTCCTTCTCCCAGAACCAAACGAGACAGAGAAGTCCAGCTCTGCACCTTGAAATCAGTTCCCAAGCTGGTTCCTGCACCCTAGCAAGAGGCAGGAGCTGTGCATCCTGCTGTGCTGACCCAGTTGGCTGCTCTGCTCACACCACCCTCCTGTCCGGACCTGTGTGCGCCGCAGGAGGGGCTGACATCAGTCTTACTAATGTGGCTCAGCAGCCAGAGATGTGAATCTCCCAGAAGTAATTAAAATTAACCAGATTTATGCAGCCATTCACCACATACTTTGGGTTTTCCAGAGGGCTGCCAAGATGTGGGGCTGAGCCATGCAGGAAGGGGGATGGGAGGATGGAGTTGGCTGGAGCAGACCATGGAGGAGATGTCTCCATCCACTTCCTCAAAGTCTTGTCTGCCTCTTCCTGCAGGCTGGCAAAGGGCTGTTCCAGGAAGAGCCCTGCCCTGCTGCAAATCTCTAGACAATCCAGGATGAGTGAACAGGTCTTTCCAGGTTAAGGCTCCTCGTTCCCTCTCTGTGCTATCAGCCTGCGTCCGATGCAGCAGCTCCTCCTGACTTATGAACTAATTTGTAGCAGGCACCAGAGCATTTGGTGGTTACAGGAGGGAGAGTAGGGAGGCATCCTGCATCCACCAGCTGATCCAGATGTTTCAGCTGGCCCAGAAGATTAAACCAGCTGACCTGCTGCTAATATCAAAGCTGGCCCATCTTACAGAGAGCTTGAGTAGATCTGATTTACAGCTCAGTCACAACACGCTGTGTGAGCTCAGTCGTTTATTCAGTGCCACATCTCTGTAGTAATTTAACCAGACCCGCTCACCATAACGAGAGTAATTACCTGGATGAGGTACGTGAGATTTTGCCAATGCTTCAAGTATCTGGGCAAGTCATTTTAAAAGCCTGATGACTCAGTTTATCCAGCAGAGTAATGGGACATTCCCTTTGTCTTGGGTGCCTTTGAAAGGCGTAATGAGATCGGTTGGGTTGCAGGTAGTCAGCGTCTCTCAGGGCTTGGTCATTAGGTCTTGATGAAGCCAACTTTGCTCATAAAAGGAGAGGCACAGACTTTCAAGAGTTCAACAGGTCTGCTCAGATGAGGAAATGCTTTCTGCTGGAGAACTTGCTTTGTGAAGCAGTTTGATGCTTTTTGGAGAGAAGCAGCTATCACGTGAAAGTCCTTGTCTTTGCCTATATTTATGAAACATTTCCAGTGGGCTTTACTTCAAATATCCTTTTGTGTCTGAAGGAAGCTGAGTGGCTTTGTCATCCTTGCTTGTGAGGTAACAAAAGTATTAAAAGTTTTAAATAGAGCTGCAGATAAATGAATCACCAGAAAAGCAGACCTGGTCTAGGTGATCCTGCTGCGGCAGGGGGATTGGAGCAGATGATCTTTTGAGGTCCCTTCCAGTGCATAGTGTTCTGTGTTTCTCTGATACTGAATGAATGTTTTCTCCAACCTTGGTGTAAAAAGAAACTGGAGAATAAACTTCATGAAAATCAAGGCCAAAATGTCCCCTCACATGTCTTTGCTGTCACAACTGTACAAATGCAAAGCAAATGGGCTTGCCCTGGAGATGTGAGTTGCTGCTCTCCATTCTCCCATCAGCACGGGCAGCCCTGGTCTAGCTCTGCTCATGTATTTCTTCAGTCTGTTTCTGTTTTGCCTGTTTGTGTGACAAGTGCTACAGCAAAGGTCTAATTTTTCTTGCCCACTTTACACAGATTTCCATAATGCCCAGCCCAGTAAGCACTGGCCTTGTTTGGAAGGGCTCGTCCTACTGCAGCACTCATTTGGCCCTCAGTGTTGGAAGATCAGATGGTTTCAAATGGCTGGAGGTTGCTGTCAAAAAGTGGGCACCAGCTTGGTCCCTCAATCAAAACTTTTGGGATCACTGAACAGCTTTCCTTTGGTGCTCCTATGGGATAATATTTCTACACTTATAACTACAAAGGGAGTGGAACATTCCCCTTATGAGGAAAGGCTGAGGGAGCTGGGTCTCTTCAGCTTGGAAAAAAGGGGACTGAGGGGTCACCCTATTAATGTTGATCAATATGGAAAGAGCAGCTGTCAGGAGGATGGAGCCAGGCTCTGCTCGGTGGCATCTAATGATAGAACTGCCAGTCTGAGCTGGCACAGAGGAGGTTTCACATCAATGTGAGAGGGAGCTTTTTCCCAGTGAGGGTGACAGAGCCCTGGGAAGGGCTGCCCGGGGGGTTGTTGAGTCTCCTTCTCTGGAGACATTTAAAACCTGCCTGGCCATGTTCCTGTGCAACTGGATCTAGGGGATCCTGCTGTGTCGGGGGATTGGACTGGATGATCTTTGAAGGTCCCTTCCACTCCCTAATGTTCTGTGATGCTGTGTATGAGACAAAGGCTGTTTTCACAGGAAACAACCCCACAGCACTAGCTTGGCCCAGCCACTGAACCACACAGCTTCACAGAGGATGCAGAAAGCCCATCTTCCTGGCATCTGTCCATCCACCCAATTTCCCACCTGGCAGTAGATGTGCTCCATTTGCAAATGTCACTTTGCAATAACACTTTGTCCTCTGCTGTCTACTACATTTTCTGCAATACCAGTCACTGTGGACTAAAGGTTTAGAATCCTGAGGGCCAGTTCCAACCTCACATCAGATGCCACCCGTTCTTTCCTGAATATTTTGCTCCCATGTCTTGAACAATTCAGCACGTGCTGGCTCGCAAAACCTCAGGGAT